>JARLTB010000494.1:1735000-2335000 GCA_030141615.1 Unio pictorum
TTAAAAGCACCTTAATACTCAATATTTGACCTAGTTTAAAAGCACCTTAATACTCAATATTTGACCTAGTTTAAAAACACCTTAATACTCAATATTTGACCTAGTTTAAAAGCACCTTAATACTCAATATTTGACCTAGTTTAAAAGCACCTTAATACTCAATATTTGACCTAGTTTAAAAACACCTTAATACTCACATTTCCATTTTATGAGTGCGTTACTTTTTACTGTTCGTCTGTTTTCTGTAAATGTCATCTAGCTTGTCGTGTTTTATTATTCTTGTTCGTAAAACATGCCCTCCATTTAATTTCTCTTGAAGTCGACCAGTTGCAACGACTGGATCACGTCGATTATTTGCCTTATGTTAAGCGGTATTTTTTCTTTTTGTTGGTTGAAGTTAGGAGTGTATTCATTTTTCTTAAAAAATTTTTTTGCATTTTGATTTTTGACATTTTCATCCATATTAAATTCAAAAATAAAATTCATTTTATTGTTAGGTAACTGGATTGACTAATCGATACTTTTAATGTAATCGATACTTTTAATGTAATCGATACTTTTAATGTTTTCTTTCTTAGGTACTTTCAGTGATGTATATTGATCTGTAAAATTGTATATTAATCTGTGGAGTCATGTCAGCGATTTGTAGGAGTCATGTCAGCGATTTGTGGAGTCATGTCAGTGAATTGTGGAGTCATGTCAGTGAATTGTGGAGTCATGTCAGTGAATTGTGGAGTCATTATTAATCTGTGAAGTCATATTTATTGATCCGTAGTGAGTGTTATTGTGTCCATCAATTCGCTTTGGTGAAATGTCAGCTCGTTTACTGGTTCATTTTTGAATTAAATGTGTCCACATTCTAGTCTGTGGTTCTATTAAGTGCTTTCACTACATACACTTTTAGATGTCTAGATAAGTTGATAAAGGATTCGGCATTTTATCCCTAGCCGATTTTTAACTTCTCTGTCGAAAAACTTCTTTTTTTTTCTTCATAAAAATTATTCCTTTTAGACTCCGGCTATTTATAGATTTGTATAAATGTACCATGTAACTCATCGCCATTTTTATTCACACTCACCCACCTCTTATATCTTGAGAGTCACAGTATGTGGGATACAGTATTTCTTTTCAGTTTGAGAGTTACAGTATGTGGGATACAGTATTTCTTTTCAGTTTGAGAGTTCAGTATGTGGGATACAGTATTTCTTTTGAGCTTGAGAGTTACAGTATGTGGGATACAGTATTTCGTTTTAGTTTGAGAGTTACAGTATGTGGGATACAGTTCATTTCATTTGTATTTACATGTGACACCAAGTTCAAACAATAATTGTCAGGTATGTCTGCCTGCTTCTGCTCATCCACGTGACTGACATGAACTTTATTTTAAAGAATACTCGTTCTTGCTTATTTATGTAATAAAAAAACACAATGCATTCCAAATGCTATAATTGTTATCTCCATCCAAAATGTTATAATTGTTATCTCCATCAAAATGCTATAATTGTTATCTCCATCAAAACGCTATAATTGTTGTCTCCATCAAAATGCTATAATTGTTGTCTCCATCAAAGTGCAGTAATTGTTATCTTCATCAAAATGCTATAATTGTTGTCTCCATAAAAATGATATAATTGTTATTTTGATACATAATGCTATAATTGTTATCTCCACACAAAATGCTATAATTTTTATCTCCATCAAAATGCAATAACTGTTATCTCCATATCCAAAAAAATATGCAATAATTGTAATCTACATAAAAAATGCTATAATTGTTACCTCCATCAAAAGTGAAATAATTATTATTTCGATACAAAATGCTATAATTGTTATCTCCACACAAAATGGTATAATTTGTATCTCCGTGCAAAATGCTATAATTTGTATCTCCGTGCAAAATGCTATAATTTATATCTTCGTACAAAATGCTATAATTGTTATCTCCATCCAAAAGGCTATAATGTTTATCTCCTTACAAAAAATATATTCATTCCAAAATGCTACATTTGTTATCTCCTTCCAAAAGGCTATAATTTTCTTTATCTCCATACAAAAACATCCATTTGAAAATTCCTAATTGTTATCTCCATACAAAATGCTATAAATGTTATCTCCGTTAAAAAGATTTAATTGTTGTCTCCATAGCAAAAAAACTATGCGTTCCAAAATGCTATAATTGTTGGATTATTCCGGAAAGATGACCGCTATCGATTAACTGGCTTGAAGCAGCTCTTCCGTTTTTGTGCTTTGTTTCATGATATATATATATATATATATATATATATATATATATATATATATATATATATATATATATATATATATATATATATATATATATATATATATATATATATATATATATATATATATATATATATATATATATATATATATATATATATATGCTTGTTGTCTATCTTTGTCTACATTATTGTGTTTTATCATGCACTGGCTGTTCAGTTCGTATGTGATTCCTCATCTCCTTGTTTTGGAAACGAGAACAATTATAATTTTTCTCAGCTGTCTTGCTCCAATGTTACGACGTTCGTTGTTCTTGAATAAACCGCCATCACATGATCGCCATCAACCCGTTTATGCCATGATGGACCATCCTTAATTGCTTTAAATTACCACTCCTTGGCTCTTCATACTACTTTGTGATCAAGACTAAACGACTACATGCATCATTACTTAAATGTAAATTTTAGCGAAAAAGGAAACGTTGTTTCAAAGATTTCCGGCGTAGAACAGCAAAAAGAATTCTAGTTATCTCCCTTTTAGAATTCCAGTTATCTCCCTTTTGCTCTTTCCGGCTAAACAGTTAAAAAATTCGGCCGTTAATTTAGATAACCTCGCGCAAATCCATATTAAATTGCCAACCGTTGTGTCAGCTATCTCAGAGATTCCACTTTATATTGCATTATTCAACGCTCAATCAGTAGGACCCCGGAAAGCGCACAGAAATAGTTAATTTTATGAATGATCAGAATATCGACGTCTTCTTCTTGTCAGAAACATAGCTGAAAACACCAGGTGATGAGCCCAACTGCGCGGATCTAACAGCCACCGGTTACTCCATCCAGTCGTTCACCCACCACTCTCGCGGAGGTGGAATTCCATGATAATGTCTTAAGTACAACACAACCTTCAATTTCTGCCACACATCGATTGAAGTAGTCCAAACAACACTCACACTAGAACAATGGTCAGTCCATTTGTTCTGCCTCTACCGCCTTCCACCTAGTAAAAATAACAAGCTGACTGAATCTCTTTTTTTGGAGCAGTTTCCAAATCTCCTGGAGTATGGGAATCTGATAAGTGGCAACCTGATTATTCTTGGAGGTTTCAGCTTTCCATTTGACTCTCCTGGAAACTCAAATACATCAAAACTCATAGATTCCATTCATGTTTTCAACCTTAAGCAGTCAGTTAACCAACCCATCCATAAACATAGTCACATTTTAGACTGGATTCTTCATAGACCTGATGATAATATTATGTTATCCACCATTGTATCCCAAGAACTCGCATAAGATCAACTCTGCATTATATGCCATCTAGACGTGTCAGTCCCTAACCCTCCACCTTTTTTTGCTACTAAGAAAGACCTCCGTATGATAAATATAACCAAACTAATGCATGACAGCCAAGCGAACCGAACAACTTGCTTACCTCCTACAGCAGAACAACTCGATTGCTGCCTGCGTTCATTGCTTCACAAACATGTATCAGCCATCAAGTACAGAGTATGAATTCAAAAATATTCTCCGTGGCAGTGTCAAAGACCAGTTTCACACTGCTAAGAAGAACGTCACAAACATAGTCCATTTAGCCAAATTATCCCACTACAGTTCTAAGATTACGGAGAGTTCCAGCTGCAAAGAGCTCTTCGAGATAACTAGCAACTAATGTCTAGGAACAATGTACATCACTTCCAACTACCTTCTCTCCATTAGACCTTCCGGAACTATTTGCAAGTTTCTTCCGTGACAGTTGCGATACAGAATTTCAGCGACAATCATAAGGTTCATTTGAACCTGTCTTTTTGGAGTTTGTACGGACAATCGTGATAACGAGTGCACCAAAGTCATGTGAACTTGATCCAATTCCAACATCACTGCTGCTCGAGTTCTTAGAACCAATATTGCCTTCATTCACTGATGTTATTAATCTCTCTCTCTCTCTCTCTCTCTCTCTCTCTCTCTCTCTCTCTCTCTCTCTCTCTCTCTCTCTCTCTCTCTCTCTCTCTCTCTCTCTCTCTCTCACATCACCATCATTTTTCAAAACCGCCATTGTAAAGCCTCTGCTAAAGAAACCGATACTCGACCATAACGATTTTAAGAGCTACCGCCCAGTTTCTAATCTCCCGTTCATATAACAAATATTTGAAAAAGTTATTCTAATCCAACTTGTATCTCATTTGAATTCAAACATTTTTTTAGCAATGTACAGACTGCATATCGCCCTTGCTACAGTACTGAAACAACTCTAACGAAAGTAGTTAATGACATTCTCCCTCCTTGATTTGTCTGCAGCATTTGACACAATAGACCATGATATATTACTTCACCGTCTCCAGCATGTATTTGACATTCACAATACAGCCTTACTGTGGTTCAAGTCCTAATTAGTCAACAGGACACAAATTGTATATTCAAATGGAATACACTCCAGCCCAGTTGATCTATGTTTTGGTGTTCCACAGGGGTCTGTTATTGGACCTGTTCACTTCATTCTATACACTCAACCGCTCTTAAGTGTCATAGATCATCACCCAGTGTCTCACCAATTGTATACTGATGACACCCAAATATACAAGTCCAGTGCCATTATGATCACAACACAAAGACATTCTCATTAACAACCTTTACCTCAAACAATAAATATCAGCAACACCATCATTAAATTAACAGTACGAAACCTAGGTGTTACTCTGGACAGTATTCTCACATTGCACCAACATGTCAGGAATATATGCAAGGATGCATATCTTGAGCTGAGACGCATCAGCTCCAGTAACAAATATCTTTCAGTTGATGCCACTAAAGATTTGTGTGTTCATAAGTACTTTCAAGGCTGGAATGGTATAATTGTTATCTCTATTGTTATCTCTATACAAAAGAGTGTACATCCTCAACAAATGACAGTTACGCAAGAAATCTCGATGATTTGGCCCGTTTAATATCAATGTGCAACGCGCTGAATGGAATACTGCCCTCTCGTTTGTCGACTGAAAAGACACTCCGGTGACAGAAATCCGAATACAAGTTTTATAAACTGTGTTTGTCTTAGAATTATGTATGAGCCCATCAAATATTTGCAGAGAAACGAATTAATCCTTTAAAATCCAAATGTGTAAATAAAATTTAACAGAACTCGAAACTAGCTACAGCAGAAGAATTTAACATGACGTGTACAAAACCCAAAACTAAATTTCTCTTTCTAATCAGCTCAGTTAAATCTAACTTCTGTGCAATTACGGTAAAACCTGCAGGGTCACGTGATCATGTTTATATCACGTACGCCAAGCATGACCCAGACGAAAACCTATCAATTTATTCTAAGAATAAATAATTGTTTACTTCACCCAAAGCTATTTATAAGACTCGTGTCAAGTATCCAATACAACATCGATCTCGCTATTATTTATTCTCACAATAAAATAAATAATAAAATAGCTTGTTTAAGTGGCTATTACTAATCTTAAATTAATATCAAGATCTAGGTCAACTTTAAATAGAACGTTTCAACTAAATAGTTTGATATGAAACTAACAAACAAAGAATTAACTTAAAGAATAAGTATAAATTAAATCAGACAGATGCAAAAGATGTCTTACATTCCAAGGCTGTTTAATAATGACCAGATGTCTCACATTCCAAGGCTGTTTTATAATGACCAGATGTCTTACATTCCAAGGATGTTTTATAATGACCAGATGTCTCACATTCCAAGGCTGTTTTATAATGACCAGATGTCTCACATTCCAAGGCTGTTTTATAATGACCAGATGTCTTACATTCCAAGACTGTTTTATAATGACCAGATATCTTACATTTCAAGGCTGTTTTGTAATGACCAGATATCTTACATTCCAAGGCTGTTTTATAATGACCAGATATCTTACATTCCATGGCTGTTTTATAATAACCAGATGTCTCACATTCCAAATGCTGTTTTATAATGCCCAGATGTCTCACATCCAAATGCTGTTTTATAATGACCAGATGTCTTACATTCCAAGGCTGTTTTATAATGACCAGATATCTTACATTCCAAGGCTGTTTTATAATGACCAGATGACTCACATTCCAAATGCCGTTTGTTTATAATGACCAGATGTCTCACATCCAAATGCTGTTTTTAATGACCAGATGTCTTGCATTCCAAGGCTGTTTTATAATGACCAGATATCTTACATTTCAAGGCTGTTTTGTAATGACCAGATATCTTACATTCCAAGGTTGTTTTATAATGACCAGATATCTTACACTCCAAGGCTGTTTTATAATGACCAGATGTCTCACATTCCAAATGTTGTTTATAATGACCAGATATCTTACATTCCAAGGCTGTTTTATAATGACCAGATGTCTTACATTCCAAATGCTGTTTTATAATGACCAGATGTCTTACATTCCAAGGCTGTTTTATAATGACCAGATGTCTCACATTCCAAATGCTGTTTTATAATGACCAGATGTCTTACATTCCAAGGCTGTTTTATAATGACCAGATGTCTCACATTCCAAATGCTGTTTTATAATGACCAGATGTCTTACATTCCAAGGCTGTTTTATAATGACCAGATGTCTCACATTCCAAATGCTGTTTTATAATGACCAGATGTCTTACATTCCAAGGCTGTTTTATAATGACCAGATGTCTCACATTCCAAATGCTGTTTTATAATGACCAGATGTCTTACATTCCAAGGCTGTTTTATAATGACCAGATATCTTACATTCCAAATGCTGTTTTATAATGACCAGATGTCTCACATTCCAAGGCTGTTTTATAATGACTAGATGTCTCACATTCCAAATGCTGTTTTATAATGACCAGATATCTTACATTTCAAGGCTGTTTTGTAATGACCAGATATCTTACATTCCAAGGTTGTTTTATAATGACCAGATATCTTACACTCCAAGGCTGTTTTATAATGACCAGATGTCTCACATTCCAAATGTTGTTTTATAATGACCAGATATATTACATTCCAAAGCTGTTTTATAATGACCAGATGTCTCACATTCCAAATGCTGTTTTATAATGACCAGATATCTTACATTCCAAAGCTGTTTTATAATGACCAGATGTCTCACATTCCAAGGCTGTTTTATAATGACCAGATGTCTCACATTCCAAATGCTGTTTAATAATGACCAGATATCTTACACTCCATGGCTGTTTTATAATGACCAGATGTCTTACATTCCAAGGCTGTTTTATAATTACCAGATGTCTCACACCCAAATGCTGTTTTATAATGACCAGATGTCTCACATTCCAAGGCTATTTTATAATGACTAGATATCTTATATTCCAAATGCTGTTTTATAATGACCAGATGTCTCACATTCCAAGGCTGTTTTATAATGACTAGATGTCTCACATTCCAAATGCTGTTTTATAATGACCAGATAGATATCTTACATTCCAAGGCTGTTTTTAATGACCAGATGTCTCACATTCCAAGGCTGTTTTATAATGACCAGATGTCTCACATTCCAAATGCTGTTTTATAATGACCAGATGTCTTACATTCCAAGGCTGTTTTATAATGACCAGATGTCTCACATTCCAAGGCTGTTTTATAATGACCAGATGTCTCACATTCCAAATGCTGTTTTATAATGACTAGATGTCTCACATTCCAAATGCTGTTTTATAATGACCAGATAGATATCTTACATTCCAAGGCTGTTTTATAATGACCAGATGTCTCACATTCCAAATGCTGTTTTATAATGACCATATGTGTTTCTTATTCACTTTTGTTTTATCCTGAGAAACTCTGTCGTATACATATTTCAACACAAAGAATGTACGATTTAATGCCTGGCAACAAATTAAATGTTCTTGGGATCGTAACAATCAATCTTTGATGAAAAGGAATAATTTAAGTCTAATATTTTATTTAAAAGCATGAAGCATGTTTCTGTCGACTGAATTATATATATATATATATATATATATATATATATATATATATATATATATATATATATATATATATATATATATATATATATTTAAGAACGCAATGAAATATGTCTCTCCATAATGTCTTCGTTGCCCGAGTAATAAATAAATAAATACTACCACTAATATTACAAGATATTCCCAAGTTCTCAATGGAAACAGGTTTCGCTAGTTGACCAAAGAATCGACGACTAGTTCCTTACCTTCTTCTGTCCATCAGCCCACTACCTGATATTTTCCCCTCTCTAGATGATATAAGCTTCAGCGGCAAGGAATCTTTCTAGCTTATTTGGAATAACATAATAAATATAAGAGTTACACACAACATTGCACAAAAATATAATAAATAGTTTGTTTTAATTTCAGGAGTGTATTTATATCAATCAGTAAAATCATTTGAACTCATGCAGTCTTCGAGTTTACGTAATTCGATAAACTGACACCAAGTAGCATCTGTGGCGGACAGGATCGGCCCTAGGGCAACGCAATTGAGGCAACCGCCTTGGGCCCCGCGCTTTCAGGAAATCAACTCCCCATTGCATTTTTTTATTTTTACATGTGGTCCCACTCATCGCTTTTTCTGCTTTGGGCCCAACACATCTTAGGACCGGGCCTGGTGGCAAATTAAAAAATAAATAAAGCGAACATAGTATATACGCTGTTAAATGTCAATTTAAAAATGGAAAGGTTTTCAAGAATACATTTTATTAATTTCACCAGAATATATATATATATATATATATATATATATATATATATATATATATATATATATATATATATATATATATATATTTACGCACTTTTGCCATTATTTTTACCTTCTGCAAGATTTCTTAATACCAGTTTGAAAGTATGAAACTAAAACTTAAAATAGTTTTTTTTTTTTTTTTAAAGCGACTACCGATGGAAAATATTCCCTAAGATGTAATATGAAATCAACCATTAACTCCGGAAAGAAAATTAAGTTTAACGGCTGTCACGCGATTTGTCGTCTGCTATCCTCATCTTCTTTTCTCACAGCAGACATCTTTAAGTGGTGGCCTCTGGATAAGATAACCTGTTCAATAAGCGTTCATATGGAAACATCCTTTTAATTCCATTAAACTACGAAAAAGAGGAAATCTTGTGTTTTCAGAACTCGGTGCATTAATAAGCTGTAGCGCAATCCAGAACTTGCAAAGGCCAAAGGGTAAATTGGACCAATCAGGAACTGCTTTGTTCACCTATCACTAGGGGTTCTTGCGCGAGACCGACGCGTGCCCTGACACATACTATTGGGTTTGTCTTCTAAATACTCTGAATTTAACGGAATTGCCGTATTTTGCATCCCTACCAAATACTGTTCACCACATGATGCTACAGGCCATTTAGATTTTGTACAAGCCGCATAATAGATTGTTTTCTCTTGAGTAAATGATCGAGAGCTACCCCGCCGCGTCCTGCAGGCGCTCTTGAATAGAAGGGATATGCCATTCCGAATAGACGCGAAGGACTTGTTAATCTCTGGCTCGGAAAAACGCATCAAAGTTGTAATTAGCAGAGGCAAGTGATATTGGCAGGCTGTCAGCTTTGAAGAGGACTGCTATATAAAATGGCCCTCGGTAGTCAACTTTCAGAAAAATGTTCCCTATATATTAGGAAAACAGGCCAACTCCATATCTAAGTATAAACGAAGTTAAAATCAACGTATGGTTGTATGCTTTTTCGGAGTTACTTTTCTAGAAGCAAACCCTTATGTTGAATACATAGCTACATAATATATCTGCTACCAGATAAAGATTTAACAAATTATAAAAGTTAACCTTGGATGCAATGTTCACCTGCTACCTGAAAGGATATTTTAAAAAGGATACATTTACTTAAAATGAAAAGGAAAATAAATTGCAAATTTAATACTTCATGTAAAAAATAATTTCACAGTTCATCTTCTACTTAAAACACGTGGTGTTGTTTTCTATCGGCATAAATAGTGTGCAAGATAAGTCAAAATTCCTCTCTCACCATGAACCCATCGCATGAGTTTTTCAACTACTGTAGAACGTTTGAAGATGAGTTGGAGACGGACACGTTTGGGTTGACATCGACGGAAGAATCACAAATGTCAGGTGAAACAGTTCACTACGATCTACCGTCCTGCGCGTTTGCCTCTCAACAAGAACGTAACGAAGAGAGAGGATTTCACGGTGACCCGTCAGTGGTAACGTACACACCATGCAAGCCACACCGTCGTTCTGCCAACGTCAGGGAGCGACGTCGAATGTTAAGTATCAACTCGGCATTTGAGGAGCTACGAACGCACGTTCCTACATTTCCGTACGAAAAGAGGCTGTCAAAAATCGACACGCTCAGACTGGCCATTGCTTACATTGCTTTGTTGAGGGATATTTTGGTTTCTGAATGTGACCCTCTTGATTATGTCGAAAGTACGTTGAGAGCTGATGTAGACACGGATGAAAAGCAGACATGGAATACAAGCGGTACATCTCTCTCTCTCTCTCTCTCTCTCTCTCTCTCTCTCTCTCTCTCTCTCTCTCTCTCTCTCATGATCTAATAAACGGCGACTGAATTCAGATAGATGGCGTAAATCTGTTAATTTGCTTTATTTATTTATTTTTGTTGTTTTGATCTAATTATATTTTGGCTTTCCCATTTTACGAGACCTCAACAATATACAAGTAATCATGCGGCGTTACAGGCAAACACGAACTTCAAAAAGCAGACTGAAAAAGAAAAGAAAATATACCATTTATGTAACGTCATACCATTATTTGTTTAACTTCATATAATGTGTTTCTTAGTTTTCTTGGTCATGCTCAACTTAGAAAACGTGATGTTTGGGAAGTGTTAAATCATCAGATTTTTATGAATGGTTTTTCTTTTTTTTTCAGTAGCATTAGATACAGTTGTTATAATGCTTGAAATTAAAATAATTTTAGCTGAGATGAATAGTGGAATATCAATTGTACATTTGCACCCAAATACATAAACTGTGAAGTATCGCTTTCGTACATTAAATGTTTTGTTGATAAATATAATTATTTAAAGATGGCAAATAATCGATTTAAAGCTGAAGTTATGGGAATGACAGTTATGATCTAGTTTGTATTCGGGGAGTGAAAATCTTACAAAATACCTTAGATTAAAATCCCAGAAAAGTAAAAATATTGCAGAAATTGAAATATAATATGGAAAATGTTCTCGTTCTATATAAATTATTAATATACATGCATATTAATAGCGAGTAACACTTGTTCATGTATGTATGTATGTATGTATGTATGTATGTATGTATGTATGTATGTATGTATGTATGTATGTATGTATGTATGTATGTATGTATGTATGTATGTATGTATGTGTGTGTGTGTGTGTGTGTGTGTGTGTGTGTGTGTGTGTGTGTGTGTGTGTGTGTGTGTGTGTGTTTTTGTATGTATGTATGTATATGTATGTATGTATGAATGTATCGATGGTACCCATATTTGTATATGGTATATAAAACTGAATTTCGTCAACATGTTATGGCTTTCCTTCTTCTCTCAAGAACTTACGCAAGAATAAGCAAAAGTTTTGTTTTCGGACAAATATTATCTTCTTTTAAAAAAGAACAAAATAGCTATAGTTTTTAAACCATTTGAGAAATTAAAAGAAAAAAGAAGGCGAAATCCCAGCAAAACATTTTTTTTTGTTTTAGAATTGTGTTAGGATTAATTTGTAAGTAACGATAGATGCGTGTTTTAGCAGCCTAAATCCTTTATCACAAATGACCAATGGATATCTTAAAGTTGCAACGGCTTGAAATGTTTTTCGTATTGAAAATTCATATATATCGATATATGCAATCTAATAATATACAATAACATAAAACGTATAATATGTTTACAAAATAATGAGAGAGAGAGAGAGAGAGAGAGAGAGAGAGAGAGAGAGAGAGAGAGAGAGAGAGAGAGAGAGAGAGAGAGAGAGAGAGAGAGAGAGAGAGTAAACTGAAAATGATCTTATTACATGAATTCCATATGAATCGTTTCCAATGAAAGTAAAACATGTCAGGTTTGGCAAATGTAAATGTTGCAAAAAAGTGTCCCTTTGATTTTGTTAAAGATTCATTTTCTTCATCGCGGAAAATTATACTCATTTTTCTTCTCTTTATAATTTCTTCTGAAGCAGGTGTGACCTATATTTTTGTAAAAGTGTTTCAATGTACAAAATACATTTTGACATTTTTGTCAATTAAACAAATAATAAATATTCGAAAGCTAGAATATTCACAACTGATGCAACTGATTGGCATCGCTATATTGATACTAAATGGAACAAAATATGGTGAATTTGGTAACATATTGTTATTGTTCTTGGTATTATTATTATTATTATTTTTTATTATTATTATTATTATTATTATTATTATTATTATTATTATTATTATTATTATTAGTGTTGCTTTTGATATATTTTATTATTACTACTACTGCTATTTCTATTATCATTATTTTTATTTGTATTACTAGTGTTACTATTGTTGTTGTTATTTTTGTAATATTATTAGTATATAATATTACATAATTACATAATACTGCCATTATTATTATTATTAGTAGTAGTAGTAGTAGTATCATTTATATTATTATTATTATTATTATTATTATTATTATTATTATTATTATTATTATTATTATTATTATAAATTGTATTATTATTAGTGCTGCTTTTGTTATATTATTATTACTTCAACTATTACTACTACTGCTGCTATTATTATTATTATTATTATTATTATTATTATTATTATTATCATCATCATTTTTTTAATTTTATTACTATTGTTACTATTTTGTTGTTGTATTTATTATTAGTCTTACTACTACTGCTGCTATTATTATTATTATTATTAGTAGTAGTAGTAGTAGTAGTAGTAGTAGTAGTAGTAGTACTATGGTTACTATTATTGTATTTGTAGTTTTTTATATTATTAGTGTCACACTACTGCTATTATTATTATCAATATTATTATTATTATTATTATTATTATTATTATATTAGTGTTGCTTTTGTTATATTTTATTATTACTACTACTGCTATTTCTATTATCATTATTTTTATTTGTATTACTAGTGTTACTATTGTAGTTGTTGTTTTTGTTATATTATTAGTCTATAATATTACATAATTACATAATAATGCTATTATTATTAGTAGTAGTATTATTATTATTATTTATAATAATAATATTATTATTATTATTATTATTATTATTATAAATTGTATTATTATTAGTGTTGCTTTTGTGATATTATTATTACTTCAACTATTACTACTATTGCTGATATTATTATTATCATTATTTTTAGTTTTATTACTATTGTTACTATTTTTGTTGTTGAATTTATTATTAGTCTTACTACTACTACTGCTATTACTATTATTATTATTATTATTATTATTATTATTTATTATTATTATTATTATTATTATTATTGGTAGTAGTAGTAGTAGTAGTAGAGTTGCTTTTGTTATATTATTATTACTGCTACTATCACTAGTACTACTGCTATTATTATTATTATTATTATTATTATTATTATTATTATTGTAATATTATTGTATTTGTAGTTTTTGTTATATTATTAGTGTTACACTACTGCTATTATTATTATCATTATTAATATTACTATTATTATTATTATTATTATTATTATTATTATTATTATTATTATTATTATTATTATTATTATTTACATGATTTACCAGGTGAATGGTCTCATTAACTTAACTCAAAGTTTTGCATGTACTTTAGAAACTTGTCTTACAGTCATTGTCCGAATATCCAGTATATATACAAGACTGTAACTTAATCTTAAAACTTTGCCGTATTTTTCTGACTCCCGAAAAAATATTTACGTTCTATTTTATTTTATTTTATTTTATTTTATTTTATTTTATTTTATTTTATTTTTCATTTTCAAGAAATACTCTTCAGAGTCAAAGGTAGTCAACCTTCGTACCGTGAATGTTATGAAGCCTGGTCCAACTGAAATACTTACATTTATATCTCGAGTCCCCATCGTACCGTGAATGTTTCCGTACGATAACTTATGAATCCCGGTCCAACTTAAATACCTATATTTATATCTCGAGTCCTCAACCCAATAATTAATATTTTCATTTTCTGCTACACTTTGTGATTTTAAATGTAGATCATAATGATTAATTAAATGTTGAAATGTTCATCATTAATTAGCTGCAACAATTCATTATCACGTTGGGATATTTTTAATACAAAATTAATTTTATACATATTCAATTACATATCGACTTTTTTTATTCTTTCTTTTGGCAAAAATTGTTTACAAAATTCAGATATAATTTTCGATTTCAAGCATGATGTTATCTACACTTATATAAAAACTGAAACGTTGTTCACTTTGTTATCTCAAACTCCCAAGACATTAATATAGATGGAATTCCTTCAAAGAACTGTGAATTTTGTGTTGTGTTTTCCTTGTCCCGCGAAGAAGAGTGATTTAGTTTGATACATTAGGAAATCATGTTACTCCACCCACACCCCTATTTCCCACCTTTTGTGTTCTTACATTCATTATGATTTGGTGTATTTGCACTGCTAACGCAGAAATTGGCATTTCCACTTTTACCAAGAAAACTAGGTCCTCTAAACCTGAAATTTGTAATGTTACCTTAAATGATAAAGAC
The DNA here is from genome assembly GCA_030141615.1 of Unio pictorum. Lineage (NCBI taxonomy): Eukaryota > Metazoa > Mollusca > Bivalvia > Unionida > Unionidae > Unio > Unio pictorum. Next base: position 1,749,921 of record JARLTB010000494.1, read on the forward strand.
GAACGCGAACATCAAGTTTCGTGGTCATGCGTTCAACGGTGCCTAGAATAATATGCTAAATGTAAATATCCAACCCTAATATTCAGTACGAAAAGTTATTATCATTGGGATTAATGCCATTTTCAACACTAGATAGGCTAGACATGGCGGCCACTATAACTGGTGTAGAAAGATCCCGGTAAAGACCCCAACCCACATTCTGCTACTATCAAGATTTCTCACGTTTCTTCATTGGTCGAGCCCGAAGCTCGAACCCATGGCAGTGCTTGGTAAAGGCGAGCACTTAAAACACTCGGCCACATGGGGTCCCGGTACAAAAAGTACGCGTATTTCTCCGAAAAGAAAACTAATAATATTAAATGAATATACAATGATTATTCTTTATCCTAACTACAACAAGTATATGCCAATTACTTATTAAAGAAAGGATCTACAATTTAAAGATTCTTTTCTTTTAAAGTGATCTCGGGCAAAATTTTAGGTAAAATAAATCTAAATAGAGGGTAAGAAAAAGATACATTATAAAACCCGAAAATCATAGTATAAATTCTGTCTCCACTTTTATTTCAAATTTCTGGAGATAAAATCATATGCATTGCCTCTTCGTCTTGATAGATAGGTAGTGTGTGTGTGTGTGTGTGTGTGTGTGTGTGTGTGTGTGTGTGTGTGTGTGTGTGTTTGTGTGTGTGTGTGTGTGTGATTCGGATTTTTAACGTAGTTTAACAATTGCTACTCACATCACTACGATGTCTGCAGTGTGACAGTTTATATTGATGTCTAGCACTGGGGCATCATACCGCAGATATGTAGCATCGTGTCCTATCCAGTTATATTATCCTGACACTATGCCGACCAGTCCTACCTGTTACGAGTCTATGCTCTTAAAATAAGTAAAGAGAAGAGTGAAAGACAACGAGTTTTATAAAAGTTAACAAATATAAATTGTTTCGCTAGAATACAACGTGAAAATGAGAGGAAGAAAAAGAACATACGGTATTGCTAATTTAATCGCAAAATAGTCCAAGAAATGCAGACACAAGTCCTAATAATTTAAAGTCCTGAATAAAACTCTGTATAAGTCCCGAAGAAAGCCAAAAACTAAAGGCGATTACGTGTTTGTTATAGCTTGTAGAGTTTTGATGTGTCAACAGTTTTTTTTATTGAATCACAGTAATATAAGTCTAAGTTTGACTTATATATTTTTTTAAAAGTCAGTAAATATCTTTATCCAAGAATTTAATCAGTGCACTTTTGTATTTCCAGATCAAATAATCACTTGAATTCAATAATTTGAAGAAAAGGATTCCAGCCTAAAATTCAAAGCACGAATGTCCAAGTCCTCACACGAGATTTATAGTTCTCTACTCAACCTCAGCTCACAATAAGCATTTTATATAATTAACAACATTACTTAATGGAAAATAACCTTCTAGAATGATCCTGATGTTTACAAAACAATAACCTGTATTATGTATAATTCACCTATAAAATTCCAAAAACTGTGTCCCAAATAAATATAAACCTGAAATTTGTAATGTTACCTTAAATGATAAAGACGAACGCGAACATCAAGTTTCGTGGTCATGCGTTCAACGGTGCCTAGAATAATATACTAAATGTAAATATCCAACCCTAATATTCAGTACGAAAAGTTATTATCATTGGGATTAATGCCATTTTCAACACTAGATAGGCTAGACATGGCGGCCACTATAACTGGTGTAGAAAGATCCCGGTAAAGACCCCAACCCACATTCTGCTACTATCAAGATTTCTCACGTTTCTTCATTGGTCGAGCCCGAAGCTCGAACCCATGGCAGTGCTTGGTAAAGGCGAGCACTTAAAACACTCGGCCACATGGGGTCCCGGTACAAAAAGTACGCGTATTTCTCCGAAAAGAAAACTAATAATATTAAATGAATATACAATGATTATTCTTTATCCTAACTACAACAAGTATATGCCAATTACTTATTAAAGAAAGGATCTACAATTTAAAGATTCTTTTCTTTTCAAGTGATCTCGGGCAAAATTTCAGGTAAAATAAATCTAAATAGAGGGTAAGAAAAAGATACATTATAAAACCCGAAAATCATAGTATAAATTCTGTCTCCACTTTTATTTCGAATTTCTGGAGATAAAATCGTATGCATTACCTCCTCGTCTTGATAGATAGGTAGTGTGTGTGTGTGTGTGTGTGTGTGTGTGTGTGTGTGTGTGTGTGTGTGTGTGTGATTCGGATTTTTAACGTAGTTTAACAATTGCTACTCACATCACTACGATGTCTGCAGTGTAACAGTTTATATTGATGTCTAGCACTGGGGCATCATACCGCAGATATGTAGCATCGTGTCCTATCCAGTTATATTATCCTGACACTATGCCGACCAGTCCTACCTGTTACGAGTCTATGCTCTTAAAATAAGTAAAGAGAAGAGTGAAAGACAACGAGTTTTATAAAAGTTAACAAATATAAATTGTTTCGCTAGAATACAACGTGAAAATGAGAGGAAGAAAAAGAACATACGGTATTGCTAATTTAATCGCAAAATAGTCCAAGAAATGCAGACACAAGTCCTAATAATTTAAAGTCCTGAATAAAACTCTGTATAAGTCCCGAAGAAAGCCAAAAACTAAAGGCGATTACGTGTTTGTTATAGCTTGTAGAGTGTTGATGTGTCAACAGTTTTTTTTTATTGAATCACAGTAATATAAGTCTAAGTTTGACTTATATATTTTTTTAAAAGTCAGTAAATATCTTTATCCAAGAATTTAATCAGTGCACTTTTGTATTTCCAGATCAAATAATCACTTGAATTCAATAATTTGAAGAAAAGGATTCCAGCCTAAAATTCAAAGCACGAATGTCCAAGTCCTCACACGAGATTTATAGTTCTCTACTCAACCTCAGGTCACAATAAGCATTTTATATAATTAACAACATTACTTAATGGAAAATAACCTTCTAGAATGATCCTGATGTTTACAAAACAATAACCTGTATTATGTATAATTCACCTATAAAATTCCAAAAACTGTGTCCCAAATAAATATAAACCTGAAATTTGTAATGTTACCTTAAATGATAAAGACGAACGCGAACATCAAGTTTCGTGGTCATGCGTTCAACGGTGCCTAGAATAATATGCTAAATGTAAATATCCAACCCTAATATTCAGTACGAAAAGTTATTATCATTGGGATTAATGCCATTTTCAACACTAGATAGGCTAGACATGGCGGCCACTATAACTGGTGTAGAAAGATCCCGGTAAAGACCCCAACCCACATTCTGCTACTATCAAGATTTCTCACGTTTCTTCATTGGTCGAGCCCGAAGCTCGAACCCATGGCAGTGCTTGGTAAAGGCGAGCACTTAAAACACTCGGCCACATGGGGTCCCGGTACAAAAAGTACGCGTATTTCTCCGAAAAGAAAACTAATAATATTAAATGAATATACAATGATTATTCTTTATCCTAACTACAACAAGTATATGCCAATTACTTATTAAAGAAAGGATCTACAATTTAAAGATTCTTTTCTTTTCAAGTGATCTCGGGCAAAATTTCAGGTAAAATAAATCTAAATAGAGGGTAAGAAAAAGATACATTATAAAACCCGAAAATCATAGTATAAATTCTGTCTCCACTTTTATTTCGAATTTCTGGAGATAAAATCGTATGCATTACCTCCTCGTCTTGATAGATAGGTAGTGTGTGTGTGTGTGTGTGTGTGTGTGTGTGTGTGTGTGTGTGTGTGTGTGTGTGTGATTCGGATTTTTAACGTAGTTTAACAATTGCTACTCACATCACTACGATGTCTGCAGTGTGACAGTTTATATTGATGTCTAGCACTGGGGCATCATACCGCAGATATGTAGCATCGTGTCCTATCCAGTTATATTATCCTGACACTATGCCGACCAGTCCTACCTGTTACGAGTCTATGCTCTTAAAATAAGTAAAGAGAAGAGTGAAAGACAACGAGTTTTATAAAAGTTAACAAATATAAATTGTTTCGCTAGAATACAACGTGAAAATGAGAGGAAGAAAAAGAACATACGGTATTGCTAATTTAATCGCAAAATAATCCAAGAAATGCAGACACAAGTCCTAATAATTTAAAGTCCTGAATAAAACTCTGTACAAGTCCCGAAGAAAGCCAAAAACTAAAGGCGATTACGTGTTTGTTATAGCTTGTAGAGTGTTGATGTGTCAACAGTTTTTTTTTATTGAATCACAGTAATATAAGTCTAAGTTTGAATTATATATTTTTTTTTAAAAGTCAGTAAATATCTCTATCCAAGAATTTAATCAGTGCACTTTTGTATTTCCAGATCAAATAATCACTTGAATTCAATAATTTGAAGAAAAGGATTCCAGCTTAAAATTCAAAGCACGAATGTCCAAGTCCTCACACGTGATTTATAGTTCTCTACTCAACCTCAGGTCACAATAAGCATTTTATATAATTAACAACATTACTTAATGGAAAATAACCTTCTAGAACGATCCTGATGTTTACAAAACAATAACCTGTATTATGTATAATTCACCTATAAAATTCCAAAAACTGTGTCCCAAATAAATATATTTACTTCTTCTATTAAAAATTATCATGATATTAAGCCCATACACAGAGAGAATAATTGAGTTTTGTATTAGTTGTTTGCACACAAAAAAAAAGAGTCAAACAGGCAGACAGAAATACACTCAATTTTGGACAAGGTCAAGTCCAGTATACAATGTTACATTACAATAACATGTATTGAAATAAAGCAAATTAAAACTAACTAACAATCAGATTAAATATACATAACATACCACTAACCTCTGAATGCTGAGCGCCTAGCAAGGCAGCTGCTAGCACCATTTTTATAGGTCAACGTTCGAACGCGAGGCGAACTTTATAACCACTTAGGCCACCGGATCGGTTAGTTAGATGTAGGTAGATAGATAGAGCGGTTATGGTATGCAGACATTGACTTCTTTCATGCGTTGTTTGGGATATTCTGTGGCAATATAATATTATTGTTAGCATCGTTCTTATTGTGTGTCTTTATGCTATGTTTTGTGTCTATATGCTATGCTTTGTGTCTTTATGCTTTATGTTCTTGCGTGCCTTTTATGTTTTCCTTGTCCCGCCAAGAAGAACTTGTTTAACTTGATACGTTAGAAAATCATGTTACTCGAACCACAGACCTACATACCATCAAGGCTGATTATCACCTTTTGTGTTAGACCGCTCCGGTTGCCTAGTGGTTAGAGCGTCAGCCTCGGAAGCAGGAGGTCGTGGGTTCAAACCACGGCCAAGTCATGTCAAAGACTTAAAAAAATGGTACTAACAACTGTCTATCTAGGTGCTCGGCATTCAGAGGTTAGTGTTAGGACTGGTCGGCCTGGTGTCAGGATAATGTTACTGATTGGGACATCACGCTACATGTCTGCGGCAAGGTGCCCAAGTGCTAGACTTTAAACTGTCACACTGCAGTCATCGTAGCGATATGACTGATTTTTTTTAAAGCTACGTTAAAAATCCTGATAATACTCACACACCTTTTGTGTGATTACATTTTTATGATTTGATGTATTGTCTTTTGCTAATGCAGAAATGTGGCATTGCCACTTTAACAAGGGAAAATGGGACCATACAACATCAAACTATTAGTCCGAATGTATAATAAAGGTTAACAATCTCATCAGGTTTGATGACCATACATGCAACGGTGTCTAGTATGTGTAAATACCCTACCCCAATTGGTAATTAAGAAGCACATGGAGATATACAGGAGATCCACCAGAACTCTACTAAGTACCATCTTGTAAAGGATGCAACTGCAAATTTGATTCCAACTCTTGTTCTGCAGAAATTGCCGTCTCACACGCTAGTGGAAATACATACAACAACCAGAATTTCTTCTCCTGCAATTAAATTTAATATACATCTTATATTTGTATGCATATTGTGTTTATTTAGAATAAGTAGATAATGACAGGTTGTTTTCCGTAGACAGGTATTAAGACCTAAGTACTGGTGATACCCGAAGATGTATAGTTTGGCGGATTAATACTTAGAGAAGTTCATGCTGAAAGTTCAGATGAAGAGCAGTAAAATATTAACAAGCGAATAAGTCATTTTATAGTATGTATTTCAAGAATGTTTTGTAATTCTCTATGATAGTTTCAGTACCAACCACAAATGTACTTTCAATATGGAAAGTTTGGATGCCATCGACTTATCGGTATACATACAATATGTTTGTTAGCCAGCTTGATTAAAAGAAGACTAATATGGCAACCCCCATTACCTGACATCGTGATATTAAGAAAGAAATTTGTTTAGGTCAGAAATATAACCATGTATATAATCCAGTGTTGACTCTTAACAGTCTTGTACATAGCGAGACTTCTGTATTGCTTTGAGAAGAACATTTTTGTACAAGGGAGGTTACTGCAGCTATCATCTTAATATCATTTCATATTTTATTTCATTAATTCTCTCTTTAGAAATTATCGGAGAATGACTTCTGTACTTGCTTGTATATTTCACAGTTTTTCAATTTATATGTCTGTCTAGCTAGGTATAAGAAATAAAATCAAAAGCTATGCAATCTGATACATGAGAAAATTAGAAACGCCATCAGTTGCATTACAAGTCAGAATACTAAAATTTGAGGTGTTTCTTTAGAATCTATTGTTTTCGGGAAATGTAATAAGTGAATACTTTATTGAAAATATCCATGTCACATAGCTGGGAGCTAGCGAGGGGGGGGGGGAGGGGCCACAAAAAATTCTCCAGTATAGATCACTGGAAAAATAAACTTCCGATATTCCGTTTGAAAAATTCTCATTTCTCATCGTTTCTTATATTGTTTTTAATTTTATTTTCACAATAAAATCGAACTTTACGTGTTTTCATTAACGGGTCACTGCATCCTATTATCTTTATTTATTTTTGCTGCATATGCAATAGGTGGCAAAAATTGCAAACATTTCACTCTTGGTCTCCATTCTTGTGCATGCATTTTTTTCACAGGCAACATTCTACAACATAAGTCATATTCATACCAAATAATTATAATGAGATTAACAAATTTGACTAAACTGAATATAATTGGCTAGAGACCTAAACTGTCCTCTTCTATTGCAGATCTGACAGCTCGACTCTCATGGGTTAAGTGGGAAAATCTGGGCTCTCGTCGAAAGCCAAGAATCAATGTCGGAGCATTGTTACCTGAATAGACGGGATAAAATATCACTGCGTCAGCCAGTATTTGAACAGAACATTGCATCAGTCTGCACATGAATATCACACTGAGTCTGACTGTACATGAATACAGCAATGAGTCTGACTGTACATGAATACAACACTAAGTCTGACTGTACATAAATACAACAATGAGTCTGACTGTACATGAATACAACACTGAGTCTGACTGTACATGAATACAATAATGATTCTGACTGTACATGAATACAACACTGAGTCTGACTGTACATAAATACAATAATGATTCTGATTGTACATGAATATAACAATGATTCTGACTGTACATCAATACAACAATGATTCTGACTGTACATGAATACAACAATGATTCTGACTGTTCATGAATACAACAATGATTATGACTGTGCATGAATACAACAATGATTATGAATGTGCATGAATGCAACAATGAGTCTGACTGTACATGAATACAACAATGAGTCTGACTGTACGTGAATACAACAATGATTCTGACTGTACATGTATACAACAATGAGTTTGACTGTACATTAATATGTGTGTTCATTAGTACTTTCAAGACTTTCAACTTGTGTGTTCATTAGTACTTTCAAGAATGGATTATTGTAACTCAATTCTGTCTGGTTTGTCACAATATTTACTCCAGAAACTTCAAAAAGTTCAAAACACAGCTGCACGGATCATCTTTAGAGTACCTCGATCAGAGCACACCTCACCACTGCTCTGTACCCTACATTGGCTATCAATTCGATACAGAATCAAACACAAAATTTGTTCTCTGTGCTATGTTTCACTGACAGACTCCAGTCCAACATATCTATCCAGCCTCACCCATGTGTATACACCAGCTAGATCCTTACGCTCTTCTTCTGATAATCGTATACTCATTGTTCCCAAGGTGAAAACAAAGTTATATGGACAACGTTCGTTTGCACACCAGGGCCTGGCGACGTGGAACGAATTGCCCATTGAAATTAGACACAAAGACACAGTGGTCCCTTATAAGAGTGCTCTTAAGACTCACCTGTTTCGACTGCAGGGACAAACTTAGCGACCTAATCATGTTTTGTATCCTATATGTTTTCAGCATGTTTTATGTTTTCCAATTTCATTGTTTTTGTCATTTGTTGTTCTGTAGTGTAGTCATATCATTATTGATGGTTTAAAGCGTTTAGAGCTTCGAAAGATTAGGCGCTATACAAATTCCTCATTATTATTATTATTATTATTATTATTATTATTATTATTATTATTATTATTATTACATGAATACAACAATGAGTCTGACTGTACATGAATACAACAATGAGTCTGACTGTGCATGAATACAACACTGAGTCTGTGCATGAATACACCAATCATTCTGACTATATATGAATACAACAATTACTCTGACTGTACATGAATACAACACCGAGTCTGACTGTCCACGAATACAACAATGATTCTGACTGTACATGAATACAACAATGATTCTGACTGTACATGAATACAACACTGAGTATGACTGTAAGAGAATACAACAATGATTCTGACTGTACATGAATACAACAATGATTCTGACTGTACATGAATACAACACTACGATAGCCTGTGCATGTTTTCTTAGACTTTACCTGTGCATCATCAGCTTGGGTCAAAGATGAAAATACATTGATACCAATCTCATATCATGTGAAAGATGTGCTTTTATTTTTGTATTTTTTTTTATTTCAAGATATAACTTACAACTATTTTATCTTCAGTACTTGAAATATGTACCAAATATTGCCGTTACAATTCCAAATGAATCAAAATATTGTATTCAAATGGACTTTGTCGACTGTATACACATTGTTACTCATACAATCACCATCATCATCATCATCATCATCATCATCATCATCATCATCATCATCATCATCATCATCATCACCAGTTCCCTCCACTTGTCTCACTCATATGTCAATGCTTGTGTCTCCGCAAAACGTTTCCTGGTGCAATATAAGCATATTGTATATTTTAAAAAATGTATGTTTACATGCAATTACCTATTATTAAAGAATGTTCTAAACGTGTGTGATATTTTCACTGAATTAAAATTAAGTTCAATACAATTTAATACATAAGAAAAATATGTACCTGAAAAAGTCAGGTGACTACGAGCATGCAACAAAAGATAAATCATGGAAACATGATGAATACGGTAAACTTTACTCTCATAAAAACGTCATGTATGAATATTATTACTACGCTACACATTTGAAAGATATTACAGCTACTGCACGAGAATTTCGCGAATTTAGTATTCAAATAAATTTTAACAAGCCCTTATGCTTGCTTCCAATCATGCCTCATTTGAATTTTTAATCAACGCCACACATCTTGACCAGCTCAATGTATGTAACATGTATGTATGTATGTATGTATGTATGTATGTATGCATGTATGTATGTATGTATGTATGTATGTATGTATGTATGTATGTATGTATGTATGTATGTATGTATGAGATTATACATTATACAGTGATGTATAGGGAAGTTAGTATGTATGTATGACTGACTGACTGAGATTATACATTATACAGTGATGTATAAGGAAGTTAGTATGTATGTATGACTGACTGACTGAGATTATACATTATATAGTGATGTATAGGGAAGTTAGTATGTATGTATGTATGACTGAGATTATACATTATACAGTGATGTATAGGGAAGTGTGGACGAACTGTTCTATTGCATAGTTCCTTATTTGAAAGATGGAGTATTGTGTCATCATGACTAACTTTATTCAGCTATATTAGTTGTGTGACTAATTGTATTCAGTATAATAAAACAAAATCTCAGTATAATATAACAAAAACTCAGTATAATATAATAAAAACTCAGTATATAATAAAAACTCAGTATATAATAAAAACTCAGTATATAACAAAAACTCAGTATATAACAAAAACTCAGTATAGAATAAAAACTCAGTATATAACAAAAACTCTGTATATAATAAAAACTCAGTATATAATAAAAACTCAGTATATAATAAAAACTCAGTATATAACAAAAACTCAGTATATAATAAAAACTCAGTATAGAATAAAAACTCAGTATATAATAAAAACTCAGTATATAACAAAACCTCAGTATATAATAAAAACTCAGTATATAATAAAAACTCAGTATATAACAAAAACTCAGTATATAACAAAAACTCAGTATATAACAAAAACTCAGTATATAATAAAAACTCAGTATATAACAAAAACTCAGTATATAACAAAACCTCAGTATATAACAAAACCTCAGTATATAATAAAAACTCAGTATATAATAAAAACTCAGTATATAACAAAAACTCTGTATATAACAAAAACTCAGTATATAACAAAAACTCAGTATATAATAAAAACTCAGCATATAACAAAAACTCAGTATATAACAAAAACTCAGTAAATAACAAAAACTCAGTATATAACAAAACCTCAGTATATAACAAAAACTCAGTATATAATAAAAACTCAGTATATAACAAAAACTCAGTATATAACAAAATCTCAGTATATAACAAAAACTCAGCATATAACAAAAACTCAGTATATAACAAAAACTCAGTATATAATAAAAACTCAGTATATAACAAAACCTCAGTATATAATAAAAACTCAGCATAGAATAAAATCTCAGTATATAATAAAAACTCAGTATATAACAAAAACTCAGTATATAACAAAACCTCAGTATATAATAAAAACTCAGTATATAATAAAAACTCAGTATATAACAAAAACTCAGTATATAACAAAAACTCAGTATATAACAAACTCTCAGTATATAATAAAAACTCAGTATATAACAAAATCTCAGTATATAATAAAAACTCAGTATATAATAAAAACTCAGTATATAACAAAATCTCTGTATATAACAAAAACTCAGTATATAACAAAAACACAGTATATAACAAAAACTCAGTATAGAATAAAAACTCAGTATATAACAAAACCTCAGTATATAACAAAAACTCAGCATAGAATAAAAACTCAGTATATAATAAAAACTCTGTATATGACAAAAACTCAGTATATAACAAAACCTCAGTATATAACAAAAACTCAGTATATAATAAAAACTCAGTATATAACAAAAACTCAGTATATAAGAAAAACTCAGTATATAACAAAACCTCAGTATATAATAAAAACACAGTATATAACAAAAACTCTGTATATAATAAAAACTCAGTATATAAGAAAAACTCAGTATATAATAAAAACTCTGTATATAACAAAAACTCTGTATATAACAAAAACTCAGTATATAATAAAAACTCAGTATATAACAAAAACTCTGTATATAACAAAAACTCAGTATATAACAAAACCTCAGTATATAATAAAAACTCAGTATATAACAAAAACTCTGTATATAATAAAAACTCAGTATATAACAAAAACTCAGTATATAACAAAAACTCAGTATATAACAAAAACTCTGTATATAATAAAAACTCAGTATATAATAAAAACTCAGTATATAACAAAAACTCAGTATATAACAAAATCTCAGTATATAATAAAAACTCAGTATATAACAAAATCTCAGTATATAATAAAAACTCAGTATAGAATAAAAACTGAGTATATAATAAAAACTCAGTATATAACAAAACTCAGTATATAACAAAAACTCAGTATATAATAAAAACTCAGTATATAATAAAAACTCAGTATATAACAAAATGTCTGTATATAATAAAAACTCAGTATATAACAAAATCTCAGTATATAACAAAAACTCAGTATATAATAAAAACTCAGTATATAATAAAAACTCAGTATATAACAAAATCTCTGTATATAATAAAAACTCAGTATATAATAAAAACTCAGTATATAATAAAATCTCAGTATATAATAAAAACTCAGTATAGAATAAAAACTCAGTATATAATAAAAACTCAGTATATAACAAAACCTCAGTATATAACAAAAACTCAGTATATAATAAAAACTCAGTATATAATAAAAACTCAGTATATAACAAAACCTCAGTATATAATAAAAACTCAGTATAATATAACAAAAACTCAGTATATAACAAAAACTCAGTATATAATAAAAACTCAGTATATAACAAAAACTCAGTATATAATAAAAACTCAGTATATAACAAAATCTCAGCATATAATAAAAACTCAGTATAGAATAAAAACTCAGTATATAATAAAAACTCAGTATATAACAAAACCTCAGTATATAACAAAAACTCAGTATATAATAAAAACTCAGTATATAATAAAAACTCAGTATATAACAAAATCTCTGTATATAATAAAAACTCAGTATATAACAAAAACTCAGTATATAATAAAAACTCAGTATATAACAAAATCTCTGTATATAATAAAAACTCAGTATATAACAAAAACTCAGTATATAACAAAACCTCAGTATATAATAAAAACTCAGTATATAATAAAAACTCAGTATATAACAAAAACTCAGTATATAACAAAAACTCAGTATATAACAAAAACTCAGTATATAATAAAAACTCAGTATATAATAAAAAAAGTATATAACAAAACTCAGTATATAACAAAAACTCTGTATATAATAAAATCTCAGTATATAACAAAACTCAGTATAATATAACAAAAACTCAGTATATAACAAAAACTCAGTATATAACAAAACTCAGTAGAATATAACAAAAACTCAGTATAATATAACAAAAACTCAGTATAATATAACAAAAACTCAGTATATAACAAAAACTCTGTATATAACAAAAACTCAGTATAATATAACAAAAACTCAGTATATAACAAAACTCAGTATAATATAAAAAAAACTCAGTATATAAGAAAAACTCAGTATATAACAAAAACTCTGTATATAACAAAACTCAGTATAATATAAAAAAAAACTCAGTATATAACAAAACTCAATATAATATAAAAAAAACTGAGTATATAACAAAAACTCAGTATAATATAACAAAAACTCAGTATAATATAACAAAAACTCAGTATATAACAAAAACTCAGTATAATATAATAAAAACTCTGTATATAACAAAAACTCAGTATAATATAACAAAAACTCTGTATATAATAAAAACTCAGTATATAACAAAAACTCAGTATATAACAAAACTCAGTATAATATAACAAAAACTCATTATATAACAAAAACTCAGTATAATATAACAAAAACTCAGTATAATATAACAAAAACTCAGTATATAACAAAAACTCAGTATAATATAATAAAAACTCTGTATATAACAAAAACTCAGTATAATATAACAAAAACTCTGTATGTAGCAAAAACTCAGTATATAACAAAAACTCAGTATAGAATAAAAACTCAGTATATAATAAAAACTCAGTATATAACAAAACCTCAGTATATAATAAAAACTCAGTATATAATAAAAACTCAGTATATAACAAAACCTCAGTATATAACAAAACTCAGTATAATATAACAAAAACTCTGTATATAATAAAAACTCAGTATAATATAACAAAAACTCAGTATAAAATAAAAACTCAGTATATAACAAAACCTCAGTATATAATAAAAACTCAGTATAATATAACAAAAACTCAGTATATAATAAAAACTCAGTATATAACAAAAACTCTGTATATAACAAAAACTCAGTATAATATAACAAAAACTCTGTATATAATAAAAACTCAGTATAATATAACAAAAACTCTGTATATAACAAAAACTCAGTATAATATAACAAAAACTCTGTATATAACAAAACTCTGTATATAACAAAAACTCAGTATATAACAAAAACTCTGTATATAATAAAAACTCAGTATAATATAACAAAAACTCTGTATATAATAAAAACTCAGTATAATATAACAAAAACTCTGTATATAATAAAAACTCAGTATAATATAACAAAAACTCAGTATATAATAAAAACTCAGTATAATATAACAAAAACTCAGTATATAATAAAAACTCAGTATAATATAACAAAAACTCTGTATATAATAAAACTCAGTATAATATAACAAAAACTCAGTATACAGAATAAAATAAAAACTCAGTATAATATAACAAAAACTCAGTATATAATAAAAACTCAGTATATAATAAAAACTCAGTATATAATAAAAACTCAGTATATAATAAAAACTCTGTATATAATAAAAACTCAGTATATAATAAAAACACAACCGAGTAAGAATAAGTAGAATGATTGTACTTTTGTTTGACATCACGGTACCACTCTTCATTTATCTCTTATCACCGCTTATCTCTCTCGATAAATAATGTCATTTATTGGTTACCTGGCCAACATGAATATGTGTGTGTATGTGTGTGTGTGTGTGTGAGAGAGAGAGAGAGAGAGAGAGAGAGAGAGAGAGAGAGAGAGAGAGAGAGAGAGAGAGAGAGAGAGAGAGAGAGAGATTTTTAACTTAGTTTTAAAAAATAAATGTCGGTCTTATTGCTACGATGTCTGCTGTGTGGCAATTTATAGTGATGTCTAGTACTGGGGTATCATGCATGATGTCCCATCCAGTCACATTATCCTGAGACCATGACGACCAGTCCTAACACTCACCTCTTAATTCAGAGCGAATAGCTCTGTTAGTACCATTTGTTTTTGGTATGATTCGGACAGCGACAAACCCCGCATCCAAGACGGACGCTCTAACCAATAGGCCACCGGAGCTTTCTAGGCAGCATGAGACATTTTGTATATAAAAAAAATTATAACATTAATTATTTTGACATCGGGCACTCATTTTGTCCATACCATTTTACTACTGTTTTAAACTGACAACCAATAGTCAAAACATCGAAATAAGGTATGCAATTTCCCACGAATGCAACTGGGGTTTCGAAACCAGGAAATACATGGAATGAAATAAAGTAAATCATGCTTGATACGTTGCCTAAGAACGCAGCTTAAACAGGAAGACTCAAAATTGACGGTATCAATTCAGAACTCATATTTTTCATATGCAATAATCCATTCATCAGTTAATTATGCATTCACTTACATATAAATCTTTCTGTTTCTGAAGTTAATAACAGTATTACTATCATCATATAATTATTACTTTATTACCAAAAACACCCCCAGTGTCTTTATCTGGGATGCATTAATTGTCGTTTACCACTTTATATTTAAAGATAATATTGATTGCGTTATTGCCAAACGTTTGGTAAGTACATACCAACTAAGTTGCCATTTAGTCATTGGGATTCAAGTTAGTTAGTTGCAATATCTACAAGTTTTCAAACAATTCTTCCATTAGACACAGAAACGTGTAAAGGTTTGCAAATTCGTTGATTTATGTGTGTTTATTGCTTGCCTTGTTTGCCTCTATTTTTTTTTAATTTCAACAAAATATTCAAGGACAGTCAAAATCACTCAAACTAGTTTAAAAACTAGTTTTGTACTGTTAAGTTTAAGTTTCTTCCCCGCATCTAAGCATTTTCTGGCAAGGCGATCACTTGTTTGATCCAGGTCACTTGAAAGTACTAATTCCTAATCTCTCTCTCTCTCTCTCTCTCTCTCTCTCTCTCTCTCTCTCTCTCTCTCTCTCTCTATATATATATATATATATATATATATATATATATATATATATATAATTGTTAGATTTCTAAACCTATGGTTGATTAAACAAGTCTTATTTTCGACAAATTAGATCAAAATGCTACGCGACTGGGTTAGAAAAGCAGCCACGATGAAGTAAACCAGAAAGATAAGATTGACTCTGAGAAGGAGCTGATCTTTTGAAGTTATGGCGAAATGATAAAGAAATAAATAAAAGTCCAAAAAGGTTACCAGATCTATCAATGTAGCAAGCCGGTCAACAAAAAAAGCACTGGGAGATCTTCGTCCCTTTTAAGACTTGCATGACTATCTGCGTCAAGTAATGAAAGAAGACGTTTTAAAATAGAGAATGAAGTACTACTGCGTTTAAAAAGAGACTTCTGCAAAAGTAAACGTGTCCCCCCCCCACACCAGTGGTATGGTAAATGGTTTATTTTATGTGTGTTACTTCACAGACAGTATGTACTCCTGGAAGAATGGCATGTGTAAGGTGAAGTTGTTTACATTTTGAAATTTGCACAAAGGAGAGAATGTTGTTATACCTCTGTATTACTTTCATATGCTGTGGCAGATTTATTTCTTTAAAACATTTTGTAATTGTGGAAATCGTGCACGATCAAAGCACATACTTGATCAATATGGTTGCTCACATGTCCATTAAAGATCTTCATGAGCTAGTCCAAAGAACGTTTACTTTAGCAGGCATTAAAATAGGGACAATACGAGCATCCGAAAGTTCAATTAATGTAAAACACACCATTTAAAATTTTAAAAAAAGGTTTCGGCTCACTTTTGGGGTATAATTTATCTTTGAAGTCTAGTAAGTGATAATGATCAAGCGGAGCTACCATTTTTTTTTTATTTATAGGTGCACGTCTGAAGTATTTCCAAGATGTATTCCCTATAACCCCAATTATACCCATCGACCACATACCAAATTAAAGGGAATAAAAAGTTCTTTTAACAATAAATGTACAGTGTTTTTTTTCTCCTTAAACGTCAGGTTAGTTAGTGACAAAAAAGTGGGAAATTCATTATTTTTTGAATTAATTCCTGTGCAAAGTAAAAACTGTAGAGTGACACCTTAAGTATTGAAGTGGGCTTTTCTGCTATTCTTTATAGCAATTAAATCTTTTACACGTATTGAAGGAATTAAAAGTCGTAACTTCACTGAAAAGCTGCTAGATTAATACGTTATAAGACGGGGACATCTGTTTATGATCGAGATATTCCTAAATGTTTAGAAAAGATGAAAGCTACATTCATTAGTATTGTTAGAGAAAGCAGTTTTGATGCAAAGATGAACAAATGTAAACGGAATTGTCACTACACGGAGTTGCTTTCATAAGATGTTAACACGGCTGTAACAATCAACACAACACTGAACTCTATTAAGAAAAAATAATGGAACAACCAAACGTTACGATCAGACTTGTGTAGATTCCAACACATGCGAAAGAGAAACACACAATAAAAGAAACACCAAGGAAACATTCAATCAAGAAAAGTTTTAGGTTGTTACACAAAATTCACTACATGGACTTGATCTTCGCCAAACGTTTCATTTTGCAGCAAATAAAAAAAATTAGAACAAATTGACGATAGTCTGGAATAAATAATGGATAGCATAATAAAAGACCAAAGAACATTTATTAATCGGTTCACTTTCAGTAGTAAATATTCTCACAATAGGAGCTCTTAGCTATACGAATTGTATGTTGTAACGATACTACAGACAAAACGATAATTCACTCAGAGAGGCTATCAGCATAAATCACCACACAAACAGATAGAGACAAATGTTTATTTATGTGAGTGTTTTTAGGGTGGTGATGCTTTAATTCATAGAAAACAGAGTGCATCCTGTCGCTCTATCGTTTATTTTTTTAAATCCTTTCTTGCGATATTTACACATGTGAACATCCTGCAAAACGTAGTAATGTACTGAATGTAATTCATATTTTTATTTTACTGGTGAAGGAATTCAGTTCTTATTGCGTGTGATGTTACAATAATACTTGCAGAATTAATGATAACTGCATTAGTGTAAAAGATCAACAAAGCCATGCGGAATCAATCAGATACGGTTATTTAAAAAGCATGGATATTTTGATTTAAATGTTTGCTATATGTAGGCCGATAAATCAACTCACCCACCTCGAAATCTGCGTTGATACTGATGGACGATACGTTGGTATGATGTCACCTGTTTATTAAAATATGCAAGTTTGCTGCATGCAACCCTTTCGGAGCAAACCTGCCTACACTTTAGACACATACCGGTAATTGGTGATGTCCATATCTATCGGGAAATTCAAGTCACGGGACAGAGTTATACTATTCTACGTGAACTTACAAGTCACCAAACATGGATTTGCTCCGGAAACATAATGTACAAATCACCAAAAGAACCATTTATGTAGGAACTAATAGTAAATATGCATATATATATATATATATATATATATATATATATATATATATATATATATATATATATATATATATATATATATATATATATATATATGTATATATATATATATATATATATATATATATATATGTATATATATATGTATATATATATATATATATATATATATATATATGTATATATATATATATATATATATATATATATATATATATATATATATATATATATATATATATATATGTATATATATATATATATATATATATATATATATATATATATATATATATATATATATATATATATATATATATATATATGTATATATATACACGTAATGTTGATTATCTTCACGTTAACCGCTCACTCTGCGGTTAGAGTAAGATTTTTCTTGACATTTTAAGTTTCATTATTGAACTCTTTGTAATTATTATTTCGTTTCCGAAGTTAATCGATATCCTCTGAAATCTTGTTAGTTTTATTTGTTATGACTGACTTTATCTAAGTTAAATTACTATAAGAAACAATTTGTGATTGATAGACAGGTTTGCAGACAGATCAAACATAGTCAAATTACTAGTGTGAAAAAGACTTTTGATAATAAACAATGAAGGTGGGATGGTCTAAGATTTTTATATTGACAAATGGAATGGATATATACCTACCTGACTTTTGTAATGATTATGAGTAGTAAACAAGATATCTACTAGAATATTAGTTCAATGGTTAATACAATTTTACATGGAACGGATTAGTTTTTCAGAATATGTTGATGAGACGTAGATGGAATAGGAATTATACAAAGGGGATTTGGTAAACAATTATTCATTCCTGTTTTTGTTTTGTTTTGGATCATTTTATGGAATTATGTACAGTTGTCTTGTTCAATAATAATATGAAATAATCTTTTTTTAAATTATTAATTGGAATTCACAAAGTGCTCATCTACTTTTTGGACTAAAACATTCCTTTGGAATCATTGAGAACTAAAAGACATCTAGGATTGTATCATCTTGGTACATCGTGACATTCAAAAGTATTGGAATTCATTCGGAATATTCTATACTTTTGGACTTGTGACAGAATATTTAGGATTATTTGGGATTTAATTCGCAAAAAGAGTATATTCACTTTGTAATTAGAGAAATAACAATGGTTTTTTTTTGATTTTACTAATTCTTGTTGGTTACGCTTCTTTGTGTTATCTAGTTTAAGACCAAGATTCGTAGCAGTTTGTTGTTCTTTTTTAATTTTTTTAAATTTAAATAGTAGACTAGGGTGTGAAAACAAGGAAACATATTTTTTTATGCTGCTTTGAAATTCCATTGAAGTTATTTTGCATCCACATCAATGCTTTGCACAATTTTAAGTTATTTAAATGTCTGAGACAAAAATATTTAGGAAACTCTGAAAACACAACAAAATAAATGATAGCAAAATCAAGAAACAATAAAAAGAAACCTAAAAAAAACCCCACCCGTTAGTAAATGTCACAAGCATCGTATAAACAGTTTCACACAAGATGCTGCTTAAAAGCTAATCGCTTCCGAGAGTTCGTTAAACTGTCATTTCTTTTTCTTTGCACGAGTTTACCGATGTAGATTTAAGTGTGCATAGAGAAAAATTGTATCTTACGTCAGATACAGCTAGATACCCCAAGCTATGTACGCAAAATACACTTAGTCTAGTACTTTGTTGAGGTCTTTTTGGTGCTTTAACGTTTTTTTTTTTTTTTGCGATATGCGCAACGTTTAAAATTTTCCAAACGGTCTTGAACGTACATAATTTTTAATACATTTGATCGACTTAAGAGTTTATTTATTTCACGGCTTTGATTTTGTACATGTTTATATGATACAAACTAAGAAAATTGCATTTTTTTCCCCCAAACACGTGCAGCTAGTGTATATTGCTTCATGCAGCCTATCCAGTAAAGTCATTTAAATGCATGCAAAATAACCTTTAAAACGATCCAGATTGTGTAATGTCATGTCTGACTGGTCCAGTGATTTTTTTTTTTAATTTGCTTTGATTTTAATCTTTTCGACTTGGTGGTACACGTAAATATGTGTGTTGGTCATGAAATGTTCCAAAATTCCTATACAAGATGTAAAAGCAAAATAAATACAATAAAAAGGGTAGTCTAGAAATGTTCTCGCATCCTATACGAGACGTGCAAGTTCCATGTCTATACACAAGATGGTGATACACAAACATATAAGATATCTAATGTTTTTCTTAGCTAGAAAATACTGACATTTTTTACTTAAATGATATCCCGAATTGGCGATGCAAAGTATGAATGGTAAACGATTGACCATTTCTTTACTACTCATTTAGTTGGGCCTTGTAAACTTGGCAGATGAACAGAAGCATTATAGGAAATAAAGGACAATTCGATAAGACATTTAAAGAATTGAGAAATACAAGGCAGGCAGCAGCCAAATGTAACAATGGGAGAAAGGCATGCACTTGCAACAAAGCGAGGAGTTCAAGAATATAACATTATGTGAGTGATTTTGTACCCTTAGACTCAGACCTCTCGCACAGACAAACATTTTAAAAAATACTTTTACGCAGTACACCGTTTATAGTGCTCACATCGACGACTGTTATCGCCTTTATCATGGATCGGTGATTTTATTTAGACTTTCCTTTTTTATATCTTTTAGACGCGTTTAGATCTATTGCATCTAATAAGCATTTGGCTCACACAGACTAATCATGGCTGCAATTTCCACATGTTACATCAGTGCAGGTTGTAATAGAACGCCAAATATTGCAGATTGGGGTCGAAATTCTCTTTTGTGTTTTGGAACATGTAGATCCGTTGCCATTTGTGTTCCTGAGGTATTGAACACGGATATTTCATCCTTAAATCGTTATTGTAGTTACCCTTGCCATCTCGCAAACGGGCCCGTTCGTTATTTAATCTATCCCGGGTACTGAGTAGATAACAAGTTTTTTCTTTGCCTCTTTTCATTTACTAACGATCTCCAGTATAATAAATAAATGATAAAGGAGGCGGCATATATCTTCTTCGTGTGCCAATCCCCTCTCTCCTTAGTGGGTAGTCCCACAACTTGAGTCACATCGGCGGATATTTTTGTTCTGGGGTGTGATGGTTCTTACTGTGTAAATAACGGCGCTGTGTAGCTTGTTTTGATGTCGATTAGTAGTGTAACGAAAGTAACATTTTCAGGAATATCGCATACAACTGGCAACCATTAATGATGCTTTTATAAAAACTAAAGTTGTCTTTTCTTAATAAATTAAAATTCTCGCAAAAGAAATATACGTTTTAAAGTTTCGTTGGCCTGCATATCAGTTGGCTGGAAAGTCGGGAATACAAAATCGGGTTAAGATGAATTATTATACTTGAATAAAACGAATAAAATATATTATGCCTATTGGAACTGTAAGCAACGTTTAGTTCATTTAAGAAACATATCCCCCACATGAGACTACTTAAACAAGCCTCGACTACCTTAGTATTGCAACAAATTCAGATGTATGGCAGTGGAACATGAAAATGCTTCAGTTTGCCTGTGTCATATTTTCATTCCACAATGATAAAAAAGCACAGTATTTAATTACACATAAATTAGTTGAAGAGTGTTGATATAATCTGCCAAGTGTGTGAGATATTCCTGAAACTTTGACTTCTCATTCTGATGTCAACTGACATCTGAACATGCTATACAAGGATGTTATTTGGATAGTAAGACATAGCACTAAAAGAAAAACAACCTGTTCTATGTCTTACATTGTATTACTATCCCACAATGTAAAAGTCAAATAGTGGAGATCTCGCCTTGGGAAAACACCCCCATGGAGAACTCATCTCAGGTGTCAGGTGAAGACCTCCTATGGTGGTTGGAGAAGTTGCCCTAAAGATCATAGATACTGATTTTGAGCCCTTTATATGTTGGACCAATATTACCGGTCATTGTATTATTAAGATTAGTAACCCTACTCCTACCTCATGTACAGGGTACTAACATGAGCATATACGTGCTAATGGAGCAAGCCGGGTCTGATTGTCTGCCATATTAGTTCAAATAATGATTACTTACATTCTCAGCCAAGTTTGTTTGTGTGCCATATAAGGACATTGATGCCTTGTTTGGAAACATAAACAAATCGTAGTAAAAATAAGGGTGTGGTTTGATTAAAAAATTCTGCATATTAAAAGTAAATATGGTTTATCAGTAACTTTGAAATTCAATCAAGAAGCCATTATTCACTGCTTGATTGATAATAACATAGGGTTGAGTAATTTTGAAATTCGACATAGAAGCCATTATTCACTGCTTGATGGATAATAATAAAGCATAGAATATCCAAATATAGTATGGCAAACCTGATACAGAAAAGGGGTCATGGCAAATGTATCATGGTACATATATGTCATGGTGGACACCGAGTGTAACAATGGTAAAAATGTTTACAGAAATGACTTATCCTTCCACAGATAATACAATAAAATCTGTTATGTGTGACCTCTTTTATGAGTGACCACCAGTCATTCCGACCACAATCATAATGCATGGATCGATTTTATTAAATAAATGCACTGTTATGTGCAATCACCTGCTGAATGCGACCAGTGACCATGATGTCTTAGCAAAATATGCATTTGACACGGTAATGAATGACCACATCACAAAAAAAACAGAAAAAACTTATCAACACCGCTGACCTTGGTTTAATCCTTTTTAAACGAGAGTTCAGTATACAAATAGTACCAGTATGCAAACAATGTGCACATTAGAAAACACTACAGTTGAACAACCAATCGGCGAGACAAGAACCACTAACCATCATTTAATCCTTTGTTACAACTACTGCATAAATAGTAAAGATTGTTTTAATAAGGTATTTATATATAATTTATAAAAAATTTGGCTATCTACGTTTTGCGAAAGTCCAGCATATGGTGTCATTTGTAAATTGCAGTAAACCAGACTAAAGTACATGTCACAAACCACTACTGTAGTGCCGCAATCATTTGAATAACCAGTCACATTAACCATTTTTTCATCAAATGGAGTAATGATGGACATACACAGTCAATTTAGAGTTTTGAAATTTTCTTTATTTTTGTGAATACCCACAAAAACGTAGTGTAGGGCTGAGTACATTGTTTGTCTTTCCAGTTAATATGTAATGCCTAGGGGGTGAATGAGCTCTTTGTATTTAATACTACATGTAGTAAAAGAGAATCATTTGCAGATTCTTTTTTTTTCAATTTCTTTTCTTACAGTGTTTCATCAAGCCACCATCTGTTTACTCGGGTTGCAACCTTTCAACCTTTGTTTATTGTACTGTTATGCTAATGTTTTAACTTCGTCTCAAAATAAATGTATTCTTTCTTGATGAGTTAATTATATCTTTTGGTTTCATTCATTGGTACATAATATATATATTTATTCCACATTTCCCGAAAACCAGGTCAAAACTGAAATACATATAGTATTTATTATGTCAACACTAATAACAGAACCTCTAATGAAATAAGAAAAGTTCCAAGATTGGAAGAATGA
This sequence comes from Unio pictorum, assembly GCA_030141615.1. Taxonomy (NCBI): domain Eukaryota; kingdom Metazoa; phylum Mollusca; class Bivalvia; order Unionida; family Unionidae; genus Unio; species Unio pictorum. The sequence goes on from JARLTB010000494.1 coordinate 1,773,743, forward strand.
ATGTAATTGAAAGAAGATAAAAAGGGGAGACTGCTCAAAAATAGCTGAAAGCTTAAACATAGGTTATATCAGATTCTACAATCTTGGAACATTTAAAGAATATGCTTTACAGCATGACAATCCCAAACTTTTACCTCTTTGCTCAAAAATGGAGATACATGTTCAGACCTCTAGAGGGGCATTGTTACTAGAAATAGTTACATGCATATTTTGCAAATTTCTTAAAAATTTAGATCAGCTGTCCTTGTTACCATGGCAGACTATGGACAGGTGACTAAAATTATGAATTGGAATTTATTAAACTTTATAATGGGTTGATGGGTAAACAGGTTTTCTGTTTCTACTGTGAAGTTTCTTCCTGCACATCAGAGACTGACACTGCATGGTAGAAAAGTAAGATTTTTTTTTTCACACATCATTGTTATTAGATGTATTTTTTTTAAAAAAAATGGTGGTCAAGCTGAAAATGGTGTATTTTATTAATTTTTATTTTATTTAGGGAACATCTAGGAATGAAGTTTGCACCATCCAGGCAACATTGGTGGGACATAAGGACAAAGTCAACTGTGTCAGATGGATCCGAAATGCTGATCATGGTATCAAGAAAGCTTAAAACCTTGTAGTTGTACATTTTATTTATTTTACAAATATTTTAACAGCTTGCTAAGTTCAAACTACTGATATTGGCAAAGCCATGATCTTCTAAATTCAGACCACTAACATTGATAGGCTATGGCTTGCTAAGTTCAAACTACTGACATTTGATAGGCCAGGGCTTGCTGAGTTCAAACTACTGACATTTGAAATGCCAGGGCTTGCTAAGTTCAAACTACTGACATTTGAAAGGCCAGGGCTTACTAAGTTCAAACTACTGACATTTGAAAGGCCAGGGCTTGCTAAGTTCAAACTACTGATATTTGATAGAGGGCTTGGTAAGTTCAAACTACTGACATTTGAAAGGCCAGGGCTTGCTAAGTTCAAACTACTGACATTTGAAAGGCCAGAGCTTGCTAAGTTCAAACTACTGACATTTGAAAGACCAGGGCTTACTAAGTTCAAACTACTGACATTTGAAAGGCCAGGGCTTGCTGAGTTCAAACTACTGACATTTGAAAGGCCAGGGCTTGCTAACTTCAAACTACTGACATTTGATAGAGGGCTTGGTAAGTTCAAACTACTGACATTTGAAAGGCCAGGGCTTGGTAAGTTCAAACTACTGACATTTGAAAGGCCAGGGCTTGCTGAGTTCAAACTACTGACATTTGATAGGCCAGGGCTTGCTAACTTCAAACTACTGACATTTGATAGACCAGGGCTTACTAAGTTCAAACTACTGACATTTGAAAGGCCAGGTCTTGCTAAGTTCAAATTTCTGGTATTTGAATGGCCAGGGCTAGATGAGTTCAAACTACTGTTTGCTATGTAAACACTGAGCATTTTGTGTAATAACTGAAAATTACTATTGAAGGAATAACTTGTTTCTAAATATGCTGTCATCAGACATTCTCAGTTTACAAGGAAAAGTGAAAGCAAATCAGATTAAATGAAAAGAGTCCATTGATCACCGCTGACCAATTTATTATCAGAAAGATAAAATAAATATTGTAATACATTCAACATCTGGAAAAAGGAATGGATGGACAATGATTTTTGTAGCCAGATGTATGTGTCCTGATTTTTCTGGCTGGGACTCTTTCTTTCAAGGCAGAAGTCCAGGATTCCAACTTTAAGTTCTGTGGAGAACCCTGTTTTTTTTTTATCAGTAACTGCATTCAGCTGACATGTTAGGATAATATTTCTATTGGTCTAAAGATTTTATGTTTGTAAGTTAGGAACTCCAATCTAGTTTGTCTTGGATGCTTATTAAGCAGAAAGCTGGATTCATCTAATGAACTGTGTTGAGTTTTGCATTAAAGTTTTTGAAAGTGACATATCTTCTATAGCAGCTGCGGAATTTTAAATGAACCTCAGGAAATTGAATGATATGAAATGTAATCATTATAGTGTTGCTGGTTCTGTAAACTTTACATAGAGATTTGTAAACAATAAATAGTTAGGATAGTTCTGAATTTAAAAACTTAAGGTGCATTTTCATGTATGTATTATTTCATTGAACTATTAATATGTTGTAACTATTTTGTGAATTTTTAAAAAAAAAAACATCTTTACAGTGTTTTTGTGTTTTTGCTGGAATTACCAGATAATCTTTACAGGGCAATTTAAAAATATACATTTTTTGTAATATTCAGCACCAGAGACAGAATTGGTGTCGGGGTCCGTTGACAAAACTGCCATATGCTGGAAGTTGCAGGAGGGAGAGGTAGGCCTATATGATAGACAATCAATGTCATTGCATCTGTATTTATGTAGTCTGGTTCCCTGCTTAATATGCTCCTTGCATTGCACTCCGCTACACTAAGTCAGGCAAACGCTGACGCCATATTGTCACTTGATCAAAACAAATAGCCTCCTATGGAGAGATCTAGTTAATCTAGTTAATCTAGTTAATCTAGTTAATCTAACCATGGCAATTTATTTCTTTAATATTCTCTTTCTTAATGACACAATATGAAACTTTACTAATACTTTTGACTTGAATTAAAGCAGTCGTTATAATGTGTTGAAGCTTAACCACAAATTAGTCATATAATTATTTTTTACGATTATTTTTACTTCTAGGCGAAGATGAAGGAAAAGGGTACACACAATGGTATTTTGATAATATTGCACACTTTACACAGCATTATCTCGGAGATTCCCTCTCCAATCGATTCCTTTGTAAATTTACGTCAAAATTGATATGAGGTGCTGTACGACAGCCTAAATATAGCCAAAAATTAAGATAAAAAAATAAATCAACCCTCTGTTATGAGAGGGTGATGGTACCGATTGCTTTACAAATGTTGCTTACTTCCCAATAAGTCATCTAGTATATTCTAATTGTAATAAAATCCTTGATTAATTTACCATTGATATGATATCTCATCGTACATGACACCTCAGACTTAGCCAAATATTATGATCAAAATAGCAACCCTATTCCACGACGGGGTGAACGTTACAAATGTTGGTCTTATATTGTACATTCCATCTTCATCACATAATTGTAAAATATTCCATTTGCAACCAATCCCTTGATATATTCTACATCAAAATTGATTTTAGTTTAATGATGGGAAGTTACTAAACATTGATGACATCATAACTTTCAGTATGTCTTTCATTATGTTTGATGTGACTTTCATTATGTTAATGTTCAGCATGACTTTCATGATGATAATGTTTCACATGACTTTCATGATGATAATGTTTCACATGACTTTCATGATGATAATGTTTCACATGACTTTCATTATGTTAATGTTCAGCATGACTTTCATGATGATAATGTTTCACATGACTTTCATTATGTTAATGTTCAGCATGACTTTCATGATGATAATGTTTCACATGACTTTCATGATGTTAATGTCCAACATGACTTTCATGATGATAATGTTTCACATGGACTTTCATTATGTTAATCTTCAGCATGACTTTCATGATGATAATGTTTCACATGGACTTTCATTATGTTAATCTTCAGCATGACTTTCATGATGATAATGTTTCACATGACTTTCATTATGTTAATGTCCAACTAACTTTCATGATGTTAATGTCCAACATGATTTTCATGATGATAATGTTTCACATGACTTTCATTATGTTAATGTTCAGCATGACTTTCATGATGATAATGTTTCACATGACTTTCATTATATTAATGTCCAACTAACTTTCATGATGTTAATGTCCAACATGACTTTAATTATACTCAACATGATTTTCATGATGTTAATGTTCAACATGACATTCACTATGTTAATGTCAAGCATGACTTTCATTATGTTAATGTCCAGCATGACTTTCATTACACTCGACATGACTTTCATGATGTTAATGTCCAACATGACTTTCATAATGTCAATGTCCAACATGTCTTTCGTGATGTTAATGTCCAACAAGCTAGCACTATCTCATATTTTAATTAACACCATCTCATATAGGAAAAAACTAACATCTCATTGTAATAAACTAACATCATCTCATTGTAATAAACTAACATCATCTCATTGTAATAAACTAACATCTCATGTTGCAACATACTAAAACATCCATCTCTTATTATAACAAACTAATGATATCAGAAATACTGGTAAGCCATAGTCCATTTTTCAGTACAATATTTCCAATATTTTGACTGGACATGATGGGCCAGTGACAGCTGTGGATGCACTTTGTTTACATGCACTAAATGGAGAGACAAGTGGGAGACAACTGATTGTCACAGCATCTGCTGATTCCAGTGTCAGAATCTGGAACAAAATTGAAGGAAAAGGTAAACAAAAGGAAATTGAAATCAGTTATTGCCATCAAACATAATTGCATTTGAAATGAGTGCATGATCTGACAGATCCCATTTTCACAGAATTTCTCAAAGTTTACCATGAGATTCCTATTTTACAATTAAAATATGTAAATTAACCATTTCTTCTTTGAATATATTGCTTGATTAAATATATGTTGGGAAGAAATTCTGCTACTATTGAATCCAGCAATCACAGAAAGATGAAACATGATGTCTTTTCCATAAAGTCAAAGGGAAGTAGCTCTTCTGGACCCTTTCTCCTATCTCCCCTTGACAGTGCTATGTGGCTGTATGGATTTTTTCTTCACTTTTTACGAGGATGATGTACATTCTGTCTTGTCCTACTCACAGAATCTATGTTGATCATTGACCATCCATCAATGGTTGGTTTAGTATTGAGTGTATAGATATTTACTTTCTGTTGTAACCATTACTGTGTGAAAAGTGTTGGTATTGTTGATATTTATAAGACTTTCTCATAGCTGCTTGGTGTTTTTTTCTGACTTTGTGCACCAGCACATTATAATTCGTGCCTTTTGTCAATTTAGTAATAAGTGTTAGTTTTTTATGCAATTGAACACTTTTGAGAGCATCATATAAACTGCCTCTTCAACTTGCCATGCCACCAGCATCAAACCAAGGGTATGGGATACTAATTGTGCTGGATTTGCCCAGTGATTTCAAAGGCAACGCCATTTCTTCTCTTTTATCATCCCCAAATAATGCTGCCACATTTTATGTGACTGTCAGTTATGATATTGGGAGTGCAGTTCACACGTATCCTTATTTCCACATGGGTGAACACGGCAGAGATTCTGTGCTTTGCATTGCTTCCTCCTTTAATCGATTCTTTTAATGTCATTTGGAATTTAGTAAACCATGTTTGTCAAAGAATTCAATCAGATTACTGTTCTGTACTTCCATGCAAATGTGAATAACTTCTTTGAGGTTTTAAAAATGCTAAAACTGTTAAACAACCATAACCACCTAGGATTGGTGAGGGAAGGTAAGGTGTTCAAATGGTAGTTAAGAATCTTCCTAATGTTAGTATGATTGGGTCGGTATTCTAAGAGTAACATAATTTACTTCCAAATTTGCTATTTTCAAACGTTTTTTGACCAGACTTTTTATATTTAGTTACAGCATGACAATGTGTCATGGATTTTGCAATATAATGTCAGATTCACTGTCTATGGTGAGGGTGAGTAACTGTAGGGTGGGGGTGTTGGGGGTTGGAGATGGGATTAGAATTTACAGTAAGGAAAATTAACATTAACGTATTTGTGCAGAATGGACATGATTGTGCTTCATTTTTGTTGTAGATATGGAAAACACGCAGACACTAACTTATGGAAGAGGGTTTATTCTCAGTGTCAGTCTTGTACAAGTACGTCATACAGATCGTAAGTCAGTCCTAGAAACTGTGTAGGTTTCTTTGTCTCTGGCTTAGTCAGAGCCTAATATAACAAATTGTTCAATTTTGAGAAAAATGTTCCTATTAGGTAAAAATATATCATAGTAGTGCTGTATAATATGGTGGATGAAGTCCTGTATGCAGTTGACAGTGGTGTACAGTGCTGTATAATATGGTGGATGAAGTCCTGTATGCAATTGACAGTGGTGTACATATCTGCCAACCCTCACAATTTTTTTGTGAATTTCACAACTTTTTCAGTGAGTCACAGATTCAGGCCTCATGCGAAAAAAATCAAATTCCCCAAATCTCAATTAATTTAAATCTTTAATAAAATAACTGATTTCCTGTTAAGTGCTAGTCATGATACCCTCACAATTTTGACATCAATTTCACAACTTTTTCAGTAATTCACAGATTAATGCAACATGCCAAAAAATCACAGATTCGCAAATTCTCGATTTTTTAAAATCTTTAATAAAATAACTGATTTCCTGTTAAGCACTAGTTGTGATATCAGCAGTTACCAAAATGGCCTGGTACGATATTAGTGGAACTAGAGTTGATTGGTACAGTTGGCCTGGTAGCAAGCATTTTAGCATATTTTAATCTATATGTATAAGAGTAGTTTTACAAATGCTTTTGAGATAAACTAAGGCCTAACCAGAATTTTGCTCCGCGCATGCACCCCCCCCACTGATTTGAATTACCATTCAGCGTCACATCTTGAAAATGTCTTCACCACCAATAAAAAAGAAACGTATAGCACAAAAAGTTAAGTTTAGTTTGGAATATACCAAAAATTGGCCACACATTTAGCCATCAGACTCCGATATACATTTTGCTTTTGCATGCAGTGTGCCAAAAAGTTTATCATTGGGCATGGTGGCAGTGAGGAAGCACATTGGTTGCAAGAAGCACATAGAAGTTGGGAAAATTAAGAACTTGCAGATTTCAGCTCTCGAATATTTTAAGCCATCGACAGAAGACCTGCATTGTTTGTAAGTTTTCTTGTTTAACACAATCTACCTTCATCAGCTGGAGACCATTCTAAACATTTGTTCATCAAATATTCCAGTACTCTAAGACCGCTTTATGACTTCATGTCAAATTTCACTAATTTTTATCCCTATTTTCACAAATTGTGAGCCTGGAGGGTTGGCAGCAATGGGTGTATAATATGATGGAATGCAGTCCTGTATGCAATAGACAGTGGTGTACAGTGATGTGTAATATGATGGAATGCAGTCCTGTATGCAATATGTAGTGGTGTACAGTGGTGTATAATATGATGGATGCAGTCCTGTATGCAATATATAGTGGTGTACAGTGATGTATAATATGATGGATGCAGTCCTGTATGCAATATATAGTGGTGTACAGTGGTGTATAATATGATGGATGCAGTCCTGTATGTGATAGACAGTGGTGTACAGTGATGTATAATATGATGGATGCAGTCCTGTATGCAATAGACAGTGGTGTATAATATGATGGATGCAGTCCTGTATGTAATATATAGTGGTGTACAGTGATGTGTAATATGATGGATGAAGTTCTATATACAATAGATTCTGTTGTAGAATTCTGTATTTATATTTGTAAAAAAATAGTTTGATATATGCATGGAAGAGAATAATTTTATCTTCATTTTATGTTGGCTAATTTCTCGTCTTTAGTTGTTCTTCTGGCCTGTGCAGGAGATGATATGAAAGTCCATCTTTACATCGAGCAGGTTACAGCCTTTGGCAGGCAGGTGAGGTTATTTAGCTAACTGACCGATGGCTCCATCCATAATGACTATGCTTACTTGTTAGTATATCAATTTATTTGGCAATATAGTCTCATTTCATAAACCTATTGAAAAATTTGTATGAACAATGTCTGATGCAATTTTACTACCATATTTCTTCATTATAGCACTGTTTTTGGAAGTTATTAAATATATTTATTATAACACTGTCTTTGGCAGTCCTGGAATATACTCATTATAACACTGTCTGTGGCAGTCTTTGAATATGTTAATTATAACATGTCTTTGGTAGCCCTGGAATATACTCATTATAATATGTCTTTGGCAGCCCTGGAATATACTCATTATAACACTGTATGTGACAGTCCTGGAATATACTCATTATAACACTGTCTGTGGCAGTCCTGGAATATATTCATTATAACACTGTCTGTGACTGTCCTGGAATATACTCATTATAACACTGTATGTGGCAGTCCTGGGATATACACAATATAACACTGTCTTTGGCAGCCCTGAAATATACTCATTATAACACTGTCTTTGGCAGCCCTGGAGTATACTCATTATAACACTGTCTTTGGCAGTCATGGAGTATATTCATTTTAACACTGTGTCAGTCATTGGGTATACACATTATAACACTGTCTATGGCAGTCATTGGATATACTCATTATAACAATGCCTGTGTCAGTCATGTGGTATACTCATTATAACACTGTCTGTGGCAGTCATTAAATATACTCATAACACTGTGGTAGTCTTGGATTATACTCATTTTAACACTGCTTCTGGCAGTTATCAGGTATACTCATTATAACACTGCCTGTGTCAGTCATTGGGTATAACACTGTCTGTGGCAGTCATTGAATATACTTGTAGCACTGTGGCAGCCCTGGAGTATACTTATTATAACTGTCTGTGACAAATGGGGTATGCTCATTTTAATACTGCTTCTGACAGTCATGGGTATACTCATTATAACACTGCCTGTGTCAGTCATTGTGTATACTCAGTATAACACTGTGGCAATCATTAAATATACTCATAGCACTGTGGCAGTCCTGGTTTATGCTCATTATAACACTGTCTGTGGCAGTCATGGAGTATACTCACTATAGCATTGTGGCAGTACTGGAGTATAATCATTATAACACTGTCTGTGGCAGTCCTGGAATACACTCATAACACTGTCACTCATGGAATATACTCATTGTAACACTGTGCAGTCATAAAGTATACTGCTTATAGTAAAATTGCCTTATAATGAGGTACATTCAAATAATAGTGGGCCTGGGAGGATGGTTGGGCATCATAGCTGTAACATGGAATACACCTGATATACAGGTGTGTCTTAAATGTTAACTTATAGAGAAAAAAAATCAGCTCAGCTCTATTCACAAAAGAACATGGACTGGTCTCCCAAATGAAAGAAATTTATTCAACCACAGCATTTTTAAATGATAAAATAGCCAATCACAACATTTTTAAGTGAACCGCTCAGGTGACCTAGTGGTTAGAGCATCCACCATGGAAGTCGTTGGTCGTGGGTTCAATCCCCGACTGAGTCATATCATAGACTTACAAAAATGGTACTAACAGCTGCCTCGCTTGACGCTCAACATTAAGAGGTTCGTTTTAGGACTGGTCAGCCTGGTGTCAGGATAATGTGACTGGGTGGGACATCATGCTTCATGTCTGCAGCAAGATGCCCCAGTATTAGACATCACTATAAACTGCCTTACTGCAGACATCGTAGCGATATGACTGAAAAAATTATCCTCATAAAACAAACAAGTAAGCATTTTTAAGTGATAAAATAGCCAACCAAAGCATTTTTAAGTGATAAAATAGCCAACCAAAGCATTTTTAAGTGATAAAATAGCCAATTACAGCATTTTTAAGTGATAAAATAGCCAATTACAGCATTTTTAAGTGATAAAATAGCCAATTACAGCATTTTTAAGTGATAAAATAGCCAATTACAGCATTTTTAAGTGATAAAATAGCCAATTACAGCATTTTTAAGTGATAAAATAGCCAACCAAAGCATTTTTAAGTGATAAAATAGCCAATTACAGCATTTTTAAGTGATAAAATAGCCAATTACAGCATTTTTAAGTGATAAAATAGCCAACCAAAGCATTTTTAAGTGATAAAATAGCCAATTACAGCATTTTTAAGTGATAAAATAGCCAATTACAGCATTTTTAAGTGATAAAATAGCCAATTACAGCATTTTTAAGTGATAAAATAGCCAACCAAAGCATTTTTAAGTGATAAAATAGCCAATTACAGCATTTTTAAGTGATAAAATAGCCAATTACAGCATTTTTAAGTGATAAAATAGCCAATTACAGCATTTTTAAGTGATAAAATAGCCAACCAAAGCATTTTTAAGTGATAAAATAGCCAATTACAGCATTTTTAAGTGATAAAATAGCCAATTACAGCATTTTTAAGTGATAAAATAGCCAATTACAGCATTTTTAAGTGACAAAATAGCCAATTACAGCATTTTTAAGTGATAAAAAAGCCAATTACAGCATTTTTAAGTGATAAAAAAGCCAATTACAGCATTTTTAAGTGATAAAATAGCCAATTACAGCATTTGTAAGTGATAAAATAGCCAATTACAGCATTTGTAAGTGATAAAATAGCCAATTACAGCATTTTTAAGTGATCCAACCACAGCATTTTTAAGTGATAAAATAACCAACCACAGCATTTGTAAGCGATAAAATAGCTCAAATGAGTGAATGTTTCTTATTATGTGATGCAATTAAAGCTCTATATAAAATTGTATCTATCTCTACTGTAGTCTACTGATCCGAATCATTTCATTCAAATATTCAGTTACAAGTACATTACAGTAAATCTATAATTTCTGCATCCAATAATTTTTCTATCATCTGAATATCCTAACAACTGGAATGCTTGGTGGTGAAACTGACATGCTTTATATATGTGAACCTTGGTTGTCTACCTTAACCCATGTCAAACTATGGCCCCTAGGCTACCTTAACCCATGTCAAACTATGGCCCCTAGGCTACCTTAACCCATGTCAAACTATGGCCCCTAGGCTTGCCTTTCTTCCACATAAACTGTCATACAAAATTAAACACTGCCATCACTTTCTGTAATGTACCATGTCAAACTATGGCCCCTAGGCTTGCCTTTCTTCCACATAAACTGTCATACAAAATTAAACACTGCCATCACTTTCTGTAATGTACCATGTCAAACTATGGCCCCTAGGCTTTCCACATAAACTGTCATACAAAATTAAACACTGCCATCACTTTCTGTAATGTACCATGTCAAACTATGGCCCCTAGGCTTGCCTTTCTTCCACATAAACTGTCATACAAAATTAAACACTGCCATCACTTTCTGTAATGTACCATGTCAAACTATGGCCCCTAGGCTACCTTAACCCATGTCAAACTATGGCCCCTAGGCTACCTTAACCCATGTCAAACTATGGCCCCTAGGCTTTCCACATAAACTGTCATACAAAATTAAACACTGCCATCACTTTCTGTAATGTACCATGTCAAACTATGGCCCCTAGGCTTTCCACATAAACTGTCATACAAAATTAAACACTGCCATCACTTTCTGTAATGTACCATGTCAAACTATGGCCCCTAGGCTTGCCTTTCTTCCACATAAACTGTCATACAAAATTAAACACTGCCATCACTTTCTGTAATGTACCATGTCAAACTATGGCCCCTAGGCTTTCCACATAAACTGTCATACAAAATTAAACACTGCCATCACTTTCTGTAATGTACCATGTCAAACTATGGCCCCTAGGCTTGCCTTTCTTCCACATAAACTGTCATACAAAATTAAACACTGCCATCACTTTCTGTAATGTACCATGTCAAACTATGGCCCCTAGGCTTGCCTTTCTTCCACATAAACTGTCATACAAAATTAAACACTGCCATCACTTTCTGTAATGTACCATGTCAAACTATGGCCCCTAGGCTTGCCTTTCTTCCACATAAACTGTCATACAAAATTAAACACTGCCATCACTTTCTGTAATGTACCATGTCAAACTATGGCCCCTAGGCTTGCCTTTCTTCCACATAAACTGTCATACAAAATTAAACACTGCCATCACTTTCTGTAATGTACCATGTCAAACTATGGCCCCTAGGCTTGCCTTTCTTCCACATAAACTGTCATACAAAATTAAACACTGCCATCACTTTCTGTAATGTACCATGTCAAACTATGGCCCCTAGGCTTGCCTTTCTTCCACATAAACTGTCATACAAAATTAAACACTGCCATCACTTTCTGTAATGTACCATGTCAAACTATGGCCCCTAGGCTTGCCTTTCTTCCACATAAACTGTCATACAAAATTAAACACTGCCATCACTTTCTGTAATGTACCATGTCAAACTATGGCCCCTAGGCTTGCCTTTCTTCCACATAAACTGTCATACAAAATTAAACACTGCCATCACTTTCTGTAATGTACCGTAGCCAGTTAAGTGAGTATTGAAAACATCTAAAGAATACTGACTCTGATGTCATTTACTACTTTGCCCCTCATTACCCTATTAGCCTAGCGTGGCCAATGATAAGAGTTCACCAAGTACAATTTTATATCATTTAGGCATATCAAAGCAAGTAATGAATACAAATTAAAATTGAAAGATACGCTATATATTTTGTGGAAAAAGAAGAAAAGCAATGCTGATAGTAATGGAAGGTAGGAATTAAGTGCTTGAGCCTTATCTTTCCACATTATATTTTCCAATTCTGTGTGAATTCTAATTAACAAAAATGTTAGTTACCCAGATTTACAGTATTTGGGTTATATCTTTTTGTTTTTATAGTTTTTGCAATAATAGAACCTTTTCTGGCGTATAAATTCTATGCATTAATCAGTTTTGCATGTAATATTTGGTTTAGAGAATTTTTCACATGTTGTATTTACCAGTTTACTTCAGTGATGACATTACCAGGCCATGAAGATTGGGTCAGAGCAGTCGATTTGACTGTAGATGGTAAGTTATTATTTTATTTTGATTAGGTGCTGTATTTATCCACAAACAGCATGGTCTAGATCACACAGCATGATCTAGATCACACAGTATGGTCTAGATCAAACTGCATGGTCTAGATCACACAACATGGTCTAGATCATACAGCATGGTCTAGATCAAACAGCATGGTCTAGATCACACAGCATGGTCTAGATCATACAGCATGGTCTAGATCATACAGCATGATCTAGATCACACAGCATGATCTAGATCAAACAGCATGGTCTAGATCACACAGCATGGTCTAGATCACACAGCATAGTCTAGATCACACAGTATGGTCTAGATTACACACAGCATGGTCTAGATTACACAGCATGGTCTAGATCAAACAGCATGGTCTAGATTTCACACAGCATGGTCTAGATTACACACAGCATGGTCTAGATCACACAGCATGGTCTAGATCACACAGTATGGTCTAGATTACACAGCATGTTTCAGTTTTCATCAATGAAAAGCCTCATTGACATATCATACATTTAAAATGTGATGTTGTATTGAGCCTCACTCATACAGCATGCATTTAAAAATATGATGTGGTATTGAGCTTCACTCATACAGTATACATTCAAAATATGCTGTTGTATTGAGCCTTGCTCATACAGCATACATTCAAAATGTTATGTTGTAATGAAATATGCTATAGTACTCCATCATTCTTGGTGTCATCTCATATTGTATGAAAATTAATATCTTTTATGCCAAAAAGTTGTGATACAAGTAATTTTTAATGACAATATTACAGATAATGTTATATTTTTAAAAATTTCTAATAACTGTCATATTACAGATAATGTTATATTTTTAAAAATTTCTAATAACTGTCATATTACAGACAGTAGTATAGTTTTAAAAATTTCTAATACCTGACTTTTTGCAGACAGTATATATTTTTTAATACAAATCTATAATTGATGTCTTTTTGCAGACAGTATATATTTTTTAAATACAAATCTCTAATTTATGTCTTATTGCAGACAGTATATATTTTTTAAATACAAATCTCTGATGTCTTATTGCAGAGAGTATATATTTTTTAATACAAATCTCTAATTGATGTCTTATTGCAGACAGTATATATTTTTAATACAAATCTCTAATTGATGTCTTACTGCAGACAGTATATATTTTTAAATACAAATCTCTAATTGATGTCTTATTGCAGAGAGTATATATTTTTTAAATACAAATCTCTAATTGATGTCATATTGCAGATAGTGGGGACATCTTGCTAATTTCTAATTTATGTCATATTGCAGATAGTGGAGACATCTTGCTAATTTCTAATTTATGTCATATTGTAGATAGTGGAGACATCTTGCTAATCTCTAATTTATGTCATTTTGCAGATAGTGGGGACATCTTACTAGCCTCTGCAGGGCAGGATCACATTATCCGGATGTGGAGACTCTCCCCTAGGGAGACAGACACAGGTGTCAGGGAGGGTTTCATCAGGGATCTGCCACTTTCACAGGATATTAGAATGAAGGAAGACACATTCAACTTCAGATACAAGGGTAATCTTTATCATTCACACAGTAAGTGTGAGATAGAGTTATCCCCATCTCAGTTATAACAGTGATGGTGTTATTGTTGGCTAAAAATTTTAACTTTCTGTCACAGTGATGGTGTTATTGTTGTCTAACATTTTAAACTTTCTGTGTTTACATGTTTAATTCTACTTGTGATAGACCAGAAGAGATTATGAGATGGCCTGTTGTCCATTATGAGATGGCTTGTTGTCCATTATGAGATGGCCTGTTGTCCATCATTAGATGGCTTGTTGTCCATCATGAGATGGCTTGTTGTCCATCATCAGATGGCTTGTTGTCCATCATGAGATGGCCTGTTGTCCATCATGAGATGCCTTGTTGTCCATTATGAGATATCCTGTTGTCCATCATGAGATGGCTTGTTGTCCAACATGAGATGGCTTGTTGTCCTTCATGAGATGGCTTGTTGTCCATCATGAGATGGCCTGTTGTCCATCATGAGATAGCTTGTTGTCCATTATGAGATGGCCTGTTGTCCATCATGAGATGGCTTGTTGTCCATTATGAGATGGCCTGTTGTCCATCATGAGATGGTTTGTTGTCCATTATGAGATGGCTTGTTGTCCATGATGAGATAGCCTGTTGTCCATCATGAGATGGCTTGTTGTCCATCATGAGATGGCTTGTTGTCCATCATTAGATGGTCTGTTATTCATCATGAGATGGCTTGTTGTCCATCATGAGATGGCACGTTCTCCATTATGAGATGGCATGTTGTCCATCATGAGATGGCTTGTTGTCCGTTATGAGATGGCTTGTTGTCCATTATGAGATGGCTTGTTGTCCATCTTGAGATGGCTTGTTTTCCATCATTTGATGGTCTGTTGTCCATTATGAGATAGCCTGTTGTCCATCATGAGATGGCTTGTTGTCCATTATGAGATGGCTTGTTGTCCATTATGAGATGGCGTGTTGTCCATCATGAGATTGCCTGTTGTCCATCATAAGATGGCTTGTTGTCCATTATGAGATAGCCTGTTGTCTATCATAAGATGGCTTGTTGTCCATCATGAGATGGCTTGTTGTCCATCATGAGATGGCCTGTTGTCCATCATGAGATGGCTTGTTGTCCATTATGAGATGGCTTGTTGTCCATTATGAGATGGCTTGTTGTCCATCATGAGATGGCTTGTTGTCCAATATGAGATAACCTGTTGTCCATCATGAGATGGCTTGTTGTCCATCATGAGATGGCTTGTTGTCCATTATGAGATGGCCTGTTGTCCTTCATGAGATGGCTTGTTGTCCATCATGAGATGGCTTGTTGTCCATCATGAGATGGCCTGTTGTCCTTCATGAGATGGCTTGTTGTCCATTATGAGATGGCTTGTTGTCCATCATGAGATGGCATGTTGTCCATCATGAGATGGCCTATTGTCCATCATGAGATGGCCTGTTGTCTATTATGAGATGGCTTGTTGTCCATGATGAGATGGCCTGTTGTCCATGATGAGATGGCCTGTTGTCCATGATGAGATGGCTTGTTGTCCATTATGAGATGGCCTGTTGTCCATCATTAGATGGCTTGTTGTCTATCATGAGATGACTTGTCCATGATGAGATGGCTTGTTGTCCATCATGAGATGGCTTGTTGTCCATCATGAGATGGCCTGTTGTCCATCATGAGATGGCTTGTTGTCCATTATGAGATGGCCTGTTGTCCATCATGAGATGGTTTGTTGTCCATTATGAGATGGCTTGTTGTCCATGATGAGATAGCCTGTTGTCCATCATGAGATGCCTTGTTGTCCATTATGAGATATCCTGTTGTCCATCATGAGATGGCTTGTTGTCCAACATGAGATGGCTTGTTGTCCTTCATGAGATGGCTTGTTGTCCATCATGAGATGGCCTGTTGTCCATCATGAGATGGCTTGTTGTCCATTATGAGATGGTCTGTTGTCCATCATGAGATGGCTTGTTGTCCATTATGAGATGGCCTGTTGTCCATCATGAGATGGTTTGTTGTCCATTATGAGATGGCTTGTTGTCCATGATGAGATAGCCTGTTGTCCATCATGAGATGGCTTGTTGTCCATCATGAGATGGCTTGTTGTCCATCATTAGATGGTCTGTTATTCATCATGAGATGGCTTGTTGTCCATCATGAGATGGCATGTTCTCCATCATGAGATGGCATGTTGTCCATCATGAGATGGCTTGTTGTCCGTTATGAGATGGCTTGTTGTCCATTATGAGATGGCTTGTTGTCCATCATGAGATGGCTTGTTGTCCATCATTCGATGGTCTGTTGTCCATTATGACATAGCCTGTTGTCCATCATGAGATGGCTTGTTGTCCATTATGAGATGGCTTGTTGTCCATTATGAGATGGCGTGTTGTCCATCATGAGATTGCCTGTTGTCCATCATAAGATGGCTTGTTGTCCATTATGAGATAGCCTGTTGTCTATCATCAGATGGCTTGTTGTCCATCATGAGATGGCTTGTTGTCCATCATGAGATGGCCTGTTGTCCATCATGAGATGGCTTGTTGTCCATTATGAGATGGCTTGTTGTCCAACATGAGATGGCTTGTTGTCCAACATGAGATGGCTTGTTGTCCTTCATGAGATGGCTTGTTGTCCATCATGAGATGGCCTGTTGTCCATCATGAGATGGCTTGTTGTCCAGTATGAGATGGCCTGTTGTCCATCATGAGATGGCTTGTTGTCCATTATGAGATGGCCTGTTGTCCATCATGAGATGGTTTGTTGTCCATTATGAGATGGCTTGTTGTCCATGATGAGATAGCCTGTTGTCCATCATGAGATGGCTTGTTGTCCATCATGAGATGGCTTGTTGTCCATCATTAGATGGTCTGTTATTCATCATGAGATGGCTTGTTGTCCATCATGAGATGGCATGTTCTCCATTATGAGATGGCATGTTGTCCATCATGAGATGGCTTGTTGTCCGTTATGAGATGGCTTGTTGTCCATTATGAGATGGCTTGTTGTCCATCATGAGATGGCTTGTTGTCCATCATTCGATGGTCTGTTGTCCATTATGAGATAGCCTGTTGTCCATCATGAGATGGCTTGTTGTCCATTATGAGATGGCTTGTTGTCCATTATGAGATGGCGTGTTGTCCATCATGAGATTGCCTGTTGTCCATCATAAGATGGCTTGTAGTCCATTATGAGATAGCCTGTTGTCTATCATAAGATGGCTTGTTGTCCATCATGAGATGGCTTGTTGTCCATCATGAGATGGCCTGTTGTCCATCATGAGATGGCTTGTTGTCCATTATGAGATGGCTTGTTGTCCATTATGAGATGGCTTGTTGTCCATCATGAGATGGCTTGTTGTCCAATATGAGATAACCTGTTGTCCATCATGAGATGGCTTGTTGTCCATCATGAGATGGCTTGTTGTCCATTATGAGATGGCCTGTTGTCCTTCATGAGATGGCTTGTTGTCCATCATGAGATGGCTTGTTGTCCATCATGAGATGGCCTGTTGTCCTTCATGAGATGGCTTGTTGTCCATTATGAGATGGCTTGTTGTCCATCATGAGATGGCATGTTGTCCATCATGAGATGGCCTATTGTCCATCATGAGATGGCCTGTTGTCTATTATGAGATGGCTTGTTGTCCATGATGAGATGGCCTGTTGTCCATGATGAGATGGCCTGTTGTCCATGATGAGATGGCTTGTTGTCCATTATGAGATGGCCTGTTGTCCATCATTAGATGGCTTGTTGTCTATCATGAGATGACTTGTCCATGATGAGATGGCTTGTTGTCCATCATGAGATGGTCTGTTGTCCATCATGAGATGGCTTGTTGTCCATCATGAGATGGCCTGTTGTCCATCATGAGATGGCTTGTTGTCCATTATGAGATGGCCTGTTGTCCATCATGAGATGGTTTGTTGTCCATTATGAGATGGCTTGTTGTCCATGATGAGATAGCCTGTTGTCCATCATGAGATGCCTTGTTGTCCATTATGAGATATCCTGTTGTCCATCATGAGATGGCTTGTTGTCCAACATGAGATGGCTTGTTGTCCTTCATGAGATGGCTTGTTGTCCATCATGAGATGGCCTGTTGTCCATCATGAGATGGCTTGTTGTCCATTATGAGATGGCCTGTTGTCCATCATGAGATGGCTTGTTGTCCATTATGAGATGGCCTGTTGTCCATCATGAGATGGTTTGTTGTCCATTATGAGATGGCTTGTTGTCCATGATGAGATAGCCTGTTGTCCATCATGAGATGGCTTGTTGTCCATCATGAGATGGCTTGTTGTCCATCATTAGATGGTCTGTTATTCATCATGAGATGGCTTGTTGTCCATCATGAGATGGCATGTTCTCCATCATGAGATGGCATGTTGTCCATCATGAGATGGCTTGTTGTCCGTTATGAGATGGCTTGTTGTCCATTATGAGATGGCTTGTTGTCCATCATGAGATGGCTTGCTGTCCATCATTCGATGGTCTGTTGTCCATTATGACATAGCCTGTTGTCCATCATGAGATGGCTTGTTGTCCATTATGAGATGGCTTGTTGTCCATTATGAGATGGCGTGTTGTCCATCATGAGATTGCCTGTTGTCCATCATAAGATGGCTTGTTGTCCATTATGAGATAGCCTGTTGTCTATCATAAGATGGCTTGTTGTCCATCATGAGATGGCTTGTTGTCCATCATGAGATGGCCTGTTGTCCATCATGAGATGGCTTGTTGTCCATTATGAGATGGCTTGTTGTCCATTATGAGATGGCTTATTGTCCATCATGAGATGGCTTGTTGTCCAATATGAGATAACCTGTTGTCCATCATGAGATGGCTTGTTGTCCATCATGAGATGGCTTGTTGTCCATTATGAGATGGCCTGTTGTCCTTCATGAGATGGCTTGTTGTCCATCATGAGATGGCTTGTTGTCCATCATGAGATGGCCTGTTGTCCTTCATGAGATGGCTTGTTGTCCATTATGAGATGGCTTGTTGTCCATCATGAGATGGCATGTTGTCCATCATGAGATGGCTTGTTGTCCATCATGAGATGGCCTATTGTCCATCATGAGATGGCCTGTTGTCTATTATGAGATGGCTTGTTGTCCATGATGAGATGGCCTGTTGTCCATGATGAGATGGCCTGTTGTCCATGATCAGATGGCTTGTTGTCCATTATGAGATGGCCTGTTGTCCATTATGAGATGGCCTGTTGTCCATCATTAGATGGCTTGTTGTCTATCATGAGATGACTTGTCCATGATGAGATGGCTTGTTGTCCATCATGAGATGGTCTGTTGTCCATCATGAGATGGCTTGTTGTCCATCATGAGATGGCCTGTTGTCCATCATGAGATGGCTTCTTGTCCATTATGAGATGGCTTGTTGTCCATTATGATATGGTCTGTTGTCCATCATGAGATGGCTTGTTGTCGATCATGAGATGGCTTGTTGTCCAACATGAGATGGTCTGTTGTCCATCATGAGATGGCTTGTTGTCCATTATGAGATGGCCTGTTGTCCTTCATGAGATGGCTTGTTGTCCATCATGAGATGGCTTGTTGTCCATCATGAGATGGCCTGTTGTCCTTCATGAGATGGCTTGTTGTCCATTATGAGATGGCTTGTTGTCCATCATGAGATGGCATGTTGTCCATCATGAGATGGCCTATTGTCCATCATGAGATGGCCTGTTGTCTATTATGAGATGGCTTGTTGTCCATGATGAGATGGCCTGTTGTCCATGATGAGATGGCCTGTTGTCCATGATGAGATGGCTTGTTGTCCATTATGAGATGGCCTGTTGTCCATCATGAGATGGCTTGTTGTCTATCATGAGATGACTTGTCCATGATGAGATGGCTTGTTGTCCATCATGAGATGGTCTGTTGTCCATCATGAGATGGCTTGTTGTCCATCATGAGATGGCCTGTTGTCCATCATGAGATGGCTTGTTGTCCATTATGAGATGGCCTGTTGTCCATCATGAGATGGTTTGTTGTCCATTATGAGATGGCTTGTTGTCCATGATGAGATAGCCTGTTGTCCATCATGAGATGCCTTGTTGTCCATTATGAGATATCCTGTTGTCCATCATGAGATGGCTTGTTGTCCAACATGAGATGGCTTGTTGTCCTTCATGAGATGGCTTGTTGTCCATCATGAGATGGCCTGTTGTCCATCATGAGATGGCTTGTTGTCCATTATGAGATGGCCTGTTGTCCATCATGAGATGGCTTGTTGTCCATTATGAGATGGCCTGTTGTCCATCATGAGATGGTTTGTTGTCCATTATGAGATGGCTTGTTGTCCATGATGAGATAGCCTGTTGTCCATCATGAGATGGCTTGTTGTCCATCATGAGATGGCTTGTTGTCCATCATTAGATGGTTTGTTATTCATCATGAGATGGCTTGTTGTCCATCATGAGATGGCATGTTCTCCATCATGAGATGGCATGTTGTCCATCATGAGATGGCTTGTTGTCCGTTATGAGATGGCTTGTTGTCCATTATGAGATGGCTTGTTGTCCATCATGAGATGGCTTGTTGTCCATCATTCGATGGTCTGTTGTCCATTATGACATAGCCTGTTGTCCATCATGAGATGGCTTGTTGTCCATTATGAGATGGCTTGTTGTCCATTATGAGATGGCGTGTTGTCCATCATGAGATTGCCTGTTGTCCATCATAAGATGGCTTGTTGTCCATTATGAGATAGCCTGTTGTCTATCATAAGATGGCTTGTTGTCCATCATGAGATGGCTTGTTGTCCATCATGAGATGGCCTGTTGTCCATCATGAGATGGCTTGTTGTCCATTATGAGATGGCTTGTTGTCCAACATGAGATGGCTTGTTGTCCAACATGAGATGGCTTGTTGTCCTTCATGAGATGGCTTGTTGTCCATGATGAGATAGCCTGTTGTCCATTATGAGATGGCCTGTTGTCCATCATGAGATGGTTTGTTGTCCATTATGAGATGGCTTGTTGTCCATGATGAGATAGCCTGTTGTCCATCATGAGATGCCTTGTTGTCCATTATGAGATATCCTGTTGTCCATCATGAGATGGCTTGTTGTCCAACATGAGATGGCTTGTTGTCCTTCATGAGATGGCTTGTTGTCCATCATGAGATGGCCTGTTGTCCATCATGAGATGGCTTGTTGTCCATTATGAGATGGCCTGTTGTCCATCATGAGATGGCTTGTTGTCCATTATGAGATGGCCTGTTGTCCATCATTCGATGGTCTGTTGTCCATTATGAGATTGCCTGTTGTCCATCATGAGATGGCTTGTTGTCCATTATGAGATGGCTTGTTGTCCATTATGAGATGGCGTGTTGTCCATCATGAGATTGCCTGTTGTCCATCATAAGATGGCTTGTAGTCCATTATGAGATAGCCTGTTGTCTATCATAAGATGGCTTGTTGTCCATCATGAGATGGCTTGTTGTCCATCATGAGATGGCCTGTTGTCCATCATGAGATGGCTTGTTGTCCATTATGAGATGGCTTGTTGTCCATTATGAGATGGCTTGTTGTCCATCATGAGATGGCTTGTTGTCCAATATGAGATAACCTGTTGTCCATCATGAGATGGCTTGTTGTCCATCATGAGATGGCTTGTTGTCCATTATGAGATGGCCTGTTGTCCTTCATGAGATGGCTTGTTGTCCATCATGAGATGGCTTGTTGTCCATCATGAGATGGCCTGTTGTCCTTCATGAGATGGCTTGTTGTCCATTATGAGATGGCTTGTTGTCCATCATGAGATGGCATGTTGTCCATCATGAGATGGCCTATTGTCCATCATGAGATGGCCTGTTGTCTATTATGAGATGGCTTGTTGTCCATGATGAGATGGCCTGTTGTCCATGATGAGATGGCCTGTTGTCCATGATGAGATGGCTTGTTGTCCATTATGAGATGGCCTGTTGTCCATCATTAGATGGCTTGTTGTCTATCATGAGATGACTTGTCCATGATGAGATGGCTTGTTGTCCATCATGAGATGGTCTGTTGTCCATCATGAGATGGCTTGTTGTCCATCATGAGATGGCTGTTGTCCATCATGAGATGGCTTGTTGTCCATTATGAGATGGCCTGTTGTCCATCATGAGATGGTTTGTTGTCCATTATGAGATGGCTTGTTGTCCATGATGAGATAGCCTGTTGTCCATCATGAGATGCCTTGTTGTCCATTATGAGATATCCTGTTGTCCATCATGAGATGGCTTGTTGTCCAACATGAGATGGCTTGTTGTCCTTCATGAGATGGCTTGTTGTCCATCATGAGATGGCCTGTTGTCCATCATGAGATGGCTTGTTGTCCATTATGAGATGGCCTGTTGTCCATCATGAGATGGCTTGTTGTCCATTATGAGATGGCCTGTTGTCCATCATGAGATGGTTTGTTGTCCATTATGAGATGGCTTGTTGTCCATGATGAGATAGCCTGTTGTCCATCATGAGATGGCTTGTTGTCCATCATGAGATGGCTTGTTGTCCATCATTAGATGGTCTGTTATTCATCATGAGATGGCTTGTTGTCCATCATGAGATGGCATGTTCTCCATCATGAGATGGCATGTTGTCCATCATGAGATGGCTTGTTGTCCGTTATGAGATGGCTTGTTGTCCATTATGAGATGGCTTGTTGTCCATCATGAGATGGCTTGCTGTCCATCATTCGATGGTCTGTTGTCCATTATGACATAGCCTGTTGTCCATCATGAGATGGCTTGTTGTCCATTATGAGATGGCTTGTTGTCCATTATGAGATGGCGTGTTGTCCATCATGAGATTGCCTGTTGTCCATCATAAGATGGCTTGTTGTCCATTATGAGATAGCCTGTTGTCTATCATAAGATGGCTTGTTGTCCATCATGAGATGGCTTGTTGTCCATCATGAGATGGCCTGTTGTCCATCATGAGATGGCTTGTTGTCCATTATGAGATGGCTTGTTGTCCATTATGAGATGGCTTATTGTCCATCATGAGATGGCTTGTTGTCCAATATGAGATAACCTGTTGTCCATCATGAGATGGCTTGTTGTCCATCATGAGATGGCTTGTTGTCCATTATGAGATGGCCTGTTGTCCTTCATGAGATGGCTTGTTGTCCATCATGAGATGGCTTGTTGTCCATCATGAGATGGCCTGTTGTCCTTCATGAGATGGCTTGTTGTCCATTATGAGATGGCTTGTTGTCCATCATGAGATGGCATGTTGTCCATCATGAGATGGCTTGTTGTCCATCATGAGATGGCCTATTGTCCATCATGAGATGGCCTGTTGTCTATTATGAGATGGCTTGTTGTCCATGATGAGATGGCCTGTTGTCCATGATGAGATGGCCTGTTGTCCATGATCAGATGGCTTGTTGTCCATTATGAGATGGCCTGTTGTCCATTATGAGATGGCCTGTTGTCCATCATTAGATGGCTTGTTGTCTATCATGAGATGACTTGTCCATGATGAGATGGCTTGTTGTCCATCATGAGATGGTCTGTTGTCCATCATGAGATGGCTTGTTGTCCATCATGAGATGGCCTGTTGTCCATCATGAGATGGCTTGTTGTCCATTATGAGATGGCTTGTTGTCCATTATGATATGGTCTGTTGTCCATCATGAGATGGCTTGTTGTCGATCATGAGATGGCTTGTTGTCCAACATGAGATGGTCTGTTGTCCATCATGAGATGGCTTGTTGTCCATTATGAGATGGCTTGTTGTCCATCATGAGATGGCTTGTTGTCCATCATGAGATGGCTTGTTGTCCATCATGAGATGGCCTGTTGTCCATCATGAGATGGCCTGTTGTCCATCATGAGATGGCTTGTTGTCCATCATGAGATGGCTTGTTGTCTTTCATGAGATGGTCTGTTGTCCATCATGAGATTGCTTGTTGTCCATCATGAGATGGCCTGTTGTCCATCATGAGATGGCTTGTCCATTTTTAGATGACTTGTTGTCCATCATGAGATGGCCTGTTGTCCATCATGAGATGGCTTGTTGTCCATCATGAGATGGCTTGTTGTCTATCATGAGATGGCTTGTTGTCCACCATGAGATGGCTTGTTGTCCACCATGAGAAGGTCTGTTGTGCATCATGAGATGGCTTGTTGTCCATTATGAGATGGCTTGTTGTCCATCATGAGATGGCCTGTTGTCCATTATGAGATGGCCTGTTGTCCATCATGAGATGGCTTGTTGTCCATAATGAGATGGCTTGTTTTCCATCATGAGATGGCTTGTTGTCCATCATGAGATGGCCTGTTGTCCTTCATGAGATGGCTTGTTGTCTATTATGAGATTGCTTGTTGTCCATTATGAGATGGCTTGTTGTCCATTATGAGATGGCTTGTTGTCCATCATGAGATGGCTTGTTGTCCATTATGAGATGGCTTGTTGTCTATCATGAGATGGCCTGTTGTCCATCATGAGATGGCTTGTTGTACATCATGAGATGGCTTGTTGTCCATCATGAGATTGCCTGTTGTCCATGATGAGATGGCCTGTTGTCCATTATGAGTATCCTGTTTATCATGAGATGGCTTGTTGTCCATGATGAGATGGCCTGTTGTCCATGATGAGATGGCTTGTTGTCCATTATGAGATGGCCTGTTGTCCATCATTAGATGGCTTGTTGTCCATCATGAGATGGCTTGTTGTCCATCATGAGATGCCTTGTTGTCCATCATGAAATGGCCTGTTGTCCATCATGAGATGGCTTGTTGTTCATCATGAGATGGCTTGTTGTCCATTATGAGATGGGTTGTTGTCTTTCCTGAGATGGTCTGTTGTCCATCATGAGATGGCTTGTTGTCAATCATGAGATGGTTTTGTTATCCATCATGAGATGGCTTGTTGTCCAACATGAGAAGGCCTGTTGTCCATCATGAGATGGCTTGTTGTCCATTATAAGATGGCTTGTTGTCCATTATGAGATGGCTTGTTGTCCATCATGAGATGGCCTGTTGTCCATCATGAGATGGCCTGTTGTCCATCATGAGATGGGTTGTTGTCCATCATGAGATGGCTTGTTGTCTTTCATGAGATGGTCTGTTGTCCATCATGAGATTGCTTGTTGTCCATCATGAGATGGCTTGTTGTCCATTATGAGATGGCTTATTGTCCATCATGAGATGGCCTGTTGTCCATCATGAGATGGCTTGTTGTCCATCATAAGATGGCTTGTTGTCCATTATGAGATGGCTTGTTGTCCATTATGAGATGGCTTGTTGTCCATCATGAGATGGCTTGTTGTCCATGAGATGGCCTGTTGTCCTTCATGAGATGGCCTGTTGTCCATCATGATATGGCTTGTTGTCCATCATGAGATGGCTTGTTGTCCATCATGAGATGGCTTGTTGTCCATCATGAGATGGCTTGTTGTTCGTCATGAGATGGCCTGTTGTCCATCATGAGATGGCTTGTTGTCCATTATGAGATGGCTTGTTGTCCATTATGAGATGGCTTGTTGTCCATCATGAGATGGCCTGTTGTCCATCATGAGATGGCTTGTTGTCCATTATGAGATAGCCTGTTGTCCATCATGTGATGGCTTGTTGTCCTTCATGAGGTGGCTTGTTGTCCATTATGAGATGGCCTTTTGTCCTTCATGGGATGGCTTGTTGTCCATCATGAAATTGCTTTTTTCCATCATCTGACAACTGTCCACATATTTTTATTATTGCTACTTTTAAAATACTTGAAGAATTGAAAATGATATTATCACTACTCCTACTGAATGGATGCTCACATGAACTTGAGGTTTTCAGTCAAACATTTATAGTGCTACTTAGTTAGGCTTAAATGAAAATGGTGCTCATCTGATGTCTGATGGCTGCCATTTATGAAGTTCTTGTTATTGGTACTTCTTAATGGAAAGTCATATTTACATTGAGTTTTAACAAGAAAGCTTCTCATGGAAGTAATATTGATTTTTTAACAAGAAGACTTCTCATGGAAGTCATATTGACAATGAGTTTTAATAAGAGGACTTCTCATGGAAGTCATATTGGCATTGAGTTTTAACAAGAAGACTTCTCATGGAAGACATATTTACATTGAGTTTTAACAAGAGGACTTCTCATGGAAGTCATACTGACTTTGAGATTTAACAAGATGACTTCTCATGGGAGTCATATTGACAATGACAAGAAGACTTCTCATGGAAGACATATTTACATTGAGTTTGAACAAGAAGACTTCTCATGGAAGACATATTTACAATGAGTTTTAACAAGAAGACTTCTCATGGAAGTCATATTGACATTGAGTTTTAGCCAGAAGACTTCTCATGGAAGACATATTTACATTGAGTTTTAACAAGAAGACTTCTCATGGAAGTAAAATTGACATTGAGATTTAACAAGATGACTTCTCATGGGAGTCATATTGACAATGACAAGAAGACTTCTCCTGGAAGACATATTTACATCGAATTTTAACAAGAAGACTTCTCATGGAAGACATATTTACAATGAGTTTTAACAAGAAGACCTCATGGAAGACATATTTACATTGAGTTTTAACAAGAAGACTTCTCATGGAAGTAAAATTGACATTGAGTTTTAACAAGAAGACTTCTCATGGAAGTAATATTGACATATTACTTTAACACCCTACAACTTCCCCACCATGGGAGCATACTTATTTGATCGATTCGCTCAGCTTAAATTAGCTACACCAGGCAGTGTTAAATGGTGGTAACGGACATGGGTTATTGCAATTTGTACGATATATATGGAAATGATGTTTTTCATCTTTGTGGAGGTTTTGATGCAGGATGTAGTAAGCTTATATCCCAATGTTAATGTGGTAGTATTTTTTTCATCTTTGTGGAGGTTTTGATGCAGGATGTAGTAAGCTTATATCCCAATGTTAATGTGGTAGTATTTTAATAGTTTACTGGTAAATTTGTATTCTTCATGATGAGCATACATAAATGTATGAATGCTAATTATAATTACTCCAAATCTGTTGCAATAATTTTTGTCATTTTAGGAAAGGAGGTAGTCTATGCTGTAATTCTAGAATCGGTGTTAAGTGGACATGAAAACTGGATATATAGCGTGAGATGGCAGCCATCCATTAAAACAGGTATATTTGTATGCCCTGTCATATTTGTGATATTAGATATGCAGTATTGAATGACTTTCTATACACTTTATTCATTATTTTAGATGTACAGTATTGAGTGACATTCCATACACTTTATTCATTGTTTTAGATGTACAGTATTAAGTGACTTTCCATACACATTTTATTCATTGTTTTAGATGTACAGTATTTAATGGTTGGTTGGTTTAATGGTAGTTTTAATAAAATAAAAGCTGTATCATGCCAAAGAAGGGGAGATAAACCCCTTGTTCCAGGGACTGGGTTACTGCATCTACCTTTCAATTTGTCAATAATTATTGCTGAAAAGATTAATATTAGCTGTATGTTTTAAGAACATTGAAGTATAAATATAAATTGCAATATTTAAAAACATATCTCTTTTTTGTGCTTTGTTTTGCAATTTTTACCATTAATAATTATAATGGTCTTGTTCTTGCAGTCAAAAAAAAATCATATATACCATTACAAATTTCCTATGACATTGCAAGTGTAAAAAAATTAAAGAATTTATAGTAATAATAATACTACTAATAATAAGAAATATTTAAATATTTAAATTAAAGAATAATTAATAAAAACAATAAGGAACAGTTATTTCCAACTAAATATGTTGTTGCAAATGATGACTAAATTATCTGATTGTCTTTAAAGCTGTCCAAATTGATAAAGTATTGTGTTGCTTAGTCATCCCAAATTATAGCATGAGTCATGCAATGAATAACCATGGTATAAGACATCCCAAATTATAGCATGAGTCATGCTATAATTTTACTAAAATGTGTCTTAAACATGTATGCATTATCAAGATTACTATCATATAAGCAAGATAAAATTGTATGAGATGTGTCACAAGCAACAGTGTTACCAAGTGTACTGTGGTATAAGAGAGGTGCAAATATTATTATGGTGACAAACAAGGGTGTGTTAATATGTGTACTATCATATGAGATAAAATTTTATGGAGATGTGTCACAAGCTGCTATATTACCAGATGTACTTTAGTTTTAAGTGAGATAAAATTTACTGTGATGTGTCACAAGCAAGGCTGTGTTTTCAAGTGTACCATTGTATAAATGAGATAAAATTTTACAGATATCTGTCCAAAGCAATGATGTGTTATTGAGTGTATTGTGTTATAAGTGAGGTCAAATGTTACTGATATGTGTCACTAGCAAGGCTGTATTATCAAGTGTACTGTGATATAAATGAGGTCAGATGTTATTGAGATGTGTCACTAGCAAGGCTGTATTATCAAGTGTACTGTGATATAAATGAGGTCAGATGTTATTGAAATGTGTCACTAGCAAGGCTGCGTTATCAAGTGTACTGTGATATAAATGAGGTCAGATGTTATTGAAATGTGTCACTAGCAAGGCTGCGTTATCAAGTGTACTTTGATGTAAATGAAGTCAGATGTTATTGAGATGTGTCACTAGCAAGGCTGTTGTTGTTGTTATAGGGTTTAATGCCATTTTTCAGCACAAGATAGGCTATACATGGCAGCTAGTATTACTGGTGGAGGAAGAACCCAGGAAACCCCATGAAAGAATCATGATTCTTCATTCTGACAGATTTTAACAGCATGTAACAAACTGATGTCTCATATTTTTCAGCATAAGATAGGCTATACATGGCGGCCAGTATTACTGGTGGAGGAAGAACCCAGGAAACCCCATTAAAGAATCATGATTCTTCATTCTGACAGATTTTAACAGCATGTAACAAACTTATGTCTCACATATTTTTCAGAAACTGGTTATCATCAGCCCATTTTCTTGCTGTCAGCTTCCATGGACAAGACTATGATTTTGTGGAAACCTGATAAAGAATCAGGAGTGTGGGTCGAAGCTGTAAGAACCAATATTTGCTTTTGTACAAAATTTAGCTAGTGAAAAAATTTAAATAAAAATGATTTTTTGTTTGACATGCTTATTTTCCAAATTTAGAAATTTTTCAAGGCACAGTTTCTCGACATGATTATTAAGGGATGTCATATTACAAACAATAAATTTGTGACAAATTGTTTTAACCTTTTCTTTCCAAAATCAATCAGTAAACTGATTTTCATCAACAATGGTCTACAGTGGACTGATTTTTATAGTGTCATGCATTATAATTACTCCTTAAAGCTTTAAAAACGAGTATTGCAGTTTCTTTCAGTATTATTTTTGTGTTGCAGGTAGGAGGAAGTTTTATGTCCGTGGTTTCAGATGTTTCTGATATTCAGCTAAATATTACATACATTTTTAATTAGAGTAAACGACTTTGAGCATACAGAATTTATCTCGCTGATATGTTCATTGCATAACTTTAGTTTTGTTTTCCCAGGTACGCGTGGGAGAGGTTGGAGGGAACACACTAGGACTGTATGGTGGAATGTTCGGACCAGATGGACTCTCAATACTGGCTCATGGCTATCAGGGAGCATTTCATCACTGGAAATACAATCCGGTTTGTTTGTTACTTGCTCTAGGATCTCATTTCATTAACTTAAGTAAATGTACAGTTACATGATTTAACTGTACATATAACACATACTCTATTCAGCTTAAATTCTGGTATAAGGTTGTGATTTTGAGACTGAGGAAACCAGAGATGTACTTTCAGAAGCATTGGATGGATTCTTTGGGATGTGAGACAGTGGCTGCTACCTGGTTGTTAACCTATCATGTGCATAACTTAGCACTTTTCATAGATTCCCCTCTTAAAAGCTTTTTCAGAAAGAAGAGTTAATATTTTTTCTTATCTAGGTAATTCTGACTTATTCAGATTGTTGAAGACTTCAAATTTTGAATAATGCAATGGCTAGTTTCTTGTTGATATTCTTGATCCTTGAAAGCCTGTGTGAGATGTATTCAAATTTATTTGTATCCTGAATTAATTCTGAATTATTGAGTATAATAATGAAAATGGACTATTTTGGAATGCAAAATATATATACAAGAGGTTTCACATTACTGGAATTGAACCTGTAACTGGAAACAGTTTGATATGATGAAAAGGGTGTTACACTCCATAGCAACCAATAATCAATGATTTTGAAATTATAGGCCAAATAATCAATGATCTTAAAATTAAAGACTGAATAAGGAATAATTTTGAACTTAAAGACAGAATAACCAATGATTTTGAACTTAAAGACTGAATAATCAATGATCTTGAAATTGAAGACCTAATAATTAATGATTTTGAACATAAAGACCTAATAATTAATGATTTTGAACCAAATAATTTTCTTGGACATAAAAACCTAATAAACAAGTTTAAAACAATAGAAATACAAATTAATTAATACTCAGGTTTAGATATAGCTGAAAAAGTATTTTTTCCCAAAGCCATGAAAATGGTTACCACAAAATGAGTTTGAAGTGTTAACTATAATACATAAATCCTAAATCTTGTTTTGAGCAAGGTCCTATCTCAGTGTCGGCTTCATACATTATTCATTAATTTGAATTTTATTAAATTTGACTTAGAAACAACTCTTTAAAAATCTACTTGCTTCATCTACTTTAAATTGTTAAACCCTTTTGTTAAATAATTTCTGTAATAAATATTATCAGTTTACAAGTAACTCAACAGGCATCACAATTTTTACATGCTTTTCCTTAAATACTGCAGACCAGTAACCTTTGGGAAGCAATGGTGACAGTGAGTGGTCACTTTGATGTTGTTCAGGACCTTGACTGGGACAGGGGAGGTGGGCAGTTTCTTCTGACCACCAGCAGTGACCAGACCACCAGACTACATGCTCCGTGGGTTAAATCTGACAGACAGGTAAATTATCCTGTTGGTTTAAAAGTTACCTATCATATCTTTTCCTCACCCTTATATTGTTAGTATGAAGTAACTACAGTGTGACCCCGCTATTACGCACTCCACTATAACGCGAATTCGGATATAACATGGTCGTGGCATGGCTCCCAAAATTTCGTATATCATTTGCACATAAAAAATATTTTTGTGTTCAATGTTTATTAGCATTATGGGAAGAGATCGCATATGAATTCTAATTTAATACGATTGTGGCGTGGTCCCAGCAATTTTGATTACATGTATTCTTTTTTTAAGCATGAGAAATAGTGTGTAAAACTTTTATTATCATTCTGGGGAAGAGTTCTGGTATGAATTCGAATATAATATGATCGTGGTGTAGCTTCTGAAATTTAACAATTTCACCAGGTTCGTGAAGTGTTATGCCAAAATTAACATAATCGGAAATGTTACTTGTTACTGATCCACGATTAAAGCCAGTAAGTCGTCTTTGTGATTGTATTCAATTAATTCTGTATATATTCTTTGCACAAACAATAACTGACATTATTTTTCACTGCATACATATACACAACCAAGCAGAAAGTACGAAAAATAAAGTGCAAAAGATTTATTCTAGGATCGCGTAGGGCTTCGGCAATGTCGCAAACTGCAATTTTATTTTCCTTATTGGCGGCAAAATATAACATCTGGCGATTTTTTTTATTGGCGACATTGTTGGCTTTTTAAACTTGTATATATGACCATTAGTTTGCAGTGGAGAAATTCAGAGGCCCCATATAAGGTAACCGCAAACTTGATATAAAATGCACTGAAATTTTTATATTGTTACATAAACAATTTCTTTGTCTGTACTGAAAAACCATCTTAACAGTGTATTGTTACATCATAATCCAATTATGCTGACATCGAGCATGTATGTTTTGAGATATCTGCTTTTTTTGTTGTTGACATTTCTGGTAGTGGAGATCAACCGGACAAAGCATTGTCTATCTTTGTCGGATTTTTGGCTGCTCGCTGGTAATTAATATATATACTTAGACTGATATTTGTATGTGGATGGTAGGTAAAATTCCTCTTCTTTCCATTTAGAATTAAATCCTTCAGAACACCCACATTTTTTGTAATAATCCTTGTCATCAGACCAGGGCACATGCGTCTCTATCATACGTTGACCTTTGCTAAATTTCTGATGCTTGAGTACAAGGCAGCACATGTGCCACAAATGTAAAAAAAAAAATTAAAAAAACCCATCTTGTAGTCTATACAGTAGGTTGCTAAGAACTGTAACTACAATTGACCAAACGACGGTCAGGTAAAATAGTTTGCTGAAATTTCAAAGGAAACAGATTACTTTTGAAGCACTGATTGTTATGAAAACGTACTCAACTAATGGAGAAAAAAAATTGTCTCAATCATGCAATACAAATATTTGATTTTGCTGCCACAATAATAAATGGGCATTTGTTTGGTTTTCCAAAGCTATCCTTTATCGGTGACTTCAATAACGCATGCAACTGTCATCCAAGAAAGCAAGCTACAATCTTTCGATAAAAACAAAGAGCTTATTATTCAAAGGAAGTCAGTAGCAATCTTAAATAAAAGTGATGGAATCTGATGGATATTTGTATTTTCCAATGTGACTGGAACATGTTAATTGTGCTGTGAAAGTTTCCTTTTTGTTGGGATAAGTTTTATGCTTACGAGCACTACCAATGGCAGCTTAAAACGCAAACTAACTTTTACCGACTTGGGACGTACTGAAAAGTAAATGTGCTTCGTCATTCATTACGTGAGTGTGCTATGTTTTTCCACTGAATTCAGACCAATATGACCTGTGACAAAATTATTGAATATGTGAAAGCTGTGTGTGTGCATATTTTCGATGGAATCACTTGTATTGTGGATTCAATGTATATGATGAGGTTTGTAGGCGAATACACGGTGTTCATACTCTATTCATGCTATACATTAGACATGTATATATAAACAGTATTCACGTATATGTACCAATTCGTGGTTCTCTAAATAAAGTAAACTATGTAAAGGTGTATTTCTCAATTAATATGCATCAATTTAAGATGGTAACTGCTGATAAAACAGATATTTTACCGCCCTCATTTATTATGCAATTTTTTGGGGTACATGCATCATTTTCTGCAGCTAACTGACTTGGTTGCTTATAACACAGTTCGGTCTATAATGTGGTCGGGTTCTTTGGCTCTTGACTACTGTGTTATAGCGGGGTCACACTTTAGTTTGTTAGGCTACCATTTTCTGTGGATTTGTGATTTGCTGTATAAAAAAAACTGAATTTAAAGACTTAGTGGATAATTGTTTTTCTTTGGAAACTATAGACCTCTTCTCCAATTTATGCATTTATGTAGTGTCTGCAATGTCATTTTTTTTGAAAATCCATGAAAAATTGATGCTGAAGAAATTAACAAACGCATGGTGCCATTTCTTTGGGAAAATTTTTAATAAATGTACACCTGTCCTGCAAAATATTGTTTAAAGTCAAACCATGTATAGGGGTAAATGACAATGTTTGTTTGCTGCCTCTTTAAGAGTTTTCCTCAGCAAGTCAAGTGCTGGAAATTTTATGTTGTTGTTGTTGTTGTAGAGTTTAATACCATTTTTCAGCACATGATAGGCTAAACATGGCAGCCAGTATTAATGATGGAAGAAGAATCCGGGAAAACCCCTGGAAAGAACGACTAACCCATGAGAAGCTACAGGCAAGCTTTCTCACATACCCACTTTGGTCGAATCCGAGACTTGAACCCACACAGAGCTGAGATGGCAGTGATCCATAACGGAGAGTGCTTTAGAACACTTGGTCATTCGGGGCTCCTGAAAACTTTATGTAACTAGTTGGTTACGTGTCCAGAGGCAGTAGTTTCTTTTGGCTTAATACAAGATACACAAAATTTCTTTTAACATTAGTGGTTTGGATAACAATATAAAAATCATCTACTCAGTATGTGTTATTTTACTGACACTTCAACAGATACAAAAACAGGTAGTACATATTACAGTAAAACAAAACACACAACATTACAGTATCAATAGTAACTACAGAGTAAAAGACAATACAACAAGAAGTCATATGCAAATAGACATATTTATCTTTAGAATTACAATGCAGAGTACTCTTGAAGCAGGGAATATGAGTTTTAAAAGTGAGCACAGTGTCAACACTAACAGCAGTTTAAATAACACTATATAGCATATAAATAAAGAAATATATTGGATAAATAAAGTGACATTAAGAGAATGAGGATGCCAAAAAATTAAAGTTAATGCATTTTAATTTAAAAAAGAAACAAAATAATTTTAGAAAAAAAAGACCTACATAAATCTCAGGGGGAGCAGATAAAACATGCATTATAGTGCTGATTTCATATTATCTCAGTGAAAAGGGTAATCTTAAATCTAAATGCCGCTGACTGCTAAATAGAGACAAAATAAGTTCATTTACATTTCATTCCAACACTGTGTTTGAATCAGCCTACAGAAATCTCTGAAATCTTGTGTTGTTTTCAGTTCATTGGGCAGATTTTCCAGACTCTTGGGGCTGGGCTTATCATGCTGTGTAGTCTTTACCATACAGTGTAGTCTTACCATACTTCATAGTCTTTACCATACCGTGTAGTCTTTACCATAATGTGTTGTCTTTTCCATACCGTTTAGTCTTTACCATACCGTTTAGTCTTTACCATACCGTGTAGTCTTACCATACAGTGTAGTCTTTACCATACAGTGTATACTTTACCCTTTACTGTATCCAGAATTTGGTGCCTAATATTAGAGTTGCTGTATTTGACAATGTCCAGATTACTCAAGTAATTTGGTGTTTTCTTGTGATGAATCCTATGCATACTATTCTACCGATATCTATGGTAAGATTAGCTTTTTGTGTGAGTGAGATTAGGATTTTTAATGTAGCTTTAACAATTTTTCAGTCCAATTGCGACGATTTATACAGTGATGTAGTTTATAGTGATGTCTAGCACTGGGGCATCATGCTGTAGACATGTAGCATGATGTCCCACCCAGTCACATTAACCTTACACCAGGCTGACCAGTCCTAACACTAACCTCTTAATGCTGAGTGCCAAGCGAAAAAGCTGTTAGTACCATTTTTGTAAGTCATTGGTATGACTTGTCCAGGGATTGAACCCACAACCTCCTGCTTCTGCGACAGATGCTCGAACCACTAGGCCACCGGAGCGGTGCTAGCTTTTTGTTGCAGGGAATAAAATCATTAAAACCAGTTTTAGTGCCTATCCTGTTTTTTTTCCATTTTGTCAGAGTTTTTTTGCCTTAGCCAATTGAGGGTCAGGTAAAAGAAGAACTTTGATGTTATAAATCATTTTAAATTAGTAGCTAAGTAGTAGTTGACTGGTTGCTAGATGTTTAATTGTATTGCTGTTCTTTGACAGATCTAGGTATGTTGTTAATAAATGGAGTGGAAAAAGTAGAGGTAGAATAGAAAAAAAAGGAAAAATAATGGTAGGATGTAGAAGACGGAAATATAATGGTAGGATGTAAAAGACAGGGAAAAATAATGGTAGGATGTAGAAGACAGGGAAATATAATGGTAGGATATAGAAGACAGGGAAATATAATGGTAGGATATAGAAGACAGGGAAATATAATGGTAGGATATAGAAGACAGGGAAAAATAATGGTAGGATGTAGAAGACAGGGAAAAATAATGGTAGGATGTAGAAGACAGGGAAATATAATGGTAGGATGTAGAAGACAGGGAAAAATAATGGTAGGATATAGAAGACAGGGAAAAATAATGGTAGGATGTAGAAGACAGGGAAAAATAATGGTAGGATGTAGAAGACGGAAATATAATGGTAGGATGTAGAAGACAGGGAAAAATAATGGTAGGATATAGAAGATGGGGAAATATAATGGTAGGATATAGAAGACAGGGAAAAATAATGGTAGGATGTAGAAGACAGGGAAAAATAATGATAGGATATAGAAGACAGGGAAATATAATGGTAGGATGTAGAAGACAGGGAAATATAATAGTAGGATGTAGAAAACAGGGAAATATAATAGTAGGATGTAGAAGACAGGGAAAAATAATGGTAGGATGTAGAAGACAGGGAAATATAATAGTAGGATATAGAAGACAGGGAAAAATAATGGTAGGATAAATGTAGATAAAAGTAGTGGTTGTATGAAAATGGAAAAACTTTTAAGATAAAATGGAGTGGAAACAAAGCAATAGGATGAAAATAAAGTGGAAAAGAAGAATAAAAAACTAATGGAAAGAAAATGAAAATCAAATGGAAAAAGTAAATGGATGAAAATGGATTGGAAACAAAGTAGTAGGATGAAAATAAAGTGGAAAAAGGATAAAAAAAATAAAGTAGAAAAGGATGAAAATCAAATTTAAAAAGTAATAGGATGAAAATAGAATGGAAAAAGTAGTAGGATGAAAATGGAGAGCAAGACATTAGTATTTGAAAAAGGAGGAAGAACATTTTTATAGGATATAAATAAAACTGAAGGAATAAAATAAAGGATAAAATTTGAGTTGTGTAAAATAGTGGCAGGACAAAAATAGAGTGGAGGAAAATAGTGGCAGGACAAAAATAGAGGGAAGGAAAATTGTGGCAGGACAAAAATAGAGTGGAGGAAAATTGTGGCAGGACAAAAATAGAGTGGAGGAAAATAGTGGCAGGACAAAAATAGAGTGAAGGAAAATTGTGGCAGGACAAAAATAGAGTGGAGGAAAATTGTGGCAGGACAAAAATAGAATGGAGGAAAATTGTGGTAAGATCAAAAGAGAGTGGAGGAAAATGGTGATAGGATAAAAAAAAATAGAACAGTAGAATAGTTGTAGGGTATAAGTAAAGTGGAAACAAGCCAGGGTAGGATAACAGTGAAGTGAAAGAAGGTAGTTGTAGCATTTAAAAAAATGGAAGAAAATAATGGGGGAAAAATTAGAGGAAGAAAGTAATTGTAGGATAAAAATGGAATGGAAGAAATGAGCTGAATAAAGGAGATTGAATCACAGAAATTAGTGGCAGGATAAAAGTGTAATCTAAGAAATTTGGTAAGATGAAACTGATGTTAATGTATTTATATTGTCTGATATTAAAGGAGGTCATACAATATTGTCAGAATTTTTTATCAGACTTTTTGAGTTGCATAAACTAACTATACTGGCAAATTAATTATGACTAACAGCTCATTATGAATTGAAAAAATTGAAAACCATCATTACAAAAAATTATGTTGTAATAAACAGTAAAGTACAAAAGATAACTCTGACTTTCTTAAATTGATACTGGAAAAATAGAGGGTATTGTATGCAATACAGGAAATGTTAGAAAGGTCAAAGGTTACATTTGAGATAAAGCAAACATTGTGATATGGAAGTTGCAGTATCTGAAAATGTTTGGACCCTGTAATTAACATTTAGTTAAAGTGTTTGTCTTATTATTTCATATTTAGAAAATCTTAGAAATACAGCATGTTCAGTAGAATCAATAACAAATTTGTATTCTCAAATTTTCATGTGATAGTAAAGTATTGACTGGATTACAAATTATGAGATAAAGTTTAGGTTGTTTTCACTGAATGCAGCAACATTGCTTTAATTCATTGGTCTTTAGAAGTATGTTGCAAAACAGAATCAATTTAAATTCACAATATTAATTTGAAATGATAATTTAAACTGTAGTGTGTATTTTTAAATTTAATTGTTTATTCACTGTTTTGAAGCTTGCCTGGTATGAGCTGGCTCGACCCCAGGTCCATGGTTATGACATGCAGTGCTGTACCATGATACACAGATACCAGTTTGCATCAGGTGCTGAGGAGAAAGTTGTCAGAGTCTTCGATGCTCCCCAGAATTTCATAGAGAACTTTTGCACCATTTGTGGGCTGAACCTAGAAAACGAACTTGCAAAAGAGGTGAAGCTGACTATAAAAAAATTTTTTTGTGAAAATTAAGTAGTGGATTTTCTAGTTTATGTCAGATTTAGCTGCTTAATCAAGAAAGAAAAGTCATAAAATTTGACATTATATCTTAGTAATTTTAGATATAAGGATTTTTCAATTTTTGCATGGACACCCAGAACTATTTTTGACATTTGGCAAAAATGTCTCAGAGCATATGCTGAATTACACACGACTATAAAACATTCAGTGGAAGGCAACACAAATTTACTAATTTATCATTCAGCTAAGAAGAAAAGTCATGCATTTGTATAATTTTATTGATTTATCATTCAGCTAAGAAGAAAAGTCATGCATTTGTATAATTTTATTGATTTATCATTCAACTAAGAAGAAAAGTCATGTATTTGTATAATTTTATTGATTTATCATTCAGTTAAGAAGAAAAGTCATGCATTTATATAATTTTATTGACATATCTGTGTGTTTAGCTAGAATTTTTTTTTGCAGTGCTATTAGATTAATCTGCCAGTGAATTGTTGGATTAGATTAAAAACTAAAATGTGATTAGCTACTGTATGCTTACAATTAGCTGAGGCATGAGACATAAATAGCTATTAATAATGTCAATAACTGTGAAATAAATAGCAATCAATATTGTACATAACTGTGATATAAATAGCTATCAAATTGTCCATAACTGTAATATAAATAGTTATCAATA
The DNA here is from genome assembly GCA_030141615.1 of Unio pictorum. NCBI lineage: Eukaryota > Metazoa > Mollusca > Bivalvia > Unionida > Unionidae > Unio > Unio pictorum. Next base: position 1,812,474 of record JARLTB010000494.1, read on the forward strand.
TTGTCCATAACTGTGAGATAAATAGCTATCTATATTGTCAATAACTGTGAGATAAATTGCAATCAATATTATACATAACTGTGATATAAATAGCTATCTATATTGTCAATAACTGTGAGATAAATAGCTATCTATATTGTCAATAACTGTGAGATAAATTGCAATCAATATTATACATAACTATGATATAAATAGCTATCTATATTGTCAATAACTGAGATAGATTGCTATCAATATTGTACATAACTGTGATATAAATAGCTATCTATATTGTCAATAACTGTGAGATAAATTGCAATCAATATTATACATAACTGTGATATAAATAGCTATTAAATTGCCCATAACTGTGATATAAATAGCTATCAATATTGTCCATAACTGTGAGATAAATAGCTATCTATATTGTCAATAACTGAGATAAATTGCAATCAATATTATACATAACTGTGATATAAATAGCTATCTATATTGTCAATAACTCTGAGATAAATTGCTATCAATATTGTACATAACTGTGATATAAATAGCTATCAGTAATGTACATAGCTGTGATATAAATAACTATCAATAACTGAGATAAATAGCTATCATTAGTGTCAATAACTTATATAAATAGCTATTAAATTGTCCATAACTATGATATAAATAGCTATCAATATTGTCAATAACTGTGAGATAAATTGCTATCAATATTGTCCATAACTGTGATATAAATAGCTATCAGTATTGTACATAACTGTGATATAAATAGCTATCTATATTGTACATAGCTGTGATATAAATAGCTATCAATATTGTCCATAACTGTGATATAAATAGCTATCAGTATTGTACATAGCTGTGATATAAATAGCTATCTATATTGTCAATAACTGTGAGATAAATTGCTATCAATATTGTCCATAACTGTGATATAAATAGCTATCAGTATTGTACATAGCTGTGATATAAATAGCTATCAATATTGTCAGTAAGATTTGGTACCTATGGGAATCAGTTATAGTATCAAAGATTGGGTGTCTATGGGAATCAATTACAGTATCAAAGATTGGGTGTCTATGGGAATCAATTGTAGTATCAAAGATTGGGTGTCTATGGGAATCAATTATAGTAGCAGAGATTTGGTGTCTATGGGAATCAATTATAGTATCAAAGATTGGGTACCTATTGGAATCATCATCATCATCATCATCCATTTTGATTATCCAGGCCTTTTATTAATCCTCTAACGAGGGTAGGCCTGTATGTTTCGTCGTGAGAGTATTCAAAGCTTTCTTCCCAGCTCTACAGTCCTGTGGATTGATTCTGCTCAGCGCCAACGTCTTTCTGTCTCTTTTGTCAACTCTTCCCATGTTAGCTTATGTCTGCCTGGAGCTCGACTTCCAGTGACTTTGAAGGAACGGACCTTGGATATCCACCCTTTACTACGCTCAACATGGCCCAGCCATCGCATCCTATTTGATTGGATAATGTCAGAAATGTTTCTGATGTTGAGCTGGGTGAGTAGAGACTCAAATAGGACATTCGCCTCGGGATTTACATGGCAGATCCATTGTATCATGGCTTTATCATTGCAATGTATCTTCCTGAGAGTTGTAGCAGTGACAGCCCAGGTTTCAGAGCCGTATAACAGCACAGGTCTGATGTAAGTTGAGTAAAGACAACCCCTTGTAATGTGCGTCAAATGCCTATTCATCAGAATTGGGAGAAGCTCTCTAAACTTATTCCGAGCAGACTTGTAACGCGTTGTTGATGCCAGTTCACATCCTTCTCCGGCCGATATGGTGTCTCCTAGATAACAGAAGTCGGCTACGACATCACCTACAGTTACTTCTGTCACAGGCCTTCCATCAATAGCTCGAGTGAGTCCACTACATCTGGGACACTTGTAGCTTGGATCAGGTTTGAGAGGTCCATTGATTCCACTACATTTCTTGTGAACCCAATGTGAACAGCTGATGCAAAAGATTGAGTTTCTACCTGCGCCTTTTAGACAGACGGCACATGGATACTTTCCTGTGCTTTTCAGTGTTTCCCTATTCAGGCCAGAAATCAATATTTTGGATTTACCCATGTTGACCCTGAGACCTTTTTCTTCCATGCCCTTCTTCCATTCTGCCAGAGCCTCGAGTGTGGAGTCAATGACCGCTAGATCATCAGCATACAGGAGCTCGTATGGGCAGCTTGTTCGAAAGTGAATTGACAGTGCTTCCAGAACAATGATAAACAATAATGGGCTCAATACCGATCCTTGATGAACACCAACATTGACATTGAACTCGTCACTGTAGCCATCACCAACACGAACACGGTTTCTAGCATTAGAGTACATGGACTGTACAGTTTTAACAAGCCATTCTTCAACGCCTAATTAAATTATAGTATCAAAGATTGGGTGCCTATGGGAATCAATTACAGTATCAAAGATTGGGTGCTTTTGGGAATCAATTACAGTATCAAAGATTGGGTGTCTATGGGAATCAATTACAGTATCATAGATTGGGTACCTATGGGAATCAATTATAGTATCAAAAATTGGGTGTCTATGGGAATCAATTATAGTATCATAGATTGGGTGCCTATGGGAATCAATTATGGTATCAAAGACTGGGTGTCTATGGGAATCAATTATACAGTCAAACCCGGTTATCTCGATTACGTCGGGGGTGTAAAGAAATCGTCGAGATAACCGGGTCCCGAGATATCCAGGTTCATAAAAACCGGTAATTTTAAAAATGTCCTTGAGCATTACTCCTGTCTCTTGCTGGTGTTTACTGGAATCCCATCCCACTGCATGTTACAATAAAATAAACAAAACGCTTAATTGATAATAAAATGAAATGAACTAACCTGGTGTTGTTATCATTTATTCCTTTTTTATCATCATAAGTAATTTATTAAAGAAAAAATATATCTATGAACTCCTTATATCACATGTAGCGTATGCATCCATTACTGTAGTGTGCATCACTTATGTCAGATAACACACGACGCATTTTTATAATTGATGTGAATATTGAAAAACAAATCATGTTTGGTTGTACTCAGAGGTTTGAATATGTTATCAGATTGAAAAATGGATCAAAGAAAATCACAAACGAGAGAGTGAGAGAGAAACATCCACTGATTGCTGTCAGGCACCCGCCATTCACGCATAACGCGGTGTTAGGTGCAAAATAACCAAGATTGTATTATATCCAGGTTAATATATGACAGTATCTCGCAGATAAAGATCAATAAATGTTTTTGAAAATACATATACATGTACATTGACTGTGAGTGCAAATGACACTCCTTTCGCTAGCATGGGTTACAAAGAGTATTTATTAAAGCAAGTTAATGTTGAGTAGACTACTTACCCCGCAGGCATCAATGCGAGTTTGTATCAATTATGATTCCAGATGGCAAATAAATAGATGCATGGGTGGTGAATAAACCAATCCAGTAGCGAGCAGTGAACTAATTCTTTGAACTTACCGGCAGGATATCAAATACAAAGGTTATTTTATTGCAAAGCAAACCGACCCTGGAAACTGACTTTTGATTCTTTCAAGTGTGCCGATTCTTATTTTCTTTTCTGTGTTTTTTTTTGCTGACTTGGGTTCCCCTTTACTGGTATTCACAGGAATTTTGAAAATAAATTAAAACAATGGAAGCCAATTTTTCTGCCAGACCTAAATAAGATATATTACAAATAAGAAAACAAAACAAAATTAAGAAGACCTCAAGCATGAGAACTAAATTATGGGGCCTCGACTGCCATTGTATAGAAGCCAAGTGCCTGAGATTATCCATTCGCGTGCATATATACGAGCATATATATAGGGTGATATTCTGCCTAGAAATATATCTGTTCTGTTTATTTTCTGTTGACAAGTACATGTACAGTATATGCTGTTTCATGAGAGAGAAAAAAATGTTCCAAAAGAGAAAGATTTCAAACCAAAACATTGAACTGAAGTATGAAATTTTGCTACAACTTGAAAAAGGCGAAAAGTGTGCTGATTTGGCAAAAAAGTACAACATTCCATCAATGCTGATAAAATCAAAACTACTTATGAACTTGGACAATTTGGTCCCGATAGAAAGAAAATGCGTTCCGCAAAGTTCGATGATGTCGACGAGGCAACACTAAAATGGTTTAAAAACGGAGCAATTTCATGACCTGAATATTCAGCCGATCAGCACTTTTCCGTCTGCACATTGATTATTAATGTGTACATGTACATAATATTTCATTACTTGTATCTCCTTGATTGTTGTTTCTTGTATACATGTACTTCGGAACATAATTCATATCTGAAATGTACCTTAAGAAATAAAAGGGAAATGATAAAATACACATGTAGCTGACATCTAAGATTCTGCGTTTTCGTAAAATAAAGTTACATTGTAATTTGTGCACACTCTTGTCTTTGTGAATCCTTGAATATTTTATGTAGTGAACATGATATATTCTTAATAAACTAATCGATTAAGCTACTCTTACGAAGCAAAAATAGAAAGAATATGAAATAAACATGTGACTACTGCCATAACAGACCAAAATTGTGCCTGAAAATTGATCGCTTTTGCTGACTATTTCTCGTACAATTTCTGTGAGATTGACGTTAAAAAGTTGCATTTCGTCGAATTAAGCGGGTCCACATGTTACTTCGGACCGAAACTTATGCCCGACATAACCGGGTTATCGACTTAACAGAGGTCGAGATAAGCGGGTAAAAAATAGCATAACAAAGAAGAATTTTTTCGGGACCGGACCAAAATGCTCAACATAAGCGGGTTGTCGAAATAACCGAGGTCGAGATAAGTGGGTTTGACTGTAATATCAAAGATTGGGTACCTATGGGAATCAATTATAGTATCAAAGATTGGGTGTCTATGGGATACAATTATACTATCAAAGATTGGGTGCCTATGGGATACTACCAAAGTATGGGTGCTAATGGGATACTAATTAAGATTGGGTGCCAGTGGGAAAGAAGAACCATTTATTTCATTTACTGTCTGTAGTCTTTTTTTTAAGGCATTTTATGATGCATGCTAAAAATTAGGATTTCTGAAGCATTCTTATTGAACATGATGATGAATTCTTTTTGCATATTTAAATTACATTTTTTCATAAAGTGTTAAAAACATTTGCTACATTTGTTTTAGCAAATACATTTGATAGAATTTCTTTTATTATCATAATCTGCTCAATTGCTGAAATTTCTTCATGAATGAGGTCTGGATATTTTGTAAAAGTTCATATGTTATGTAGCAGTCTGAATGTTATGTAGCAGTCTGAATGTTAAGTAGCAGTCTGGGTGTTATGTGCAGTCTGGATGTTAGGTAGCATGCTGGATGTTATGCAGTCTGGGTGTTATGTAGCATTCTGGATGTTATCCAGTCTGGGTGTTACGTAGTAGTCAGTTTGTAATCTAGCAGTCTGGATTTTACATAGCAGTCTGGTTGTTATTTAACAGTCTATATGGTCTTGCACCTTTGATCGATGCAGTAATGGCTCTTGAGATTGAATTGTCAGTGCAGGTATTGGGTTTTACTATAGTCATCTTAAATATTTTTTGATTTACATGCAAATCTCACTGTCCCTAATTCTTTCATTATGAATGAGATAGAGATAACTTGCCAGGAAGCCAGCTAGATGACTTGATTTAACACGTGTATTTGCAATCTATAGCCCATGGACTGAATCCAGCCCACATATTTTTGTCTGCTTTTTTACATGGTAGTATGTGGCTTTAAAACTCACTTTTCCAGCCTGTGCCCTGTAGGACATAGCACATGACTGATTTAACAAATTAGAACTTGAAAAAATGTATCTATTTCAAAAGATAAAAAACCTTGTTTTCAGTGTTGCAATTTTAATTTATCTTTGCAATTTTAATTGATCTCTGATTATGCCATTGTCAGAGGATCATTCACTTTTGCAGTTTAAATTTATCTCCAATGATGCCAGTGTCAGGAGATCATACAGTGTTGCGTTCATGATGACCAAGTACTATTGCATGCAGGCATATCATTGACTGGTTTACACTAATGATGACCAAATACTATAGCATGAGGGCATATCAGTGACTGGTTTACACTCAAAATAACCAAGTACTATAGCATGAGGACATATAATTTACTAGTTTACACTCATGATTAACAAGTACTATAGCATGAGGACATATCGTTGACTGGTTTACACTCGGGATGACATTGCATTCTTTGCATCATACTGTGTGTTATTGTTGGTGACTCCGAAAGTGTTATCGATTTGGCTAGATACATACCTTCAGAAGAAGTTTCTATTTTGCAAGGTACACTCCTTTATAAAAGTCTCAAATTCACTCGATTCACCTCGGAAAGAGGTATCTATTTTGTAGATTCACCTCTGAAAGAGGTATCTATTTTGCTAGATACATACTACTATATATGAGCTCTCAAATTTACTAGATTCACCTCGGAAAGAGGTATCTATTTTGTAGATTCACCTCTGAAAGAGGTACCTATTTTGTAGATTCACCTCTGAAAGAGGTATCTATTTTGCTAGATACATACTACTTTTTTTCCATGCATTGTAAAGGAATATGAAATATAAAAGCATGCAAGGGTACCAATAATTTATATCAAGTTGGGATTATTGATTGATAGATTGATATTAAAAATATTAATATTAATATTGATCAATAAATATTAAAAGTATGCAAGAGCACCAATAATTTGTATCAGGATTTTGTTTAACCTGTCATTGCATGCAAACGGGATGATGGTAAAATGAAGTGTTTTGAATGATTGAAATTGAATTGTCAGAAATTTTCATGTTATTTCTTTTAAATTCTTGTTACAAGTTCTATTTCATATGATGCATTTGTTGATATCACTTTGTATTTGAGGTGAAAGAAAAATCTTTACTTGCCAGGGTTCTGATATATGAAATATGAATACTGTTTCTTCATGATCTAGACCCACACTATAAATAAAGCAGTTTTCTTGTGTAATCCATGATTGCACAAATACAAATCCTTTCTCTGAAATAAACTTATAATGGCTTCTCTTTGGTTCATAGTCAGACTTTTGATGTTGAACTTACACCATTTTCAGCTGATGTACAATGCACCATTGTTACATGCTATTGGTTACATACTAAGGGAGGCAACTCATGAAATTCAATGAACGTTTCTTGAACAAAGCACTGAAATATTGGATTGATCCATTAAGGTGTAGATAGGTTAACATATCAGAACCGTGATAGTGAAGGTGAGGAAAAGTATACTCTTTCATCTTTCACAAACCATCTATCTAGGATGAGTAGTGACTTTACCAAACACTTTCCAAAACTGGAGATCAAACTCGGAATGTTTTGCATTTAGAAAAATTATTGGATTATGAATGCTTGTGGATTTACTGTTTTGTTTTCATATAGGAGGCAGCCAACAGACCAGAGGGTGCTAGTGTCCCAGCCCTTGGATTGTCTAACAAAGCCATATTTGCTGGGGAAACACAAAATATGACAAAAGATCTTGAGATAAAGCCAGGAGAGAATGAGCAGTACACAGATTTATATTTTAGGGCTGTCTCTTTGAAAGGTAAAATTAAATTTGAGTTATGTGTGTGTATTGACATTGATTTGTATGTATACTGACATTGATATGTGTGTATATTGACACTGTTATGTGTATATATTGACACTGTTATGTGTGTATATTGACATTGCTATGTGTGTATATTGACACTGTTATGTTGATGTATGTGTATACATTGTTATGTGTGTATATTGACACAGATATATACTTTAAGGCTGTCTCTTTGAAAGGTAAAAATTAATTTGAGTTATGTGTGTATATTGACATTGATTTGTATGTATACTGACATTGATATGTGTGTATATTGACACTGTTATGTGTATATATTGACACTGTTATGTGTGTATATTGACATTGCTATGTGTGTATATTGACACTGTTATGTGTGTATATTGACACTGTTATATGTGTATATTGCTTCTTTGAAAAAACAGTTTGGGGATATTATTTAGTGAACCCTTTTAGAGTGTATTACATAAGATATATCTGTCTATCTGTTTGCAATGTTTAATGCCATTTTTCAGCACATGATGGCTATACATGGCAGCCAGTATTAATGGTTGAGGAAAAACCTGGGAGAACCCCTGGAAAGAACCACTGACCCACGAGAAGCTACTGTCAAGCTTTCTCACATACCCACATTGGCAGAATTTGAGGCTCAAACCCACGCAGACAGATTAGATGGCAGTGATCCATAATGGAGAGTGCTTTAGACCAAGCCTCTCTATTCTAGAAATTGTAGCAATTTTGACAAAGTCTTACATTCATGTTTCAATTCAAGATGTTGCAGAGAGTCATTTGTTTAATATGGTTACTCTACTTTCTCAAAAGTGAGAGTTAAAACTCATCTTTCTTCATATTTGCTGCCCAGACATCTACCTGTGAAACTTTAGTTTGGAAGGTTTCATCATTGTGTAGAAACGCACATTAATTAGCTTGCACTATATTATGTTTTCTGGATTTGTTGTCTACATTAGTAGAAGGTCATGGTCACAGTAATATTGCCATGAGGTGACAGTGTTAGACGTCATGGACACAGTAATATTGCCATGGGGTGACAGTGTTAGAGGTCATGGTCACAGTAATATTGCCATGGGGTGACAGTGTTAGAGGTCATGGTCACAGTAATATTGCCATGGGGTGACAGTGTTAGAGGTCATGGTCACAGTAATATTGCCATGGGGTGACAGTGTTAGAGGTCATGGACACAGGAATATTGCCATGGGGTGACAGTGTTAGAGGTCATGGACACAGTAATATTGCCATGGGGTGACAGTGTTAGAGGTCATGGTCACAGTAATATTGCCATGGGAGGACAGTGTTAGAGGTCATGGACACAGTAATATTGCCATGGGGTTAGAGGTTTGATGCTATTGTATTTCCCTTCACCTCTTATTTATTTTCCTAAGGTACTGTGATTGGGTAATGTATTCAGTGGAGAAAGGAAAGTTTGTAGCATATTATATTTATCTTGAACACATGTTTGTATCATATTATATTTATCTTGAACACATGTTTGTAGCATATTATATTTATCTTGAACACATGTTTGTATCATATTATATTTATCTTGAACACATGTTTGTAGCATATTATATTTATCTTGAACACATGTTTGTATCATATTATATTTATCTTGAACACATGTTTGTATCATATTATATTTATATTGAACACGTGTTTGTAGCATATTATATTTATCTTGAACACATGTTTGTAGCATATTATATTTATCTTGAACACATGTTTGTAGCATATTATATTTATCTTGAACACATGTTTGTAGCATATTATATTTATCTTGAACACGTTTGTAGCATATTATATTTATCTTGAACACATGTTTGTAGCATATTATATTTATCTTGAACACATGTTTGTAGCATATTATATTTATCTTGAACACGTTTGTATCATATTATATTTATCTTGAACACATGTTTGTAGCATATTATATTTATCTTGAACACATGTTTGTAGCATATTATATTTATCTTGAACACATGTTTGTAGCATATTATATTTATCTTGAACACGTTTGTAGCATATTATATTTATCTTGAACACATGTTTGTAGCATATTATATTTATCTTGAACACATGTTTGTAGCATATTATATTTATCTTGAACACGTTTGTATCATATTATATTTATCTTGAACACGTTTGTATCATATTATATTTATCTTGAACACATGTTTGTATCATATATTTATCTTGAACACGTTTGTATCATATTATATTTATCTTGAACACGTTTGTAGCATATTATATTTATCTTGAACACATGTTTGTAGCATATTATATTTATCTTGAACACGTTTGTAGCATATTATATTTATCTTGAACACATGTTTGTAGCATATTATATTTATCTTGAAGACATGTTTGTAGCATATTATATTTATCTTGAACACGTTTGTAGCATATTTTATTTATCTTGAACACATGTTTGTATCATATTATATTTATCTTGAACACGTTTGTATCATATTATATTTATCTTGAACACATGTTTGTAGCATATTATATTTATCTTGAACACATGTTTGTAGCATATTATATTTATCTTGAACACATGTTTGTAGCATATTATATTTATCTTGAACACATGTTTGTAGCATATTATATTTATCTTGAACACATGTTTGTAGCATATTATATTTATCTTGAACACATGTTTGTAGCATATTATATTTATCTTGAACACATGTTTGTAGCATATTATATTTATCTTGAACACGTTTGTATCATATTATATTTATCTTGAACACATGTTTGTAGCATATTATATTTATCTTGAACACGTTTGTAGCATATTATATTTATCTTGAACACATGTTTGTAGCATATTATATTTATCTTGAAGACATGTTTGTAGCATATTATATTTATCTTGAACACGTTTGTAGCATATTTTATTTATCTTGAACACATGTTTGTATCATATTATATTTATCTTGAACACGTTTGTATCATATTATATTTATCTTGAACACATGTTTGTAGCATATTATATTTATCTTGAACACATGTTTGTAGCATATTATATTTATCTTGAACACATGTTTGTAGCATATTATATTTATCTTGAACACATGTTTGTAGCATATTATATTTATCTTGAACACATGTTTGTAGCATATTATATTTATCTTGAACACATGTTTGTAGCATATTATATTTATCTTGAACACATGTTTGTAGCATATTATATTTATCTTGAACACGTTTGTATCATATTATATTTATCTTGAACACATGTTTGTAGCATATTATATTTATCTTGAACACGTTTGTAGCATATTATATTTATCTTGAACACATGTTTGTAGCATATTATATTTATCTTGAAGACATGTTTGTAGCATATTATATTTATCTTGAACACGTTTGTAGCATATTTTATTTATCTTGAACACATGTTTGTATCATATTATATTTATCTTGAACACGTTTGTATCATATTATATTTATCTTGAACACATGTTTGTAGCATATTATATTTATCTTGAACACATGTTTGTAGCATATTATATTTATCTTGAACACATGTTTGTATCATATTATATTTATCTTGAACACATGTTTGTAGCATATTATATTTATCTTGAACACATGTTTGTAGCATATTATATTTATCTTGAACACATGCATATTTTGTAGTTTTCTAATTGCATTACAGTGGTACCTAATGCTACATCAAAATCTGAACTGATTCACATGACCAGAAAATGTCTATAGTTTCTTTTATATGGGCTTTAATAATTTGAAATCAGTTTTTCTTCTGCTTATGCAAGCCTTATGCCAGTCTAACCTTGTGCATTTTTTTTCCCTCCAGATCCTCCAAGTGAGGAGCACCTGTTACAAAACACATTATGGCCAGAGGTACAGAAGCTTTATGGACATGGATATGAGATTTTTGCTCTGGCATGTGACCCTGTGGGGAAGATTCTGGCTTCAGCATGTAAGGTAATAACAAGAGTACTATGAGGGTACTTGTGCTCAAGTTGAAATAATGTATACATGGAACAAAACACATCATAGAATGAATCAGAAGTTTGATGGACATGGAAAAACAGATTTGTATTCTGGAATGTAACTAACCCTGATGGAAAGATCTGGGTCTTAAGCATGTAAGAGAATAAAAAGAGTCCCAAGAAGGCATTAACACTCATTGTGTAGAAAGAGTTGTGACCAATTATAACATTGTAGCCAGATGATCAGAAGCTTGATTGACATTGGTATAATAAATATTTGCTTTGGCATTTGACCCTGAAAAGAAGATCCTTGCTTCAATATGTAAGTTAATAACAAAGGCATTAATTGTCATGAAAAGATAGTATACAAAGTGAACATATTATTCCATGACCTGTTAAAACATTTTCTTATCATTCTCTTTTTTTATTTTTGATATCAGTGTAAATACACTTTGTGTCATCAGATTTTTTAAAAATACAAAATTCTTAACATTAATATTTTTGCCATGGGAAATATATTTTTATAAACAAAGGGTCATACCACCATAGTGTTTCAAAACATTTAAATACAAAATACAACATTATCATTTCTAGTGTAGTATGACACATACCTCTGCTCTATAGAAGAATTACATCAAATGTGAAGAAAATGTTCATGTTGCCTGATGGTTGTGATTGAAATACATCAGACGCTTTATGTGTATGCCTGTAACAGAACCAATTACAGTAATTTCCTATGTATATTACAGTAATTACCCAAACATGCACCCTTCTGTCAGTGAGAGAAAATATAGTAATATGCAGCTAAAGAAATGTCAGTGAGAGCAGGTATTTGTGTCTTTAACAGTTTGAAATATTGTCTGTAACAGTGTAATCAATAGTATGTGACTGTGTAGTTTATTGTCTATAACAGTGTATGCTATTGTCTATAACAGTGTACTGCATTGTCTGTAGCAGTGTACTGTATTGTGTGTAACAATGTACTGTATTGTTTATAACTGTATGTACTGTATTGTGTGAACAATGTACTGTATTATTTATAACTGTATGCTAATTTCTATAACAGTGTACTGTATTGTTTATAACAGTGTATGCTGTTGTCTGTAACAGTGTACAGTATTGCCTGTAACAGTGTACTGTAATGTCTGTAACGGTGTACTGTAATGTCTGTAACAGTGTACTGTAATGTCTGTAACAGTGTATGCTGTTGTCTGTAACAGTGTACTGTATTGTCTGTAACAGTGTACTGTAATGTCTGTAACAGTGTACTGTATTGTCTGTAACAGTGTACTGTAATGTCTAACAGTACTGTATTGTCTGTAACAGTGTACTGTAATGTCTGTAGCAATTTTTATTGCTTACAGCAAAACGAGTAAGTATTTTTGGGTAGCAGTTTTTATGGATTTGTGATTGCTACAAAAATCACAAATCAAAGCCAACAAATAATTTCATTTAAATGGAAACAATTGGATTCCTTTCCTGAATCATTAGAAAAAATAAGACACCTTCCCCCAGTCTATGAAAATAATAGGACTTCTTTTCCAGTCATGGAAACACTAGGACTTCTTTTCCAGTCATGGAAACACTAGGACTTCTTTTCCAGTCATAGAAACACTAGCGCTTCTTCTCAAGTCCTTGGAAATAATAAGACTTGTTTCATAATCAATGGAATCAAAATGGATTTCTTAACCAATACACAGATTTAAAATCAATTATCATTTTTCACTGCAGACATCATAGTGATATGAGTGAAAAATTATTAAAGCTTTGTAAAAAATCCAAATCACACATCCACACTCCCTTTTCACAAAAATATAAATATTGATTCCCATGAAACTTCGTAGTAGTTAATTTGTATATGAATGTCTAATATATTACATTGACTTTTAATGACATTTCCTGAATCCAATTATCTAATATATTAAATTGACTTTTAATGACATTTCCTGAATCCAATTATCTAATATATTAAATTTTCAGCTAATTTTAGGTATGAATACTTGCTGCTAATTTTATCATGGTATAAACTGCCAGTTACCGAAATGCACAGCAAATAATGCCCAAAAGCTGTGTTGTAAGCTGTGTGAGTCACGGTTGCCGAATTGCACAGCAAATAATGCCCAAAAGCTATGTTGTAAGCTGTGTGAGTCACGGTTGCCGAATTGCACAGCAAATAATGCCCGAAAGGTTTTATGTAAGCTGTGTGAGTCACAGTTGCTGAATTGCACAGCAAATAATGCCCAAAGGTTTATGTAAGCTGTGTGAGTCACAGTTGCTGAATTGCACAGCAAATAATGCCCAAAGGTGTGTTTTAAGCTGTGTGAGTTACAGTTGCCAAATTGTACAGCAAATAATGCCCAAAATAAGATGGTACTTCTTATTAACTAGATTAAACAATGCTCAGCATTTCATTCCGATTTTTTTTCCAGGCTGTCAAGGCAGAGCATGCTGGAATTATATTATGGGATACAGTAACCTGGCAACAGTTGTGTACATTACATGGCCATACTCTAACTATCACTCAAATTGCATTTTCACATAGTGGAGAGTATTTGCTGTCAGTTTCACGTGACAGAACCTGGTGTCTGTTTAAAAGAAGACAACCAGATCAACCAGAATCAGGTAAAAATACTGGGGCATTTTTTTTTTTTTAAAAATCTTTATATTTTATTTTGTATACATTTTAATTTGAGTGTATTTACTGTTTATTTTTGTGTTTGGCTTGTTAATGCTTATAAGGAAGGATTTGTCTTCATACAGATGTTAGCAATGTCTACATTTTTAGAATTTAACGTTTAATCAGAATTTTAGGAATTGTGCTGATGTGCTATTCATCACACACACAGACACACACACACATAGATAGATAGATAGATAGATAGATAGATAGATAGATAGATAGATAGATAGATAGATAGATAGACACACACACACACACATTAACAACTTTACAGTATAAAGTCCAACAAATTTAAAAATCTGATGGTGTCATGTTGCCTAAGAAAGATTCAGTTACCAAGAGGGGGGAGCTTTAACATATAAAACTGTTAGCTTTAGAGTTCATTTTCCTTGTTAGTAATTATTAATAATCATTGTCCTTGTTTGAATTATTTTGTTACAAGTTAATGACCTCATGACTCACATGGTTACCTGAATTCAGTATATGGCAGCCCTGACCTCGTATTGTGGTAGTCCCTGCCTGTTTGTTTGGGATATGTACTGTTCTGTTTTGAGTTTACAGTTGCAGATGTTTATAAGTTGTGGTCCAACATTCACTATCATGTGGCAGTACAGTTGATAATGCATTTTATTGTTTTCCCCATTTACCATCACAGTATACCACTCAAGTGAGCCATACCACTCAAGTAATAACTTTTTTTACTGTGTCTTTGATATATAATTAAGATAATCCAGGATAATTATCCACTTGATTATAAACTGTTGTCTTTTATATTTGGCTACCAATGTGCCATCTATGATGCTAATTTAGTCTTTTATACTTGGCTACCAGTGTGTCATCAATGATGCTAACTGAATCTTTAATACATGGCTACCAATGTGCCATCAATGATGCTAATTTAATCTTTAATACTTGGCTAACAGTGTGCCATCAATGATGCTAATTTAGTCTTTTATACTTGGCTACCAGTGTGCCATCAATGATGCTAATTTAATATGTTACTGTAGTATCATCAATATTCGTGGGGGATCAATTTTCGTGGTTTTCGTGGCTGCCACAAACCACGAATTTAAATCCCCAACGAAAAATGAGCCACATAGGTTGATGATCCCCCCCCCCCAATTCCTGACCCTTTTTTTTTTTTTTTTACAGTGTTTCATTTAAGTAAGGATAGAGAGAAAATATAGAAAAAGCATAACAATAGTAATACTAAACAGAAAGAAAGAAAGAAAAAATACTAGTAATACAAAAAAAACTGCATATGAAAAGTTAAATTTAATACTTATTCAAGTCGATCCTTCAATCTAGTGCAGCTGTTGTTTAAACATTCAAATCCTTCTGAAAGCACATTTCATTTTATCCATGCATTTTAAATCCAATAGAACAACAATCCTGTAAAAAAAAATATATTTCTTGAAACACTAAAGCAGATTATTAAAGCTCACACTGCACAGATTGTTGGACAAAGCCACTGTTTCAACATCGTGTCAATCAAGTCTCATGGTACTTATAAATGTTTCTCGGGTAAATAATCCCCAAATTAAACAAGTCCAGCTTTCTCGAAACCTTTCATAATTAGGTCCGATCGCTCACTCAGTGTCGCGTGAGTTTCAATTATCCATTTAGCGTGAATTGGTTTTATTAACAAGGTTGCAAGGTTTACTACTACTCTGCGCTGATCGTCACCTTCTTTTTCTGTAATTATGTCCGTGACCTGTTTAGCATACCACTCGTGGAAGCGTAACTTTAGTTCTTCTTTGTATTCTTTATTTACGGTCAGGTCTAGTGGTTGAAGCTGGTCTGTACAAGAGGCAGGCACAAATAAAAGAGTGATTCCACTTTCTTTCAATTTAGTTAGCATTTTCGCACTTTGGTGGGCTCTAAACACATCAAATATTGCCACTGCTTGCTGGCTGCATTGTGCAAGGGGCAGCCATTCACGTGTTTTGTTCACGTATGGAATGATGACATTATCCACATAACGCAGCATTGATTCTTCGTTACTCCAGTGTGATTCTGTTTGAGTCACATCCCAGTGGTCAGGGAAAACTACACCATTAGGCAGGCATCTTTCAGTCTTCCCTGCGTAAATAATTTGTGGGGGCAGGAGAGTTCCAGAATTTGCTATTGCGAGTAAAATCGTAATCTGCCTCTTGTCATCAAGTGCGGAAACTGACACTTGCTTTGATCCATGGGCTTCCATCGTCCAGTCACCACCTGGAACCAGTTGGCACCCGGTCTGATCCCAGTTTATTATAAGACAGTCCGGAATATTGTGCTGTTTCACTACATTGTAAACTTTTTTCAAGAACGTTTTCTTAATGTCTTCAAAATCACTGGGTAGCTGTTTTACGCTTTTTGTTCATTTCCGCTTTACAAATCCCATACGGCGAAGTAGCGACCTCGCCCAATGCTTGGTGATGCTGATGTGCCCACCGTAACGTGCCAACTGGCTGCGAGCATGCTTGGTAATCACAGCCTCTGCCCCAGCCATTACAATCCTAATATTTATAACTCCTCCATTAATTCTAACTTTCTTGATCCAGTCCTGTACCTCTAAATCAAGCATGCTTCCTAGCATCAAAGGATTGCCTCAAGGTGATTTTGGTAAATTTAAACGTTCTTGCCCATCTTGCTTTTTTAACTTTATGTATTGGTCCCGCATACTCCGTACAGTGGTCTCACTGATAGTACAACTCAGATCGCTACTGAATTTGCGGGCTGCCTTGGCAGCACCATTATCGATGGAATATCTGGCTATCTTTGCCTGTAATTCCTCACTATAACAGTTATACTCTCCTCGCTTTCTTTTCCGGGACACAGACTGAAGCAGTGGTTCATTAGCTGCCTGGTAAGCGAGAGCCTGCGCCGGGTTCTCAGCTTCTGATGGGTTAGGAAGTCCAGGAACCGAGGGTGATCTAAGTTGAATTTTACCACTCTTAAGCCACTGTGTTAACGCCATGATAGTCATAAAGTACTGATATTGCAACTTTATGGACAGTGGTTTAAGTAAGAGATCATTCAAATGTACTTTAATAACTGATTGGTCTGGTTTTGTTGGCGGCGTCGGCTTCCTTTGATCTTGAACACTCAAACGAAAACATTGCGAAACTGATTAATCCTGACGGGTGTTTGATATGTGCTCACATAGGTGGAAGTATTGTTTTAGTGTTGTTGGCTGAGTCTGCTTTGATAGATGTTAATCACTTGGTCAAAAACACGTTGTAAGTATTGAACTTGCCGGGTCTTAGATATGTACTCATACAGGTGGGAGTATTGTTTTAAACAATAATGTGACCGCCGTTTGCGTCGGCATCGTTTTATTCTTTTGTATTCTTTATTTGGGGTACTTGTAGAGGTTAAACCGTGAAATTAACTACCTTATAATATGCAAAATTTGACAGGCAAAACCAGGAATTTACGTCCCCACGAAAATGCCTTTTTTTTTACAAAACCACGATATAATAAATGATACTACAGTATACTTGGCTACCAGTGTGCCATCAATGATGCTAATTTAGTCTTTTATACTTGGCTTCCAGTGTACCATCAATGATGCTAATTTAATCTTTAATACTTGGCTACCAGTGTGCCATCAATGATGCTAACTTAATCTTTAATACATGGCTACCAGTGTGCCATCAATTATGCTAATTTAATCTTTTATACTTTGCTACCAGTGTGTCATCAATGATGCTAATTGAATCTTTAATACTTGGCTACCAGTGTGCCATCAATGATGCTAATTTAATATGTTATACTTGGCTACCAGTGTGTCATCAATGATGCTAATTTAATCTTTTATACTTGGCTACCAGTGTGCCATCAATGATGCTAATTTAATATGTTATACTTGGCTACCAGTGTGCCATCTATGATGCTAATTTAGTCTTTTATACTTGGCTACCAGTGTGCCATCAATGATGCTAATTTAATATGTTATACTTGGCTACCAGTGTGCCATCAATGATGCTAATTTAGTCTTTTATACTTGGCTACCAGTGTGCCATCAATGATGCTAATTTAATATGTTATACTTGGCTAGCAGTGTGCCATCAATGATGCTAATTTAATCTTTGATACTGAGGTGGAGCATACTGATATGTCTAATTCTCTGCCTGTTGCAAGTTAGCTTGTGCACAATAACTATAGTCACCAGACTAGACAGTTCAAGGAAAAGAGGAATCCTATTTGGGGCTTGATGGTCAAAGTCACCATGACTTAAAACAAGGTCAACTTTCCACACTGCTTACTTAATGCATAGCTTGCACTTGGGGAAAGAAATAACTCTATTGGGTTCAGAAGGTCAGGGTCATTGTGGCTGAAAAACAAAATATGGTTTCTGCACAGTAACTGGAGTTGTCCATGATTTATGGTTACCAAACTTTGTGGATAGCGTAAGTAAAATCCTATTGATATTTGAGTCAAAAAGTTGTGTACTGAAAAGTAATTTCCATATAAAGTCATAAAGATTTAACTGGACTGTAATGTAGTTCTAAATAAAAGTACATTCAATTTACATAGAAATAATTTTGACACTCTTCTGTGGTCTTTTCTTGTCTTTTGGTATTTTCCTTTCTTGGGATAGAGAGATATAAAAAATTAATTTAATAACTCATCATTTTCAGACCCCATTTTTTCCAAGGTAGCCTGTGTGGACAAGAAGACAGCCATCCACTCACGGATAATTTGGTCCTGTGCCTGGACCCATGATGACAAACATTTTGTCACGGCTTCAAGAGACAAGAAGGTTAATTATATAACTTCTTATTTTGCCGTCGTTGGATTTGTTAAATCACATTAAGCTTTGATAAAATCATAATAGTACCTTCACATGAAAGGGTGATACAAAATCCCAAAGACTTGCCTGGCACTGTTGACAAGTTTTTTTATATGTTGTATGTGGCAGTCATGCAGGACATTATATGTGAGGAAATGTTTCAAAGTGTTCATTTGTTCCCTTTGTCCTTCTGTCTGCCTCTCACTTCATCAGTTTTTACCAGTTTTAAAACAGAATTAATGCACTGAACATTGTTGTGGGGTGGGGGTGAGAAAATATTTGCACAGGCATTCACTGCTTTGATCTGGCTTTTTTTTTCTTTTTTTATAACTTTATATTATTCATTTTAGTTCATGTCATTGTCTAATATAATGAAATTAGTCTGTTGTTTCTTATTCTTGACAAATGCTCATTCAGTTTTTATTTTATATCGGCTTCATCTCTCATCAAGTATTTTCTTAATGTTACAGTAAAACATTTTAGAAAGTTTAAATATAATAAAATAATTAGTAACGATTTTGGTTGATGCATGGAGAATGTTTTCTTTCAGTAGATATAAGTTATTATATTTAACTTGTCATGTAAAACATTTTCCATGAAACCACTAGTGACAACATAAAATATTTTCACATCACAAGTGAAATATTTTATCATATCTATTCAAAAGACAGATTTTTATTTTATTATATAATTGAAAGAAGAAAACATTCATTTGTATGAATTTTTTCCCATTCTCTTGGTACAATTAACATTTTCGATGAGTATGTCATGTTATTAAATTGACAATGATCTAATATTTTAGGACAGCAAATCTATGCAAATGCTCTCATGCATTTCTTTCTTTCATTATGTCTTTTCTTTGATTAATTAGTAAAATGTGAATGATATAAATCATTTAACACATTTCTTTGTGGATTGATATTATGGACATTTTTTGGAGGGTGTGTAGCATCACAGAGTGGGTGAAGTGTAGTCAAGTAACAATTTTAAACCAATCATTTTAATTAGGAGTTTTCCTCTTATGATTAGCATATTTATTATATTTTTACTTTCCAAATGGGGACTGAAGGGGAGGTAGTGGGTAAGAGTTGTTTCCCTTTATTTACATGGTCTAATGAAAAGAAAGATACCTAACCAGGCCATAGACCAGTTGGAACAGTCACATTACTTAAATGCATTGCAATCCTAACACTTATATTGACATTGCTTATGTCAACAACAACAAAAAAATCCCTGGCCCTCTGTCTTTTTGGTAATACAAAATTTGGCATGTGTATGTTGATTTCATGATAAAAGATAAATGTAGAAACCAAAAGAAGGTGCAGGTAACAAAATATTTTGACTTCTAATCATTTATGTCAACAAACAGTTCTAACCCATGCTTTGTTCTTAAATTATTTGATGCTGCTGCCATTACATTTACAAACAGGCCTGCATATTCTGGAATTTGTAAGGTTTTTTAACAAGTTCAACTTGTTCTTAATTCACACTTTTTTAAAGTTGTTAAACTTTTTGTATCATTTGTATGAACATTTTTACTGCTATTTCAAAACTATGAGAGGTTTTTGTTCCCTATGTATAACTTCAATCCCTTGGTTGCCTTGGTAATATGATTGTATATGTTGCCTCAGTCGGACCAAAGTCTAGGCTGATTTAATTAGCATGTAAGTAAAGCCTAATTAGCAATGTAGTATTGCCAAATTTCATAGTAATTTGTGTTGATTGACAGTGGGATGTAATAAGGACACAATTTTTTGTATAAATGTTTTGTAAAATGATTGAGACATGAACTTTATAACATGTGATGTATTCTTGAATTCCAGGATTTTTTGTATACATGTTTTGTAATATGATTGAGACATGAACTTTATAACGTGATGTATTCTTGAATTCCAGAATTATTTTGTATACATGTTTTGTAATATGATGTGATTGAGACATGAATTTTCTAACATGTGATGTATACTCAAATTCCTGGATTTTTAAAAATATATACATGTACTTAATGTTATCATGGAGTTTATGACACAGATGTTAAAAAAAAATGTCAGTATAGTATTGGTTTACATTTAATACAAATTTCCATTTTCTCAAAGTGTAAATCCTACCCATTGATAACAGGTCACCCTTTACAGAAGAATATCACTTGTATACGAGTCCAAGAGAAATCAGTCACTGCAACCCCCCCCCCCCCCCCCCCTAGGGCATCTAACCATCTGCTTATATCAACTGTATTGTAAACTACATAATGAGGCCATCAAACATATCCAATTTCATCAATACAGTAGGTTCTGATGGTCAGCATGTTAATATAGAATCTAAAGATTTGGATTTAATTATCTATTAAATTTACAGGTAATTGTTTGGTCTTGTCCCAAAGGTAATGGTGACAAGGTGCACAGTGACCATTGTCCAGCAGGCATACTGGATGTTAGTGCATCAGCTACAGCTGTGGACATGGCACCGGATAAGATGCTAGATGAAAGGTACAACAAGGCTTTTAATTATTTTTTAAATTACCTTGCAAGACGTGGAGATGAATTAGTAAAAGTAGTTTACTAACTTAATTGTCATGTTTGGGAATAATTTGGTAAAGACATTGCAGTTTCTTGAAGGACATAACTATTTACCTGACACTATACAACCTTAATGATTACAATGAAGATGACAGAAATTGACTGGTCATTGCATATTTTTAGAAAGTATAAAATGATATGCCTATCAATTAGTGCTTAATGGAGATTTCTAATGACTGGGCATTGCATATATTTAAAATGATATACCTTAATGGAGATTTCTAATTATACATACTGTATTTGAAAAAAGAGAGGTTATTACAGCAGTGAAGTTTGATCTTTACATTTTTCTCACATTGTCCTTATTTAATCACCTTTCTTTTCAGTTATTTAGTTAGTATTGGGCTGGAAACTGGGAGCATATTGTTATATAAATGGTTACCAGGTGAAAAGTCTCCATGGAGGTCAGTAGGTGTGATAGACAAGTATCCTTTTTGTGCAGTTAACAACCATCTTTAATATACCTCTTATAATATGACCTAAGTGAACAAACAGAATTCATAATTTCAACTTAAATTTGACTTGGTTCCAGCAAGTGTCATATCATCAGCTATTTCCCACCCAAGAAAAAACAGTGCCTTTGCAGGAATACTGTTGCTAGTGGGTGTAGTCACTTCATGTATATTATTACCTTCAGGTGTAGTCACTTCATGTATAATATTACCTTCAGGTGTAGTCACAGTATGTATACTGTTGCCTTCAGGTGTAGTCACAGTATGTATTGTTGCCTTCAGGTGTAGTCACAGTATGTATTGTTGCCTTCAGGTGTAGTCACAGTATGTATTGTTGCCTTCAGGTGTAGTCACAGTATGTATTGTTGCCTTCAGGTGTAGTCACAGTATGTATTGTTGCCTTCAGGTGTAGTCACAGTATGTATTGTTGCCTTCAGGTGTAGTCACAGTATGTATTGTTGCCTTCAGGTGTAGTCACAGTATGTATTGTTGCCTTCAGGTGTAGTCACAGTATGTATTGTTGCCTTCAGGTGTTGTCACAGTATGTATTATGTTGCCTTCAGGTGTAGTCACAGTATGTATTGTTGCCTTCAGGTGTAGTCACAGTATGTATTGTTGCCTTCAGGTGTTGTCACAGTATGTATTATGTTGCCTTCAGGTGTAGTCGCAGTATGTATTGTTGCCTTCAGGTGTAGTCACAGTATGTATTATTGCCTTCAGGTGTAGTCACAGTATGTATTATGTTGCCTTCAGGTGTAGTCACAGTATGCATTATGCTGCCTTCAGGTGTAGTCACAGTATGTATTATGCTGCCTTCAGGTGTAGTCACAGTATGTATTATGCTGCCTTCAGGTGTAGTCACAGTATGTATTATGTTGCCTTCAGGTGTAGTCACAGTATGCATTATGTTGCCTTCAGGTGTAGTCACAGTATGTATTATGTTGCCTTAAGGTGTAGTCACAGTATGTATTATGTTGCCTTCAGGTGTAGTCACAGTATGTATTATGTTGCCTTCAGGTGTGGGTCACTCAAATATGTAGTCACTGTGTTTATACATCAGGTGCATATGTGTAATATGGCCTTCAGCTGTAGTCACTCAATGTTTACTGTTGCCTTCAGGTGTGTATGTGTAATATGGTGTTGTCACTATGCATATACTGTTGCCTTTGAATGTAGTCACACTTTGTACACTGTTTATGTGTAATATGGCCTTTAGATATAGTCAGTCACTCTTATGTATATTGTTGCCTTGTGTGACACACTAATGCTTTGCATGAAGAACTAGTGCCCTTGTGTGACAAACTAGTGCTTTATGTGACACAATAGTGCCCTCATCTGAAGAATTAATGCTATGAAGTCAGTTTTTTGTATTTAAGTAACATAATAGATAACACATGAAAAAGTTACCATTTGGTGTAATCACTTCATGTATACTATTGCTTTTGTGTGTCTTGTCTTATGTTGCCTTCAGGTGTTGGTCACTCTATTAGTCACTGTGCTTATACATCAGGCGCACATGTGTAATATGGCCTTCAACTGTAGTCACTCAATGTTTACTGTTGCCTTCAGGTGCACATGTTTAATATAGCCTTCAGGTCTAATATGGCCTTCAGGTGTGTATGTGTACTATGGCATTAAGGTGTGTATGTGTACTATGGCATTAAGGTGTGTATGTGTAACATGGCATTAAGGTGTGTATGTGTACTATGGCATTAAGGTGTGTATGTGTAATATGGCATTAAGGTGTGTATGTGTACTATGGCATTAAGGTGTGTATGTGTACTATGGCATTAAGGTGTGTATGTGTACTATGGCATTAAGGTGTGTATGTGTACTATGGCATTAAGGTGTGTATGTGTAACATGGCATTAAGGTGTGTATGTGTAATATGGCATTAAGGTGTGTATGTGTACTATGGCATTAAGGTGTGTATGTGTAATATGGCATTAAGGTGTGTATGTGTACTATGGCATTAAGGTGTGTATGTGTAATATGGTATTAAGGTGTGTATGTGTAACATGGCATTAAGGTGTGTATGTGTAATATGGCATTGAGGTGTGTATGTGTAACATGGCATTAAGGTGTGTATGTGTACTATGGCATTAAGGTGTGTATGTGTAATATGGCATTAAGGTGTGTATGTGTAATATGGCATTAAGGTGTGTATGTGTAACATGGCATTAAGGTGTGTATGTGTAATATGGCATTAAGGTGTGTATGTGTAACATGGCATTAAGGTGTGTATGTGTACTATGGCATTAAGGTGTGTATGTGTAACATGGCATTAAGGTGTGTATGTGTAATATGGCATTAAGGTGTGTATGTGTACTATGGCATTGAGATGTGTATGTGTACTATGGCATTAAGGTGTGTATGTGTACTATGGCATTAAGGTGTGTATGTGTACTATGGCATTAAGGTGTGTATGTGTAATATGGCATTAAGGTGTGTATGTGTAACATGGCATTAAGGTGTGTATGTGTAACATGGCATTAAGGTGTGTATGTGTAATATGGCATTAAGGTGTGTATGTGTACTATGGCATTAAGGTGTGTATGTGTACTATGGCATTAAGGTGTGTATGTGTAATATGGCATTAAGGTGTGTATGTGTAATATGGCATTAAGGTGTAGTCAATGTATGTATGTATACCTTTGCCTTCTAGTGTGCATCTGTAATATGTAACTCCATGTATACTGTTGCCTTCAGGTGTATCTTTTAATATAGCTTTAAGATGTTGTCACAATATGTATACTGTTGCCTTCAAATGTAGTCGTAATTTGCACACTGTATATGTGTAATATGGGCTTCAGGTGTAGTCGCTCTATGTATAATGTTGCCTTCAGGCGTATATGTTTAATATGGCCTTTAAGTGTAATCACTCCATGTACACTGTTGCCTTCAGGTGTATATGTTTAATACAGCTTTAAGGTGTAGTCACTATATGAATACTGTTTCCTTCAAATGTAGTCGCATTTTGTACACGTTGCTGTTTGGTGTGTATGTGTAATATGGGCTACAGGTGTAGTCACTCTGTGTATTTTCTTGCCTTCCAGTGTGTATGTTTAATATGTCCTTCAACACACAAGTGTTTTAGTGGCATCAACTGAAAGATATTTGTGAATGGAGATGATGCGTCTCAGCTCAAGATATGCAGCCTTGCATATGATCATGACATTATGTTATAAATTATTGTGTTATTATTTTATAAATTTCCATCTGGTCATAACATAGATATGACCTTGAGATGGCTCTAATCATAATAAGATTGGTAATCTGAGCGTTGAAGGTCATGCTTTGTCAAAATTAGGTGTCTTTTAAAGATTGCATTACTGTAATTTGATAAAACAAGATTACATGATATGGGGTTTTCACGTAATGTAATTAAACATTTCTGATCGCTTTTCCTTAACATTTTTATTAGATTTGCACATCATTTAAGTGTAAAAAGACTGAAATTCCGACCATGTTTTGGATTTGCTGGTATCCATGGAGATGACATGAAGGTGAAGGATAATTCAGTAATTGACAGAAAGAACTTGCTGCAGCTAGCTAGCTGTGGAGAAGATCAAAGCGTCAGAATCTTCAATATAAATCTTACAAAACTCTGAGATCATTTTTTTGTCAAAAATATAAAATTTTCATGAAATTGTGTTTCGTTTTTTGTTCAGAAAGAATAAAAGGTCTTTCACACACATATTTCTTAAATGAGTAATACATTAAGATCAACAGGAAAGTCCTGTCATTTCTTTTGTAAAAGAAACCAGATTATTCTCTGTAAGGTAAAAAAATATTCACAAATTTATTATTTTGAAAGATATTTCCCCTTTTACTGCTTTTTATATTTTAAAAATTGACTTTATTGTATAAACAATTAAAGAAAAAGAGGGAAGAAAACCTAATTTTGTAAGATCTGTATGTAATTGTGAAATAAGGTTATTCCATTTCTGTATGTCGGTTTGAACCTCTCTCTCTATATATATATATACACACACACACACAATACATATGACAAAGGATAAAAAGAGTTTCAAGTGGGCCTGATATTGTTTATACTGTTTTATATATATGAGTCATTTTACCATATTTGCATTTGTTCTTCCATTTGTGTTCCATGTCATTCCTTTTACATTTAAGGTTGTAAAATTAACCAGTTTCTTATCATGTATGTGCTTTACAATAACCAAAATTCTGCTGCTTACTTAAAATGATTAGAAACTTAACCTTTCCTCCTACCTACCTGTTGGGCTTTTTGACAATGATTAGAAACTTAACCTTTCCCCTTACCTACCTGTTGAGCTTACTTAACAGCTCTCTGCTAATGTGGATGTTGTAACTCACTCAATTGTTGTTTCATTTGCATTGTCTTTTGAGTTTTATGCAACAGGATTTAGTGCATAAGATGTGCCTTTGTTGTAAAATATCCCATTATCATCAATATATTGTTTTCCACTGCTATAAACATGTACATAATGCAACTGGACATATTTTGTGGAAATGGATGCCTTTGTAAAATCTACAAGGAAGCAACTGTATGGTGTCTTAAATACTTAAACTTTGTTCCTTAACATTCAGTGTTACTAATCAAAGGTTTTGTTGAGAATTGGGCCCTGGGCATCCAAGTGGTCTGATGTGGTTGCCTTTACAGAAAGGTTTTATTGAGAATTGTGCCCTAGGCATCCAAGTGGTCTGATGTGGTTGCCTTTACAGAAAGGTTTTGTTGAGAATTGGGCCCTGGGCATCCATGTGCTTGCCTTTACAGAGCACTCATATTTTTGTCTGCATCTCAACTCGACCGAAATAGGTCTGTAAGAAAGCTTGCCAGTAGCTTCCCAAGGGTTGGTGGTTCTTCCTCCACCATATATACTGGCTGCCATCTGTGACCCATCATGCACTTAAATATGGCATTCAACCCCCCTAAAAAACTAAACCAGTTTGTCTTGCAGAGGTAAATAATGTAGTTTAAAATGTTTTCATTACATCACTGAATAAGCCTGATGTTTATTGTCTTATAATAAGCATTATACACAATTCTGATAAACTTTGCGTCTTTGCTGGAGATGCCACATTCCATGTAAAAGTCATGTTCGTTTTAATGATTACCAGTTTAGTAAAATTTCACAGGCAGTTAACTGCTGTTTACATGCAAAATTATTGCAGTTTTTTCTTCTGCAGTCCCTCCATCATCTTGAAATGAGGAAAAGTCTTGGCTAACAAAGAAAATGCTTTCATTGTGTTGGAGGAAGCAATTTTCAGCAAAAAATGGTAATCAGTTTTGCTTCTTTTGATGGATCCGATGAGAGGGAAGAAATGATCACTTCCTCATTATCTATATACATCATCAGCTCTTTTGATGGATCTGATGAGAGGGAAGAAATGATCACTTCCACATTATTTATATGCATCACCAGTTCTTTTGATGGTTCTGGCGAGAGGGAATTAATGATCACTACCACATTATCTATGTGCATCACCACTGAATCATTGAACAACTGAACTACACGAGTGGAACATAACATAGTCATCCATAAAGGGCATCAGTCACTCTGTAAGTTGAAGTCAAGAGCATCCGAAAGCATGTCAAGTATGAAAGCTGCTGCAGCAAAATTCATGCCAAAATGCTCAAAATAAGAGGAGTTGAGCCATGTTGAAACTGAAAGGATTCCATTTGTATTGCATTGTGAGTAATAATTGCTGGTTAACAAGTAATTTTCATTATGTCTTCAAACTGTGTGGAGTGGGGGTGGTTCTAGTTCATCTGATTCTCTCCCCAGTTGAAGGACTGAACTCTTTACAATGCAGGACTTGTTTTGATAATGGCTAGGAGTGAATGGGAAGTCTGTTGGAGAGGGATGGAAAATTTCATCTTGGCTGCAGGCAAAGAGACACTGATTTTCCTGGAAATATCTGTTGCCACATCAGTTATGTTGTTGATCAAGGACATGTCTCATCTGAGACTTGTGGGACCAGGATGTCCAAGTGATCTAAGGCATTCACTTTAACAGATCACTCACCCATCTTACCTCTGTCCATGTGGATTTGAGTCATGGCTCAACCAACACCAGTATATGAGAATTCTCACCTGTGGGTTGGTGGTTTTTCCTTCACAAAATACATGAGCTGGCATGTACAGCCTACTTTATCCTTACAAATGGCAGTCATGAAGCCACATCTTAAGAGGCCGTCTTGACCTGGAAATGTGGACTTAACTGGGCCCTTTGGATATGACAGGTCTCAGAGTTAAAAGCTGGAGAATGTAGAATCGATCTCAAACTCCCATTTTGAATGATGTCGGCTAGAGCACAGTTCTGTTTGAATCTAGGTTGGTGTTAACTGCCCTTACCTCATGAGCTGAAATGCATAAAAATAACCCACTTGATCCAGGATGAAACAGTCTGAGCTGATATATTGTCTTGACCTGATTGAAGAGGTAGTAATAGGCGTGATATCCTCTATGCAACGGCTTTTTTCTTTTAAGGTACCACTTAAAAGAACCTACGGTCTTGTAAGTGACCTGCAGTTGAAATGTCTAGGAAATCATAGATTTCATAATCAAAGTCTGGTTACCCTTGTGGAAGGGGTACAGTTCTTGGTGATGAAAGAGGATGCTGTCATGAGTAAGACTTATCCATCTTGTCAGAACTGCAGGTAATTAGTGTCTGCGGGTAAGGCATGTATTTCACTAATTCTGCCTGCCATTTCAAATGCCATGAGGAAGCAGGTCTTGTAGGGAAGATGTGTTCATTTAAGATTCACTGGGTAAAAATTTGCCTTCTTATGCTTTCGAGTATAGGGCAATCATGCCTGAGCAATTCTCTCCACGACTGGTTGCAAGATTTGTTTAAGTCTTCAGGCCTGTTTGACATGATCCAAATGTGCAGGTCCAGGAGCTCTGGGCAGGGATGAAACAACTGCCATCATGGTTGTTTGAGATGGTGAAGGAATACCTGAATCTTACATGGGGTTTCTGATGCAAGATTGATGAGGTTGTATATCCATGACTTATCCAATCAGAGTGGTGCGACGAGATAAGACTATGGGCCGATTCCATTGCTTTCTGCATCATTTCGAATCAGAGACATCCACTGCCCAAGCTTTTGTGTTCAGGACAGGAGAGACAAAGGATGGGAGTTTGGCGTCATAATCAGGCCCACCAATGTTTGATCCCATTTTGTACAGATGTGCATGATAATCGAGGGATGGAGAGACCATTCCTTCTATACTAGTTGATTGTTCTGTAACGAAGGGCCAATCAGTGCGTTGAGGAGTCTTGGGATATGGTGAAACAATTTCTTGATTACAACACCCCTTCAAAAAGTTCCCACGTCATGATGCAAAAGTCTGGGGTCCTCATTCTTGTTGAAGATAAGGCACTATTAAAGATAAATTACTGTTGTAGAATTAAATTCCTACTAGTTTGAGAGAAGTCGTATACCATGACACAGAGGTCTGGGGACTGGAGTCCCCATACCATGACACTGAGGTCTGGGGACTGGAGTCCCCATACCATGACACAGAGGTCTGGGGACTGGAGTCCCCATACCATGACACAGAGGTCTGGGGACTGGAGTCCTCCTTGAAGCTGGAGATAGATCATCATTGCAGTATTTAGATAATCCTTATGTTGAGACAAGACACCACTGTAGAGATGTCAGACCAAAGAGAACCCCCTTGCCCTCTAAGTATTCTTGCCCCTAAGAGAAAGGTTTTCACAATGGCCATCCTCTCCTGAATTATTGATATGAAGATGTCTTTCCTGGGGAGAGCATGCACCACTAATATCCTGAAATGGTAGTGGGTGGGCTCTCCAGCCTTCCGTACATGCATTGGTACAGACTGTAATGTAATCTCAAGTGGGTGGCCATTTAGATCCAACTACAATGAACCAGGTTAGGTTGCTCCCAGTTCCGCCGATGTTACCTAAATTGGGTGTAGCTGTTGAGAAGTCCAATGGGTGAACTTGAGGACTCCACTCGTGTAGACAAAAACGGTAGCAATGCAGTAAAAGGTGACAGAGCCTGAGGACCATGATCTCCACTGCTTCGTTGAGCAATCCCATGTGGATAGAATTTCTTGAATGAAATGCATTTCCAATGATTATTTTAATGCCCAATCTTGAGGGAGACAAACTATTTTTTGTTTGTTTTGAAGTCCATGCATATGTAAATGAATCATTGAGATGGTGCTAGGTTGGCTATTTCCTTGTCAATGAGAAGTCCAGATTGGTAATAAGGGCTATCAAGACTGGTTAGAGCTCATTGATGTTGCTGCAAGATGTTGTCCAGGTGACCGGAGGTTGCTGCCATAGAAATGTTCTGGATATGTACATTACTTGATTCACCAGTCAAGGGAAGAGCCTCAGATGAGGTGCCCTGAATTAATATATGATGTGGGCAATTTGCAGGAATGTCCTTGGAGCCATATGAATAGAGACATAAAGGTATGCGTTGTTTAAACCCAGAGTGATGGCAAAGTCTCCCTCATCGATATTGTTGAAAATGTGCTGTGAGTGCCAGTTAGGATATATGGATTAAGGATATTTCAGCTGATGACCAGACATAGTTATTTGCTGTTGTGACCAAGAAAAAGGTGTGGAATGAACGATAGAATCATCTCTGTGCTATATCCGCATGGTATTTAATTAGTGTAGCTTCGATAAGAAGGCTTTTAGAGGCTCATCTTCAATGGGTGACCGTTGGGTCCTTATGTTGATTCTCTGTACTATCCCTGAAAAGACGCCTTGATTGTGAAGGCAGGGAAATGTGTTTTCTTGATGACTTGTTAGCGTACTCATCCTTTGTGTCATTAAACAGAGTGGTAGAGGAGAAATGCAGTGTTCTTAGCTTTAAACTGACTCCCATGCATGCCCTGATGTGTTCTGCATGGGAGAAGATAAGGTATGTTCTGTCATTTGGAAGATAACACAAGAGAAGAAAAAAAAAGTCACAATGAAGTCACATTAATGATATTGCTTACTAAATCAAAAGTGTAAATAAAGGCCATCTGCTTCAAACTTATGGAGTGTCACTATGACATCCCCAAACACTGTGAGGTCACTGTCATATGCTCAGCTGGTAGGAGTGCAAATGTTAGAACTGATGACAACTTGATGATGAAGGTGGGCCAGAAAGTCTGTAACTCTGCATGTGACGGAATATGGCTCATTTAGTACAAATGGTAAAAGAACTCACCTTGATACACAAGAAAGAATATTATACAAAAATAAGGGGTTCTTCGGAGCCTCAAGACATGCACACTTGTAAATAATGTAGCCTCAACATAACGTGTTAAGTCATATGGGCTATACATGTGCACAACTGTTTGCTAAATATGATACAAAGTCATGCAGATAAACACGCCTCAAATGTTGCCTATATCAACATCCATGGAGGTGACTGAATGAACCAAGTATAGAGCACTGACCTGTATTTGTCCAACAAGAACAGCAAAAATACATAAATTTACCAGTCTACATTACACACAAACAACCCTCACACAAAGGGAGATAACCGTTATCGAGATGTACACAATAAGTGTGACAAAATCCATTATGATGCAATACTAAGATGGTGCCCCGACATTATGAAAGCCTTGGATAAAAACACAAGCAGAAGTAATAACTAACATATCTTTATGCCTTGCTGCAAAGTCTTGTATGTAAGGGGAGATCAAAGCCTGACAACCAATAGGTCGGCAGACAACTTTTAGCCGCCTTGAGATAAAAGAAGTATCTGGGAGGGCAAGATTTGTGAGGTAGTGGTAGTTTACCTAAGGTATTATGATTGGGTAATATATTTGAAAAAGAAATGACAGCATGTACTGCCAGGGATTTTGGACCTTTTACCAGGGACACAAAATGTGGGTAACTTGTGATTCTACCTTATTGAATAGCTATTGACCACTGGACAGTCCCCAAGGATATAAATCTGATGGAATAGGCTGAGATTCCAGTCAGAGCCCATGATACAAATCTACAAGTACATTATACATGTATAGATCTCTAAAATTTGTGACTCCTCTGGGTCAGTTGGAATCAAGAGTCCTAGAAGCAGAAGATGGTAGTTGGATAAAATATATATGTAGTGCCTCCAAAACAACCTGGGACGTTGTTTTTGCCTGGCAGCAAGTTCTACAAGTCATTGTTGTTTGTGTTGAGATTTGGGGAAAGAGAATCTGGTTAGTTCCTCTCTAATATATATGTATGAGGCAATTGTAGATTGTAAATTACTACTGGGGGTGAAAATATTGCTGTTAATCTTTGTCTGTTTTTCCTTAAATCAATCATCTTGCCTTTGGGACTGAGACCAGCATCAGTGAAAGGAAGAAAAGAAATGGGTCTAGTATTTTGAGTTGGAGAGGCAATTCTGTTGCCACCTTACATACTCTTTTCAGCAGGGGAGGGAACTCTGACATACAATTATATGGAGCTTGAGCATAGGAGTGCATGAAGCCAATCTGATAAAAGATACAATCACCATGATTGCATGAATCCATTCTGATAAAAGATACAATCACCATGATTGCATGAAGCCAATCTGATAAAAGATACAGTCACTGTGATTGTATTAAGCCAATCTGATAAAAGATACAATCACCATGATTGCATGAAGCCATTCTGATAAAAGATACAATCACCATGATTGCATGAAGCCATTCTGATAAAAGATACAATCACTGTGATTGTATTAAGCCAATCTGATAAAAGATACAATCACCATGATTGCATGAAGCCATTCTGATAAAAGATACAATCACCATGATTGCATGAAGCCAATCTGATAAAAGATACAATCACTGTGATTGTATTAAGCCAATCTGATAAAAGATACAATCACCATGATTGCATGAAGCCATTCTGATAAAAGATACAATCACCATGATTGCATGAAGCCAATCTGATAAAAGATACAATCACTGTGATTGTATTAAGCCAATCTGATAAAAGATACAATCACTGTGATTGTATTAAGCCAATCTGATAAAAGATACAATCACTGTGATTGCATTAAGCCAATCTGATAAAAGATACAATCACCATGATTGCATGAATCCAATCTGATAAAAGATTCAATCATGATGATTGCATTAAGCCAATCTGATAAAAGATACAATCACTGTGATTGCATTAAGCCAATCTGATAAAAGATACAATCACCATGATTGCATGAAGCCAATCTGATAAAAGATACAATCATGATGACTGCATTAAGCCAATCTGACAAAAGATACAATCACTGTGATTGCATTAAGCCAATCTGATAAAAGATCATGCATGGATCTTTCTTATTGTCCAACTTCTCTGACATCTTGATGATATAAACCAATAAATCAGGTGCTGTCAAAACTAGATCAGCCAGGGCTGCATTCCCTAATGATTGCTTTATGCACTGTTATCACAGAAAATGCTTAGGCTGTACTGAACAGCCTGTTTTAATAAAAATGTTCAACAAGTGAAAGTGGCATAGCATGAAACTGTTCCAATTTTTAACAAGAAACTTTCACAGATTAACACACTGCTTGTCTGTCTAAAAAGAAAAGTGTCTAATCATTATCTTTGAATCAATCTCTTGAAATGTGCATCTGGAATGATATTCACAGTAAATTCATTGCATATCAAGATCCTCCTAATATCTACAAGTCTGATGACAAAGGGAGTGAACTCTATTATGATGTCTTGACTCAACAAGTTTTGTCACTTAGTGCCGCTTTAACAGAATCAATAGGATCATTCAATAACGCAAGCTACAATGAATCAATCACAATTCATAAAGCTTTCTGTATAAAGGAGAAATAGTATAAGCAACAATTTCTTTTATTTTCCAATCTTTATTACAGCGGCCAATGCCGTAGGCCTGGCCACTATAAAATGAGTTACTAAGACTAGGAACTTCAATTGAAGGTCCAGTCATTAGAGATTTGCATACTAACAAGTGATTATTCGATAAATATATGTAATTGATTAGCAATAACAAGATACATGTATATCGGTGATAGCTTATCAACTATACATGTATATTTGATTAACTTTACACTTTTAATCTTAACATTGGTAACTAACTCAGCATTCAGCAATGGGAGAAACAGTTAAGTGCTACACAACCTGCAACTGCAAAATATGCTTTTGAAACAAAAGTTATGCCTAGAACAGCCAATTAATTTTCTAATATTGCCTTTACTAATTATGTATGCACCTTAAAATTAAGTTCTCATTTCGAACTTTTGCAACTTTAAATTTTGATAAATGTTTATAGGAGGAAGGTTGTTGTGTGTGTATGTCTATATATATATATATATATATATATATATATATATATATATATATATATATATGTATGTGTGTGTGTGTGTTAATCTTGTTTGCCTAATTAAAGCTCATCACAAAGAAATCTCTTAGCAGAAGGGTTAGTATGTATTTCAGGTACTGATATAGTTTTATATATCAAGTAAGGACTGTTCCAGTGAAATATACTTGGAACCCAGGGAAGGCACATTCGATGTGAAGTGGTCACCCATTGATCAGTTTAGAATTTTGTACTTTTTGTAACATGAACTCTAGCATATATTTTCAAAATGCTGTCTTACCTGGGTACCATGTATGTTTAAATGGAATGACCCTAAGATATATCTTGATTATTATGTTAAAAGTGATGAATCTGCTGTGAACAAGTAAATATGGAATCAGACTAAAATTTCAAAGAAACTGCACTTTAATTATGTGAAATTAAACAAAATATGTAAAAGTAAACTGTTTTTTAAATCAGAACAGTGTAAACATATACTAAGTTACGTGTTAATTGTACATCATATGCTAAGACCTGTTCCAGTATAACATACATGGGACCCAGAAAAATCACTTTGAATGTGGAGTACTCACCCAAAGATGTAATTTAGAATTGATATCATTTTAATATGACCCAGAAAAATCACTTGTAATACTCACCCAAAGATGTAATTTAGAATTGACATCATTTTAATATGACCCAGAAAAATCACTTTTAATACTCACCCATAGATGTAATTTAGAATTGATATCATTTTAATATGACCCAGAAAAATCACTTTTAATGTGGGGTACTCACCCATAGATGTAATTTAGAATTTATATCATTTTAATATGACCTAGAAAAATTATTTATAATGTGGAGTACTCATCCATAGATGTAATTTAGAATTGATATCATTTTAATATGACCCAGAAAAATCACTTTTAATACTCACCCATAGATGTAATTTAGAATTGATATCATTTTAATATGAACTTTGTGAAATCAATGTACCATGGCATATATTTTTTTTAAACTGCTTTCTTGGGTACCATGATTGTTTAAATGGAACAGCCCTCACTGACACACATAAAATCAGTGTTTTTTTTTTAATGGATCAGTCCTCACTGACACACATAAAATCAGTGTTTTTTTAAAAATGGATCAGTCCTCACTGACACACATAAAATCAGTGGGTTTTTAAAAAAAACCTGCACTCTGAATGCCCCATTTCTATGTTTATAATGAAATTGTTCCTTGTAATGTCATACTCTAGTCATTTTAGTAGGTGTGACATTAATAAGGAATAAACCTTTTTCATGTGGAGCTTCCTAAATTGTCAGATCTAAAAACAGAGTTAATATGAACAGTTTTTTTAAATGACTTGGCATAAGTGTGGGGCCTGATATTTTTAAGTCTTTAGTTAATCTGAATTATCCACACAGCTTAATTTCTGCAGGCTGTTTTTTTAAAAATAAAACTATTGTTAATGAAGTATTTATAATAGCCAATAAATCTTAAAACTGCAAGGTGTGTGAAAAAGTATTAAAAATAGATGATGTTAAATTTGTACTTGTACCTATAACAACAAAATGTAAAAGATTTAACAGAGCACTGTTGTATAATACAGAAGTCTTCAAAAAGTTGTTTGTGAATATACCTGCTGTGACTTGACATATATGATACAGTTAAAAAAAGAATGCATAAAGTCAACAATTTAAAAAAAATGGACTTTTATTAAAGTATTTACTTAAGACAAAGAACATATGAAAATACTTAAAATCCATGAACATACATTTCCAAATTTTCTTTTTTGGAAAATAAACTGGAAAATAAACTTGTATATAACTGACATATCAAATAGCTCATTTCATAAATGGCCTCCATGATACTCATTAAAAACAAATAAAACAAAAACATTAAGGGTAAATATATCATTCTACCATTGTAATGTTAAAAGTTTTGAATAGGTTAATTACATCTAAAGCACGTACAATATAAACATAATGTACAAGAGTATCAAAAACATGGTGAATAAATTATACCCAATTTACTTTCTTGCCATATGGCCAAAAGGGCAAACATGTCTGTGTTTGCACTTGTAAATATGATGAGAAAGTATACTGGAAAATAAAGATTGAGAAATGTACACCGAATTTTCAGTAATAATTAAAGCATACATTATAAAAAAAATGTACACCTTGAGAACAATTTTTCTTGAACACATCAATGAGAATTTGCCCTCGGTGTTGTTGTTATACTCTTATGATAAATAAATATTTCTTGACAGATTTTTTGTTTGTGTAACTGTTTCTAAAGGGAAATTATGCATTAATAACAAGAAAATCTCTGCAGCATTGCTAACAAGAATATGAAACGCCCATATCTTCAATGATGAACACTACAACATCTTTCATTTAGACTACTAGTCACAGCAATACTTGCTAGTTTCTGGCAGATTAACATTTTACATCTTAATTAAGAGAACTCTTAACGATGATGGTTCAAGCGACAGTGAAATAACCAAGTTTATAATGTAATCTTATTTCTCCAAGTTTTGAATGTAAACACTTAGAAAGATTATTCTGTTTCATTAGTCTTGATCTATTTCTTATGCTGCTGCTGTTAGTGATGGCATATCATCAAGTCACTGTGCAATCGATTAAGTTATTAACAACCTTGTGCTTGAAAGTACTTCAAAATTCCCACTATTTACATCGTTGTTTTTTCGAATATGTAATTAAGAAGAAAGTCAAGGACATTCTGGTCGCCTTTCAATCTGAGCAGTTAAAATTGACTTGTGTCCTGAAATTTATTAACTATATGTGTTGCACATATACTGGATATATGAGATTCCCCTGAATGGAGAGACACACTTAATATATATGGCCATGAAATTTTAAAAGTCCATGCAATAGAAAGTATGTTTTCAGAAATTTAAAGTTCTTCAAAAGGAAAATAAATTCCCCAATTTCCTTGAGGAAAGTGAGTTTTGATCATGTTGTGTTTTGGCTTTTGATAAATTTCTTCAAGTCTTTCATAAATCTAAGGTAAGGGCAAGAGAGTTTAATATTTTAAGACTCGAAAGAACACAGCATCCATGTTTCTCAACATGCCATGCAATCAGTTTCAGCATGCAACAAGACATGAGTTTTATACCTTGGAATCTTCCAAGTTAGAAAATAACTGATGGTAAAATATTATGCTGTTATTCTTGTGTTACACAAGTTAAGCAAATATAAACTTTCCATTTCATTTTTACTTGAGCAAAATTGAAAGTTGTGAAATATATTTGGAAATTATATAACAAATATTAAACAAAAATGAACACATTAACTGACTTGGCATAAACTGTGAAGGATCGATTTGCTAACAAATGACACAGGGTTCATTTCATGAAACTCCGATTTGCTAACAAAGGACACAGGGTTCATTTCTTGAAACTAACCCCCCAACCCCTGTCTAGCCCTAACAAAGGACGATGGCACAGGGTTCATTTCATGAAACTAACCCTCCAATATGTACTCAAAGGTATGTTAAACATGTAATATGTGTTCCGATTATTTTTCAATTTTCAAACAATAAATGTGTAACACTATATAACTAAGCAAAATTATGGGTTTTAAGAATAATTGAATTTAATTCCAGTTACAAGATGAGGGATTTGAGAAATTGTGAAATAAAAAGCTTTCCTGATGGAACACTGGTTATAAGAAATGCATGGACAGATTCTGAAAACAGCTACTGTTTTCATTTAGTTATTAGTATTTAGTTGAAAAATGAGCTGTACATTTTATCTGCTTTTAATTAAAAGTTATTTTTTTCCAGTTATAAAACTTCATTCATTGATAAGAATGACAGGCTGTACATCCAAAGCAAGTTAACCACATCAATTTAAATGTGTACTGTGTTTGAAATGAACCCTGATCTCATACATCACAATTAATGTAGGGGACTTCAACTTGTGCTTGGGTTTCTTGCTGTTAAGGTTTCTGATTGGTCGATTTTAAGTTGGACTTCAAATTTCAGTCAATAAGATCATTGGATTCTAGACTCAAGTCAAGACTTAGGATCATGTGGTGAGGTTCCGGCCAGTTCTTATATGAAAAGTGTCAAAAATACTAAAAATGAGCTCATTATGACTAATGTGTTAGGGTGATATTAAACTGGACACAAATAAGCACAAGTAAAATGTATTTAACACACATATAATGGTAACTCTATGTAAAAGGTTAAGCATGTGTCTGTGATATGTTTGATGTGTTTTTTTTTTTTAAATTCATCTTTCAGCTATCCAAAATTTGATGACTTTAGTTTGGACCTTGCATCAATGTCAAACTTTGTCATTCTGACTCTACACACTTGAATGATTCACAGTAACTGTGGTGCAGACATACTTGCATAAATAATTTTAATGCCAGTGCCAGCAGCACAATCACAAATATTGTAGTAACAACATGATGCCATAGAATACAGTTACATTTGTGACAAATATTGTTTGCAACAACATGATGCCATAGAATACAGTTACATTTGTGACAAATATTGTAGTAAAAATGTTTCTATTCCAGGAGTCATATATGTCCTTTTAAAGTTGTCTTTACAATTTCTTCAAGTGTACTTAACCAGCATGCACAAAGTGATGCCTTCTGGATGATAGGACTTAATACTGATTTTAATGTTGAACGCCATATGACCAGCTGCCACTGTGATGTCAGACATGTGAGCAGTTGCCACAACTACAATTGGGAGAGTCAAAGATTTTATATCTACTTCTAACACTCATGGTTACTCAATTCCAAATGTGCTTGTCTCCTCCACTGCAGTGACCAGTTTCTCAAACAACATCTCATACGATGTATATGGGGGTAAGTCAAGTCTGTTAAAGCAAGTATGAGCCCTGCAAGAAGAAAAAAAAGTTTTATTTTTCAATGAAGAGATAACATTACAAAACTGATTTAAAAAATTACCATGATTTGCCATGACTGTTCTGTGGTACTATGAAAATCAAAATGGTCTCACCGTTGTCACTTTAAGGCTGAGACTGACATAAAAAGGGAGTGTTATGCTGGGACTAACTCAAGTGATTGATTGGACAGATTTATCACATTTATTTTAACATGGTAGTCGCCAACTACATATGTACCGAACCACAGTACTGCAAGAATGACAGAAAATTTGATGAACGTGTGTGTGTGTGGAACAAATGCCAGTCAAATATATAATTGTTCTTTCAGTTATTGCTAATTAATCTGTTTTCACTTTGCATTTTATAGCTAGACTGCTCCGGTGGCCTAGTGGTTAGGGTGTCTGCCTTGGATGTGGAAGGTCATGGGTTTGAACCTGGGCTGAGTAATATCCAAGTCTTTTTAAAAATGGTACAAACAATTGCCTTGCTATGCACTCAGCATGAAGAGGATAGTGTTAGGACTGGTCAGCCTGATGTCAGGATAATGTGACTGGGTGAGACAAGATGCTACATGCCTGCTGCATAATGTCCTAATACTAGACATTACTATAAATATTGCCACTGCAGACAATGTAGAGATATGACTGAATAAAAAAGAAAGCTATGTTAAAAATCCAAATCACACACACACACACACACACACACACACACAATTTTATAGTTGTCAATAATAATGTTTCAAAGAGGTAAAAAATATATAACACAAACTTTCTTGCTGTTTTCCTTAACTCCCGAGATCCAATTCAATTACATCAATTACATACATTATTCATCAACAGAATGTAGAAATTTAAAATATTTCATTTGTAATTGTATAAAATTTGTATAATTGTGGTCATGTGTGTTCTGCATTATATCCAGAATCACTATTATGAAGGGTATTAGGATGAGGGTCAGTTGGTTTTTGAAAGAAAATATAAATCTGAAATTGCAGACTTTTTCTTAAAACATGACTCCTTTTCCAGAACATACAAAAATGATTAAAAGATGATATTCATTCTATTAGTGAAAGAGTTACTGTAGTGTGCTGAAAGATAGCAAGAGTTATATGTGAAGTGTGTTTAAAGACTGAAAGAATTTTACAGTAGTGTGTTGAAAGAGAGCAAGAGTTACTTGTGGAGTGTGCTTAAACACAGTGAAAGAGTTAATGAATGTTGCATGATAGCAAGTTATTCAATGAGTGTGTTAAAAGAGTGAATGAGTTTCATTAGTGTTAAAAGACCAAGCGAATGAGTTACAAAAAATGTGTTAAAAGAATAAGCGAACGAGTTACACAAAGAGTGTGTTGAAAGATTGAGTGAATGAGTTACATAAGTGTGTTGAAAGATTGAGTGAATGAATTACATGAGTGTGCTGAAAGACTGAGTGAATGAGTTACACAGGGAGTGTATTGAAATACTGAGTGAATGAATTACATGAGTGTGTTGAAAGACTGAGTAAATGTGCTGAAAGGCAGAGTAAATGAATTACAAGAATGTGCTAAGAGACTGAATGAACGAGTTACACATGGAATGTGCCTCAATTTAAAGTTGTCTACTCCAGGAGTACAGCATTTAATATTTCTTAATTTCACTGACATAACTGTTATGCTCATCTCCAAAGGAAGAAATTGTCTGGTCCCTTCAGTGTCTTTCATAGAAGGATTTTACTATGCTGGTTCCTTCAGTGTCCTTCATAGAAAGGTTTTACTATGCTGGTCCCTTCAGTGTCCAAGTTTTCCTATATTGTTAAATTAACTTGATGAAAGATGACAAAGTATAAAATGAAGGCTTACCTAGGTAGACTGGTAGTGCGTCCCCATTTTTCAATGCAGAATTTCCTGGGACCATTGCTCCCTCTCAAGGCAGAGAACCCTTCATATGGAATACTGGAAGTTCCAGTGACAAACTGAAACATATGAAAATAATATAATAAATCAACAATATCAGCTGTATATTTATATTAGAGATTATCATTTTAACTACTGGATTTGATATTTTTAAAGAATTCTTGCTAAAAGGGTGTCCATGGAAACGAGATGCCTCCTTTCTCACATTACAAATTGAGAAGAGCCATTTCATGCCACTGATTTGAGAAATATAGGTTACAACTGAATAATATTTCTGGTTGATCGATTGTGGATTTTATGGTGCACCTAAAAGAATGTTACAGGATAAAAAAATCCAAAAGGTTTATAACCAACGAGTGTTAATGAAACTACAATGATATAGTGAAATAATATGATTTGATTTCTGTACTTACTTGAAGTAATCTAAGTCTTCTTTCATTATCGAACTTCTCCACGGCTGACCAGAACCACTGAATGACAGGCTGCAGATCATGATATCCTGAGAACAAAATAATTCTTTGCAATCCACATCTTGATACAGCAAAATATCAGTTCCACAATCAAAATATCAGTTTAGAGTGTATCTACAATCAGGACCTTTTCAATGATCCAGATGAAATGGATGTAAATTTTAATGTAATGATTAAATATTATTTACTCAGGCAATCACTGGGACATTCAACATCTAGTAATGGCAATTATTATAACAAAATCTGTGTGAACATATCTTTATTAAAAAACCTATCACAGATTGCAACAATATGAATAACTAATTCATATTTTGTTAAAGTTTAAAAGAGCTGAATACTTTGCACTGACTAATGCTGGTTAGTGTATTTCAAAGAAAAAAGAATGCACATATTCTCACATAGTTCCTTTTTTACAACTGGGCATTGAAATAATGAGCATTATTACAACTGGGCATTGGACTAATGAGCATTATTACAACTGGGCATTGGAATAATGAGTATTATTACAACTGGGCATTGGACTAATGAGTATTATTACAACTGGGCATTGGAATAATGAGTATTATTACAACTGGGCATTGGACTAAAGAGTATTATTACAACTGGGCATTGGACTAATGAGTATTATTACAACTGGGCATTGGACTAATGAGCATTATTACAACTGGGCATTGGAATAAAGAGTATTATTACAACTGGGCATTGGAATAATGAGCATTATTACAACTGGGCATTGGACTAATGAGTATTATTACAACTGGGCATTGGACTAATGAGTATTATTACAACTGGGCATTGGACTAATGAGTATTATTACAACTGGGCATTGGACTAAAGAGTATTATTACAACTGGGCATTGGAATAATGAGCATTATTACAACTGGGCATTGGACTAATGAGCATTATTACAACTGGGCATTGGAATAATGAGTATTATTACAACTGGGCATTGGACTAATGAGTATTATTACAACTGGGCATTGGACTAATGAGTATTATTACAACTGGGCATTGGACTAATGAGTATTATTACAACTGGGCATTGGACTAAAGAGTATTATTACAACTGGGCATTGGACTAATGAGTATTATTACAACTGGGCATTGGAATAATGAGCATTATTACAACTGGGCATTGCTATAACCAATAAGACTTCAAGCATTGATATGACCATTCTTATTGCAAATGGGCAACGATATAAAAATTCTTATTTCAAATCGACAATGATATAACCATCTTATTGTAACTGGGCAATGATATAACCATTTTTATTGCAAATGGGCAATGATATAACCATTCTTATTGCAACTGGGCAATGATATAACCATCTCATTGCAAATGGGCAATGATATAACCATTCTTATTGCAACTGGGCAATGATATAACCATCTTATTGCAAATGGGCAATGATATAACCATTCTTATTACAAATGGGCAATGATATAACCATTCTTATTGCAACTGGGCAATGATATAACCATCTTATTGCAACTGGGCAATGATATAACCATTCTTATTGCAACTGGGCAATGATATAACCATCTTAGTGCAAATGGGCAATGATATAACCATTCTTATTCCAAATGGGCAATGATATAACCATTCTTATTGCAACTGGGCAATGATATAACCATTCTTATTGCAAATGGGCAATTATATTATCCAATTTTATTAAACCTAGGCATTGCTATAACCAACATTACTACAATTGGGTGTTATTGCAAAAAAAATTTGACAACTGGGCATTACTTAAACAAATCTTTTTACAACTGGGCTTTACTATAAATTTTTTATTATATTGCTTTTAGTTATTTAAATTGTGTGCTTTAGCTTCTTTACAAAGTGATCGGCTACCTAGTGAATTCCACTGCAGTATATATTCATGCCAATGAAGCTGCAAAAAGAATGTAACACGAACCTGATCTATACTCTGTGTTCTTCCTCCAGTCATTGATGTCAATCTCTATGGTGCCAGCAATAACAAGTTCTAATTCACGTGCATCAAACACTGACACCATTCTTGAGTCAAGCACCTACAGGAAAACAAAATCTATAAAAGGCTGACTCAGATTATCAGCTGTCTGTTAGATCCATAAAAACCAAACCCAACCCCACCCCCAAATTCTATAATCTTTCATGTTTAAGGGTGGTAATGAAAACTAAGGATCAAACTAACAATGAAACAATTATTGATGGTTCTGTCATACACTGAAACAACTAATGATGGCTCTGTCATACAATGAAACAATTATTGATGGCTTTGTCATACAATAAAGCAATTATTGATGGCTTTGTCATACAATGAAAAAATTACTGATGGTTCTGTCATACAATGAAACAACTAATGATGGCTCTGTCATACAATGAAACAATTATTGATGGCTTTGTGATACAGTGAAACAATTACTGATGGATTTGTCATACAATGAAGCAATTTTTGATGGCTTTGTCATACAGTGAAACAATTACTGATGGCTTTGTCATACAATGAA
This sequence comes from Unio pictorum, assembly GCA_030141615.1. NCBI lineage: Eukaryota > Metazoa > Mollusca > Bivalvia > Unionida > Unionidae > Unio > Unio pictorum. The sequence goes on from JARLTB010000494.1 coordinate 1,856,543, forward strand.
ACAATTATTGATGGTTCTGTCATACAATAAAAAGCAAAATAATTACTGAGCACTTGAAATGTTTCTTTCAAATTGTTGATACTGATTCACACTGAAAGTGTTACATACTAAAGTCAATAAAAGATCCTCTGTATGTCGCCTATCACCTGTGTTCTGATGAAAAGCTACTGTATTTGACATGGATAATCTTAAACACAAAACATAACACTGAATATTAAGACTAAAAATGCAGTCAGTACAAACAGAAAAGGTACCTATGTCTCTCCATTGGACATTATGACAATGCAAATGCTGTGAATGCACTAGACTTTGTTCAAGTATGATGCTTACATACTTCAAGCAATAAAGCACTGAAAAAATTATTTTTTCAGACATCTCAAGCATTTGCTGATGTAGCCAGCATTTGATCTATCTGCAGTATTCATGAATGGAGATAAGATTTCCAGCATTTGCTGAAGTAACCTGCATCAATCTATCTGCAGTACTCATGAATGGAGAAAAATTTTGGGGAAAAGTCTGCTGCACATTTTGCTCAAATTTCCAAAATGTTCAAATTTATCTCTCATACTTTTACTTACCTCATTAAAGCCTCGTATCAAACTTTCCATTTGATCCGTCACCCCTCGCTCTAGCCGCCATTTTACCATTCTCTCAATGTACTCCTTCTTATTCTTTTCTGTCACTGGGACAGATTTACCATTTGGTTTGAGCTCCCGTTCTGTTACCTTAAATAAGACAGGCATAGAAATTTAAGTTGTCTTTTGCCTTCGAATGTTAATTTTGCTCTCTTCAATTTATTGAATATGGTGGGTTCTGATCAAGAAACATATTTTAGAACATATTCTGCAGTCCATAACTTTGTACTGGGACTGAAATTTATGGAAATCCAATCCATATCTGAGAACCATACTATCAAATGGGAGCCACTCACATTGCAAGTTCAATTTTCATTCTATGGCTGTGAAAAATTGGAGCCCAATGGTCCAATTTATGTTTAAACAGAGACTTTAAAATAATAAATAAAGGGACTGCAAATATTCTCATTCATTTCCTATTTTTTAAAGTAAACTCCAACACATTAATTATTAGTCTTCCATACTGGGATCTGAATATCTCAATCTTAAATAACCAATCACCTATAAAATTTACTTTGGACACGTGTGCTTACATCTGTATCCTCTTTGTACTTTGGAAACAGTAGTAGTTTTGTTGAAGAATTGTCCCTTTTTGTACATTTTTAGCCATGGTCATCAACCATGTACTCTTGATTGTTGCCCAAGCTAATAAAAATCAGTAAAACAATTTCTCTCATCCCAAAAATTTGATCATCTTATGTTTCTTTAGCAACGGGCATACTCTATTCAGTAAGTCAGGTTGAGAAGCGCAGACAGCAGGATATCGATCATAATGATCTTTTATTTTTCTGTGGTCTTTTTATGTGCTTTTTGGATATCACTGAGGCACTTTCTTGTGTCAAAGATGAGAAATAACTTGTCATAGCCTAAAACAAATCACTTCTTAAAATGACAGATTTACAAACAATTTAAAATGCTCTTCTCTCATAACATGAACACTTTAACATAAGACACTGCAACATTCAAGATAATAGCAGTGTCACTTTGAAATACATGATAGTGCTAATTAGCTGGCATAAATAGCAGTGTCACTTTGAAATACATGATAGTGGTAATTAGCTGGCATAAATAAATGGATCTAGTTACTGCATTAAGTAAAAACTTAATTTTAAAGTACCTGTCCGAAAACCTCTTCATTGACAGAGAAGTAGATATCCATATCAAGATCTGAAATGTCATTTTCCTTGATCCACAGCAAACTCTGGTGGAACTCAGCATCAATTGCCTCCACGTCACCCAAGGACCAAGGCCTGAAGATAACATGTACATTCTCTTCAAAGAGTAACCTAGGATTCAATCATGAAAAGACAATTTACATGTGAAGAAAAAAATAACTTAACTCCAACAAAACCATAAAAGGTTGGACATGGCCAGCTAATTTAATCACCCCAAACTTTTGAAAAGCTAGTGTTGTACACATCAAGATGTATCCATGTATCAAGCAATATGAGTTTTTGGCAGACTGTACTTGAAAAACTGACCACACAAAAAACCCATAATGCTGAGTTTTGTAGGAAGGACACAGGGGTAAACATGTACATGGCAAACAATCATTATGCAGAACCTCTAGCAAGATAACAACTGGCCAGGTTTAAATTAAAATGGAACTACTGTAATTGTACTACAGAACATATTAACAGAACCACATTTTGTGAAAAGCAAGAATAACTATTATAAACAGTAAAACATGAAAAGAGTCAATTAACCGTCACATCGATGCCCGCGAGCACATCTGTGAGAAATTAATTAAGTGCCGGCTATGTTTTGATCGATGACTTGGGGAAGCATTTGTTGCATTGTAAAAATCAATTTAAAATAGACCTGCTTTGTTTTATCACGTTAAGTCAGTCTTTTGTATCAAATCAGGTTAAAGAAGTACAATACAAAAGTTCAAAGGAATGCAAATCCTACATGCATAAACTCTTGTGGTCAATATCGTGTCTCAACATCAATCAATTTAATTGGACCAATCGAACATGGTTTCAAATAGTATGTACTTATTGTCATTATAGTATATATTAATCAGTAATTTATCCTAATCATTTGTAAATGTGATCATGGAGAGCAAGGGAATCAAGCGAAAGGCGTACTCAGTGAATGAAAAGCTTACTGTCATAGAGAGGGTTCGTAATGGTGGATCAAGATCAAAAGTTTGTAGTGAACTTAAACTTGCCGAGTGAACACTCAGAGGTTGGCTCAAGGATGAGCAGAAATTTCGGGATTATTTGCATGAAGTTGATTCTGATGATGGATTTAAACGGAAATGGGTACGCACTGCAAATGACACAGAATTAGATGATGCTGTGTACACCTGGTTCACACAGCAGCGTGAACAAGGTGTTCCGATTTCGGGAACAATTCTCAAGGCCCAGGCAGAGAAAATGGCCAAAACTATGGATACTGATTCAGATTTCATGGCAAGCCATGGATGGCTTTGGAGATTCCAGCGCCGACATGGAATAAAACAAAATTCTTTGTCGGGAGAGAAACCTAAGAGATTTTGCTCGGTGGCAGAGAAATCAACTGACAACACAAAAAAAATGAACCGATTTTTTCAAAATGTCAATTTATATTTGTTAACTGTCAAAAACAGCAAATATTGTCGTATTCTCACTCACGTATTTGTATTTAAATATATATTTTTACATGTCTGATGTTTAGACCCATTAAATTCATGGTTGGTAATGGTTTATCTTCGTGAATTTTTTTTTTTACATTTTACTCTATCAATATCGATCCATCCATCCATCTATCTATCTATCGCAGATTTTTTTTTTAGAGCAACACAAGTTTCAACGTCGTTTTTCTATATGAATGTTATTTTTTTTGATAAAAGAAATCTTGATTCATTTTGAACAAACAATAAAACTAGAATGTATCCAAATCAACACAAAAAAATCAGTGACGTAATACACAATGTGTTTAGCGATACACATGTTAAGAATACTGATACCTCGTGGAATAATGTTTGTTTTTACGATCTTTTCAAGATACTTTATCCAGAAATTAAAGGTAATTTATAAAGAAAAACGAACAACACCTTTATAAAGAAATATTTATTCACAGTTATTTTCAGCATGATTATAAAACTAGTATTTAACAATGCAAACCCCCCCCTTTCACCTCTCTCTGTCGATCTCCAGCTCGTTATTAGATTTTTTATTGGTCCCTCGGTAACTCGCGCCCTCGCTTATAGTGTGGTCGATGTTTTTGAACCCTGTTGTGTACGAGTTATCGAGGGAGCGGTGTATATGCATTATGTGCGTTAACAAGCATACTTACAGCCGAAGCAAAGCCTTGTAGAATGGTCTAGTGAAGAACGCATCCAACAAATACTGGTGGATTAGGGCAAGAGCTAGAACTCTTCCAGCAAATCGGAACCTGAAATTTAAAAAAAGATTTGATCACTTGATGATGAAGCATGTCATATTCATATAAAAAATCTAAAAGAAATCCAAAGAAATTTTAGGGCAGAGTGACTGATATATATGTACAACCTGTGCCAATAGTGGACAACTTAAGATATGAGAGACTCTGACACACAGCACACAGTCCTTGTCCTTACTACTTTTCATATAGTTTTGCTTATGATAAAAAGTTTTACAGTTGCAGCCTGCTTAGTTACAATCAATGTTGATTCTGGCCTATGTACCAACTGAACTGTGCACTACTGGTCTATGGTAAAGCAGGTGCAACAAAAACTATTGAGAAGGTGATAAATAGTTCAGAATACTGACGTGTGCTATTTGTTGAGTTAACAAGAGGAAATAGTTTTCAAAAAATGACAAGCTACCATTACAATCAAAGATAAATACACATATATGAACACCTAAATTAAATTTAGCTTCGTCTGATGTGTAAATGATATGCATGATTTTATGCAGATCAATTATTTAAAGGATAATTTTGTTACATGATTACCATTCATGTGCATTTTCCACAAATGCTGACATTGGACTGATCTGAACTGTATAGGTGTCATTTGCAGAGTACTCAAACAAACCATAGTAAGGGTTGAATAACTCTCTAGAAAGAAGGAAGAAAAACTCTCGAGCTGGACCGCCATAATCTAACCTGAAATGAGAAAACAAACAAAAAAATCACTCATTTAGACACTGTTTGATGTCTGTACAATGGTTTTCCATACTCAACTTTGTGAACTAACACCAACTGTTGTTCCCATGCAAAACTATGGGTGTGTGAACAAATGTAAATTGTTATTTCCAAAGTTCATTTGCCACTGATTTTCAAACAACAAAAAGAAATCGTGTGTATTGGTCAATAGACACAGAAACAAAACATATAGAAATCGATGAAAAAGAAGTTTGCAAATCAACTTGAACACTAAGACTTTATGTTGATCTGCGTGGAAGTGAATAGGCAAAATTTAAATGTTTAATTCTTTTAGAGTGGATTATATTGGCTTAGCTTCATTATCAGCACAACTTGATGATATTATATTGATGATTTTCTATTGATATTCTATGGATAATATTCTAGTGATGATATTCAATTGATGATATTCTACTGATGATATTCTATTGATGATATTCTACTGATGATATTCTATTGATGATATTATACTGATGATATTCTATTGATGATATTCTACTGATGATATTCTAGTGATGATATTCTATTGATGATATTTTACTGATGATATTCTAGTGTTGATATTCTACTGATGATATTCTAGTGAGGATTTTATATTGATGATGTTATAATGATATTCTAGTGATGATATTCTATTGACACTGTTCTACTGAATATTCTATTGATGATATTCTGTTGATGATGATATAGTGATGCTATTCTAGTGATGATATTATATTGATATTCTATTGAATATTCTAGTGATGATATTAAATTGAATATTCTATTGATGATATTCTAGTGATGATATTCTTTTGATGATGTGATGATATTCTACTAGATATTATATTGATGATATTCTACTGAATATTCTATTGATGATATTCTATTGATGATATATTGTTGTTCTATGCATGATATTCAAGTGATGATATTCTTTTGATGATGTGATGATATTCTACTGGATATTCTATTAATGATAATATATTGATATTCTACTGATGATATTCTAGTGATGATATTCTATTGATGATATTCTATTGAATAATTCTACTGATGATATTCTATTGATGATATTCTATTGAATAATTCTACTCTACTGATGATATTTTAGTGATGATAATCTATTGATGATATTCTAGTGATGATATTCTATTGATGATGTGATGATATTCTATTGATGATGTTCTATTAAATATTCTATTGATGATATTCTATCTGTCAAGATAAAAATGATGTTCTGCATAAATATGCTCATATATCCTTCTGCCATGTGCTAATTATTTCAAGAATCACTACATACCCCTCCTCCCCAACAAATGAGATGAACAGTTTGCTCTTGGACAGCTCCTTCTTGGATGTGGACATGATCTTGTTGAAGGCATCTTCCAGGACATGATCTCTTCTTACCATCATTCTATGAAGAAAAAAAACAACAAAACAATAAGAGATTATGATGAAGAGACTTGTAACAAGATAACCGGGACGGACCACTTCGGATTAACAACCAAACACGCTTTGATGATAAAGATATAAAAATTATGATTTAATGTGGCGATAAATGTATATAAACAAAACAATGAAATGCGTGCGTATTGTAATCCAAATATTGGATTTAATTATACATAATTACGCACAGACTAGAAGATGCAAACGACTCATATAATGATACAAATAAATGATACAATGGTACAAAACAATGATACGAATCAATGATACAAAAAAACTGATACAAAACCCCAGCGAAAAAATTATACAAAAAAAAACAACCATGAATACAGTTTACTCACGTAGTAAACAATGCAGGATTACTCATATAGTAAAAATGTATACGCTCAAGTAGCGGAACTATATTTGAAAAATAATAACAGGACAGATAACTTATCTTTCCAGTCTCAAACCATATACTGGGTTCCGCAAACCCACATTAGCCAACAGCTAACAATTTACGAATAAATATATATAATCAACTATTAGTATACAGCTCCACAGCTGGTACAATAGAACTTCACAGTTTCTACAGACTCCGGACCCTCGGAATACTACGAAACATTAGACCCTCCAGACACTCTGGTCATTTAGACAGCTCCACAGCTGAGTCACCCTTGTCACCCTTGACATTAGACACTCCGGACGCTAGACATTAGACACTCCGGCACATTAAACAGCTCTGGACACACCAGTGCATTTAATCACAGCTCCCGACGTTTGACAGCTCCGGGCACCCCGGACGTTTAACACCCTCGTACAAATAGCCCTACAGCTAAAGTTGTGCAATCCTCCCTCCCTCGGATCTATAACCCTATAGCTACAGTCCTTGAAACCAGCCGCTTGTTGACAAAACCCGTAGTAATGTAAAGACCCTTTACATATAGCAAAGTATTTATACGGATTTGTGCTCCGTATCAAGAACACTTTGCACGAGCGGCATATAGCGAATTGTACTCACGATTCCGAAGTACAACTGCCCATATATATATATATAAATAAAAAAAAAAATCACCCTCGGGTATCGTTGCACACGATAAACAAAACCCGAGTACATGTCTTTCCTAAATAAAAACTACAACATTCCGTGACAATACCTCCCCCCTAAAAAAAAGTGGTATCACTTTTAGAATAATCACGGAATGTGAGATATGAACCATCCAAAATTTGTAGGCTGAAAGAAATGATCTGCCCACTACACCCTACTTAAAAAATCAGCCCCTACATTTTCTGAGCCTCGAATCGCCTCGATTCGGAAACAATACGGCTGCAAAGATAACGCCCAACGCATCAATCTTGCGTTGGCAACCTTCGCTTTATTCAAATATAAGAGTGGCTGATGGTCCGTTTGCAAAGTAAACTCCCTCCCAAAAAGGTACGCGTGGAATTTTCCTATTCCCCATACTAAGCCTAAGCACTCCTTTTCAATCACGGAGTAATTTTTCTCTCTAGGGAGTAATTTCCTACTTGCATAAGCAATGGGCAATTTCACACCCCCTTGCTCCTGTAGCAAAACAGCCCCAAGACCCGTATCGGACGCATCAGTCCTCAGTACAAAAGGTTTATCAAAGTCTGGCAACTTTAAAATTGGTGCACTTACCAGTTTATGTTTTAAAGCATTAAAGGCTTTTTCCTGGCATGCACCCCATGAAACTTTATTCGCTTCCCCCTTTTTAGTCAAATCTGTTAATGGGCTTGCAATAGCTGAAAAGTTGGGGACGAATTTCCTATAAAACCCCACTAGACCTAGGAATGATCTCACTTGTTTTTTTGTCTCTGGTCTAGGTGCATCCCTGATTGCTCCTATTTTATCTGGCTGAGGTTGCAACTGGCCTAGTCCACTTACCAGATATCCCAAACATTCTAGACTTGAATATCCTATGCTACATTTAGTAGGCCTAACTGAAAGATTTGCTGTGTGAAGTTTAATGACCAAATCCCGCAATACCCTAACATGTTCATCCCATGTATGTGTGTAAACAAAAATGTCATCAACAAAGCTGTCGACGCTTTCCATTCCGTTTAACAGTTTACGCATAAGACGGACGCACGACGCTCCGGCATTTACTAAACCAAACAGCATGACTTTAAATTGGAAAAGTCCCTTTGGAGTCGTGAATGCCGTTAATTTGCGGGCATTATCAGAGATTGGTATCTGCCAATATCCTTTGCTTAAATCCAATTTGGAAATGTATTTGTGGCCTGCCAATTTCGAAAGTACATCTTCCATATCAGGCATTGGTTCTGCGTCAAATACGGTGATCTTGTTTAATTGTCGAAAATCGATGCAAAACCGGTTGGTACCATCTTTCTTTTTGACTAACACCACAGGGGACGAGTATGGGGAATTTGACGGTTCGATCACATCCTGATCTAACATTTTGGTCACTTCTTCGTTGATAGTCTCTCGTGCATTAAAGGGTATCTTATATCCTTTAATCCTGATAGGCTCAGATGTATTCAATTTTATCTCGTGTCGAATTAGATTCGTACGGCCTGGTCTGTCCGTAAACACCTCTGGGTATGTAGAAAAAACCTCCATGATCTGTGTACACTGACCTTCCGATAAATCAGGGCATATATTTATCTGGTCAATACTTTCTTTGCCTACGTCAATAGGGTATTCAAATGGTAATCCTTTACTGGAGACTAATTCCCCTTCATCATTAGACCCATCTTCTATCACCGCTACGCATACTACATTCAAGATCCCTTTATCAATTGTTTGTCCAGGTTTCGCTATGTAGAGTTTAAGCATATTGGCATGAAACGTTTTCGATTTTCCCTCTACTTCAACGATATAATCCATTTCGCCCTTTACCTGTTTGACTTCATATGGCCCCTTCCATTGAACTAGCAGCTTGTTGTTATTCGTTGGAAGAAGCACCAACACTTGATTTCCTACGTCGAACTTTTTCCTCCGCGTTCCTCGGTTGTAATACTTTGCGTATCTACGACTTGATTTCACGAGTTCTTCTTGAGCCAGCCGACATGTACTTTCTAATCTTTCGCGCAAATCAACCACATATTGATAAGTGGTCTTAACCTCTTCGTCCACGACCTCGTCCGACCACAGTTTGCGAAGTATACGCATAGGACCACGGACTGTCCTACCGTACAATAGTTCAAACGGGGAGAAACCTAAGCTTTCCTGAGGAACCTCACGATATGCGAACAGAAGGGCATTCAGATATCTATCCCAATCCTTCGGTCTTTCCGCACACATCCTCCGCAACATTTGCTTCAGTGTCCCGTTGAATTTCTCGACCAACCCGTTGCACATAGGATGGTAGGGTGTTGTACGTAATTGTTTAAGGGATAGCAACCTACTAATTTCTGCCATGAGATCTGAGGTAAATTGTACTCCACAATCTGTAAGAACTTCCTCGGGCACTCCGACCCTGCTGAACATGTCTACGAGCGCTTCAGCTACACGTTCGGTTTCAACTGATGGCAGAGCTGTGGCTTCGGGATATCTGGTAGCGTAATCTACCAGCGTCAAAATGTATCGGTTTTTTCGATCTGTATGTGGAAATATTGGTCCTACAATGTCGATGGCTACTCTTTTGAACGGAGTATCTATCAACGGCATCTGACCCAACGGTACTCTAGTTACCCTACCTTTAGGGGTAGTCTTCTGGCAAATGTCACACGAGCGACAGAACCGCGCTACATCGCTGTTGACACTAGGCCAATAAAATTCTCTTAATACCCTATCCGTTGTTTTCTTTACGCCTTAATGACCCGCCATACTCGACTCGTGCGCGACCTTGAGTACATGTGACCTTAAATTCTGGGGAACCACTAGTTGCAGGAACTTCCTGTCTGATGTAGAATATTCCCTGTACATTAAACCCTTTCGAGTAAGGAATTTAGAGGAACCCCCGTTCTTACACTTTTTCACTGTACCCGTTAATGTTTTCTCTGAAATTGCACGTAAAGACTCGTCACGTTTTTGCTCATTTCGAAATTCTTCGCGGGAGATATCAGTAATGGCTTCTGGTACTTTCAATTTACGTAATGGTTTATTTTGCTCCTTAATTTGAGCTCTAGTTTGTACCGCTTGGATGATAGGAAATCTGAAATCTTCTATGGTTGGAAGTCTCGAACCCGGTACATTGCCAATAGTAAGTTCATATATCGGGTTGGCTATGCACAAAGCTTCCACGGTCCCTGTCAAAAAAGGTGTTTCTACCATTATCCTGGCGACTGGAACATGGCCGATTGTCTGGTCAAGTAACATGCAAGGTGATTTAAACCCAAGCAATTGATCATCGCGGACTAAGCTCCGTTTCACGACTACAGTAGTGCATCCAGTGTCTCGTAGAACTGTGACCTCTTGTCCGTTGACAGTGCCGTTTGCGATCGGCACCCGTGCCTCTGGAAAAATACATGTACCGATTGATTGGATTGCATCGCAATTGGTCTCTAAACGCGTCACCGGTTCGCGTACTGCTTCCCGCTTAGCTTGCTGGGAAACATCTAGTTTTCTGTTTACCGACCTTCTGCCTCTAATGGCTACCGCGACTTTCTGGACTGGTCCCTTCCGCTTAGGACAATAATGGGAGATATGACCCACTTCCTTGCAAATGAAACATTTCGCGTCACTCTGCTTCCCCTGGTTACGCCCACCTGATTTATCAGGTTCCCTGGGTTTTCTGTCTTTGACCTGATTCCCCCCTTGGATATCTCGCGTGACGACATTCTGCGAACCTCCCCGGGCTTCAGCGAACAAATCCGCCTGTGTGGCCATATCATGTATATTTGTGAAGGACCTTTCCTTCAAAAATAAATATAGCTCCTTACCACATGTTGTTAACAATTGGTCACGAAGCAAGAAATCAACAAGACCCTCAAATGTCTTGACGACTTTACCACATTCCACCCATCGCTGCAAGTAATTATAAGTCCTACTGACGAACTGGGTGAATGTTTCGCCTCTCTCTGGTTTGCTATATTTAAATTTCTTGCGAAACCCTTGCTCAGTTAGTTCATATTTCTTGAGAAGTGCCTCTTTCAACACGGGGTAATTGAGCGAATCGGCCGTGGATAAACGCGAATACACGTCTAACGCTTTACCTTTCAGTAACGCGCTAAGGTGAAGCGGCCAATCGTCTTTCTTCCATTTTTGTACCGTAGCATACCTCTCGAACCTATTTAGATAACTATCCATATTATCTTTATCGTCCTCAAATGGGGGCAATTTTGGACCCCTCAGTTTAACATCATGTTCCCCCTCTTTTTTAGCTTGCAATAACTCAGAATTCCTTTGATGCTCCCTCTGCCTATTCCTATCTTCTATCTCCAAAGTTTCTAACCTTACCTGTTTTTCCCTTTCTATTTTCTCCCTCTCTGCTTCCCTTTCCCATTCTATCCTTTCCTTTTCTGCCTGTTTTTCTAATTCTATCTTCCCTTTCTCTAGTTCTATCCTTTCCTTTTCTGCCTGTTTTTCTAGTTCTATCTTTTCCTTTTCTGCCTGTTTTTCTAGTTCTATCTTTTCTTTTTCAAAAGCCATTCTCCTTTCTTCTAATTCTAGCATTTCCCTCTTGGTTTCCCTTTCTAATTCCCTCTCCTTTAATCTTTGGTCCCTCTCCCTAGCCTGTTCCTCACGAACAAAATTTCTAAGGGACTCCCCATCATAACCGAACTGTTTCCCCAATTCTACCAGTTCTTTCATTAAAGACATTTCAGAAGTTTGGCAGTGACCAACCTTAAAGTCCAGGCTTAACAAAACACGCAATTACCAGTAAACCGTATTTCCCTTCTCAGAATTGCAACACTATTAAATAAATACAAAGAAATAAAATAACATTAGATACCTACCTAACCCCTCTATACTTTATCAAGCGAGTCTGAAAGACAAAAACCTACAAACCAATTTCAGTGCTCTGTTAAATCCGAAATGATCCCACTTCTGACACCATTTGTAACAAGATAACCGGGACGGACCACTTCGGATTAACAACCAAACACGCTTTGATGATACAGATATAAAAATTATGATTTAATGTGGCGATAAATGTATATAAACAAAACAATGAAATGCGTGCGTATTGTAATCCAAATATTGGATTTAATTATACATAATTACGCACAGACTAGAAGATGCAAACGACTCATATAATGATACAAATAAATGATACAATGGTACAAAACAATGATACGAATCAATGTTACAAAAAAACTGATACAAAACCCCAGCGAAAAAAATTATACAAAAAAAATCAACCATGAATACAGTTTACTCACGTAGTAAACAATGCAGGATTACTCATATAGTAAAAATGTATACGCTCAAGTAGCGGAACTATATTTGAAAAATAATAACAGGACAGATAACTTATCTTTCCAGTCTCAAACCATATACTGGGTTCCGCAAACCCACATTAGCCAACGGCTAACAATTTACGAATAAATATATATAATCAACTATTAGTATACAGCTCCACAGCTGGTACAATAGAACTTCACAGTTTCTACAGACTCCGGACCCTCGGAATACTACGAAACATTAGACCCTCCAGACACTCTGGTCATTTAGACAGTTCCACAGCTGAGTCACCCTTGTCACCCTTGACATTAGACACTCCGGACGCTAGACATTAGACACTCCGGCACATTAAACAGCTCTGGACACACCAGTGCATTTAATCACAGCTCCCGATGTTTGACAGCTCTGGGCACCCCGGACGTTTAACACCCTCGTACAAATAGCCCTACAGCTAAAGTTGTGCAATCCTCCCTCCCTCGGATCTATAACCCTATAGCTACAGTCCTTGAAACCAACCGCTTGTTGACAAAACCCGTAGTAATGTAAAGACCCTTTACATATAGCAAAGTATTTATACGGATTCGTGCTCCGTATCAAGAACACTTTGCACGAGCGGCATATAGCGAATTGTACTCACGATTCCGAAGTACAACTGCCCATATATATATATATATATAAATTAAAAAAAAATCACCCTCGGGTATCGTTGCACACGATAAACAAAACCCGAGTACATGTCTTTCCTAAATAAAAACTACAACATTCCATGACAAGACTGCTTTGTAAGAAAAAAATACATTTGAAGACAATAGGAAATTCTCTACAAGAAGAAAAAATGGCAAATATTGACTTTGATATACAGTATGATATACTGTATGAGAGTTCAAATGAAATATATGGACTTTGATATACTGCATGAGAGTTCAAAGGAAATATATGGACTTTGATATACTGCAAGAGTTCAAATGAAATATATGGACTTTGATATACTGCATGAGAGTTCAAATGAAATATATGGACTTTGATATACTGCAAGAGTTCAAATGAAATATATGGACTTTGATATACTGCATGAGAGTTCAAATGAAATATATGGACTTTTTATATACTGCAAGAGTTCAAATGAAATATATGGACTTTTGATATACTGCAAGAGTTCAAATGAAATATATGGAATTTGATATACTGCATGAGAGTTCAAATGAAATATATGGACTTTTGATATACTGCAAGAGTTCAAATGAAATATATGGACTTTGATATACTGCAAGAGTTCAAATGAAATATATGGACTTTGATATACTGCATGAGAGTTCAAATGAAATATATGGACTTTGATATACTGTATGAGAGTTCAAATAAAATATATGGACTTTGATATTTTGCAAGAGTTCAAATGGCAAATAAGGACTTTAATATGATGCATGGGAGTATAAACTGCAAACACAGACTTTGATATACTTAGTTCAAATGGCAAATACAAACTTTGATATACTGTATATGAGTTTAAATAGCGAATATGGACTTTGATATAATGTATGGAAGTTCACATGGCTAATACCGACTTTAATATACTAGGTGAGTTTAAATGGCATGTACAGATATTGATAATACTGTATGGAACTTCAAATGGCAAGTACATACTTTTATATACTGTAGGAATGCAACAAACCCCATGTTTGCCATGGTCTTTTTCAACTACATTAGTCCTTTTGTTAAAGTTGGTTTTGGTTGGGGAGTGGTTGGCAAATGATTTTAATAAAACAAAAAGCTCAAAATCTGTTGCTTTTAAGAAAATAAAAAGATCCAAATCTGTCATAAAAATCAAATTAGAATTCTGTGTCAGTAAAGCATATCCATGCAGTTTCCGTTTTGGCCCAAACTGAAGTTCAAGCCTCCTGGGTAGATCTTGCGAGGAAGACTGGCTCCAGTGGCAAATCTCAGCTGGGTATGTGCATTTGTCTTTTCATACCCAGATCTCAGCTGGGTATGTGCATTTGTCTTTTCATACCCAGAAATGTACATATATAGTTAAAGGGAGGATCTCAGTAGTCTTGACCTAGTGGCTAAGTCTCAAGGGGTAAGGTTGTAGTTTGGACCTAGTGGCTAAGTCTCAAGGGGTAAGGTTGTAGTTTGGACTTAGTGGCTAAGTCTCAAGGGGTAAGGTTGTAGTTTGGACCAAGTGGCCAAGTCTCAAGGGGTAAGGTTGTAGTTTGGACCTAGTGGCTAAGTCTCAAGGGGTAAGGTTGTAGTTTGGACCTAGTGGCTAAGTCTCAAGGGGTAAGGTTGTAGTTTGGACCTAGTGGCTAAGTCTCAAGGGGTAAGGTTGTAGTTTGGACCAAGTGGCCAAGTCTCAAGGGGTAAAGTTGTAGTTTGGACCAAGTGGCTAAGTCTCAAGGGGTAAGGATGAGTCCTATTAATGTCAGCTGCATATATAAAATGTGTTTTTGTGCCCCATTAAGTGTACACATGGTTATTGGTTGGGCATCTCAATAGTTTCTCTGTTTTGACCCAGGGTGAGGTTAAGTGGCAGATAATGACTCCAGGGCATCACATAGAGGCCCCAGTCTAGAATATGTTATTAGTTTTCAGAAAAGTGTGGCACACAACTCAGAAGTTAGGTGAAATTTACGCAATACTACCCCTAACACCTGAGCACAATCCCAAAGTCAATCTAAATTCCACTGATATGGACATATTCTACACCCAAAGGACTATCACCGACTTAAGTTTCATGTGTCTAGCTTTAATAGTGCAATAGGATTTCAATGACAAGTACAGAGAAATAAATGAACATGATTACAATAACCCTGTGCTTCAATGAGAGTGCTTGGAAAACAAGAAAGGTTAACAAAATCTGTATCTTATACATATGTTACTTACTTCAATTTTGAAGGACCTTGACCATATCCTTTAGCTTCTAATTTTCGGAAAAAATTTCGGAGTTTGGCTTGAAAATCTCTTTTGTATGGTGCAGGTACTCTTACATTTGACCTCTGTACATCTGAAAATATTTCAATTACAGCATGATACATGTCAGAAAGTTTAGGTTGTATCAGTGATGATCTAAAGATGATAAGAGTCAATGTAGTACAGGAGTCAGAAAGTTAGGTTGTGTCAGTGATGATCAACGGATGACAAAAGTCAATGCATTACTCAAGTCAGAAAGTTAGGTTGTGTCAGTGATGATCAACGGATGACAAAAGTCAATGCATTACTCAAGTCAGAAAGTTAGGTTGTGTCAGTGATGATCAACGGATGACAAAAGTCAATGCATTACTCAAGTCAGAAAGTTAGGTTGTGTCAGTGATGATCAACGGATGACAAAAGTCAATGCATTACTCAAGTCAGAAAGTTAGGTTGTGTCAGTGATGATCAATGGATGACAAAAGTCAATGCATTACTCAAGTCAGAAAGTTAGGTTGTGTCAGTGATGATCAACGGATGACAAAAGTCAATGCATTACTCAAGTCAGAAAGTTAGGTTGTGTCAGTGATGATCAACGGATGACAAAAGTCAATGCATTACTCAAGTCAGAAAGTTAGGTTGTGTCAGTGATGATCAACGGATGACAAAAGTCAATGCATTACTCAAGTCAGAAAGTTAGGTTGTGTCAGTGATGATCAACGGATGACAAAAGTCAATGCATTACTCAAGTCAGAAAGTTAGGTTGTGTCAGTGATGATCAACGGATGACAAAAGTCAATGCATTACTCAAGTCAGAAAGTTAGGTTGTGTCAGTGATGATCAACGGATGACAAAAGTCAATGCATTACTCAAGTCAGAAAGTTAGGTTGTGTCAGTGATGATCAACGGATGACAAAAGTCAATGCATTACTCAAGTCAGAAAGTTAGGTTGTGTCAGTGATGATCAATGGATGACAAAAGTCAATGCATTACTCAAGTCAGAAAGTTAGGTTGTGTCAGTGATGATCAACGGATGACAAAAGTCAATGCATTACTCAAGTCAGAAAGTTAGGTTGTGTCAGTGATGATCAACGGATGACAAAAGTCAATGCATTACTCAAGTCAGAAAGTTAGGTTGTGTCAGTGATGATCAACGGATGACAAAAGTCAATGCATTACTCAAGTCAGAAAGTTAGGTTGTGTCAGTGATGATCAACGGATGACAAAAGTCAATGCATTACTCAAGTCAGAAAGTTAGGTTGTGTCAGTGATGATCAACGGATGACAAAAGTCAATGCATTACTCAAGTCAGAAAGTTAGGTTGTGTCAGTGATGATCAACGGATGACAAAAGTCAATGCATTACTCAAGTCAGAAAGTTAGGTTGTGTCAGTGATGATCAACGGATGACAAAAGTCAATGCATTACTCAAGTCAGAAAGTTAGGTTGTGTCAGTGATGATCAACGGATAACAAGTCAATGCAGTTCTCAAGTCAGAAAGTTAGGTTGTGTCAGTGATGATCAACGGATGACAAAAGTCAATGCATTACTCAAGTCTGAAAGTTAGGTTGTGTCAGTGATGATCAACGGATGACAAAAGTCAATGCATTACTCAAGTCTGAAAGTTAGGTTGTGTCAGTGATGATCAACAGATGCCAAAAGTCAATGCATTACTCAAGTCTGAAAGTTAGGTTGTGTCAGTGATGATCAACAGATAACAAAAGTCAATGCAGTTCTCAAGTCAGAAAGTTAGGTTGTGTCAGTGATGATCAATGGATGACAAAAGTCAATGCAGTACTCAAGTCAGAAAGTTAGGTTGTGTCAGTGATGATCAACGGATGACAAAAAAGTCAATGCAGTACTCAAGTCTGAAAGTTAGGTTGTGTCAGTGATGATCAACGGATGACAAAAGTCAATGCAGTACTCAAGTCAGAAATTTTAGGTTGTGTCAGATGAAAGTATAAGAGTCAGAAAGTTATTCAATGTCATTGATTATCTACAGATGTGCAATGTCAATGCAAAAACATTTCATGTTCTTTTTCATATATAAAGGTAACAAATATTGATAAATTTGAAAGTTCTATGGTGAAAATTCTGTGATTCTTTCTAAGCTGTCCCTCTCCGTCAGGTGGATCATCTATGCAGTACTTGGATGCTACTTAAAAGATATAAACAACAAGCTACTGCCTGAATATAAGCTATTCCTCTTACAATTTACATTACCAAATAACAACAAGCTACTGCCTGAATATAAGCTATTCTTCTTACAATTTACATTACCAAAAAAAGTTCACTGCTGTCAGAATTTAATGTATGCTCTTAAGATTTACAAATAAAATTCAAAATTAATATCAGGCCAAAGAGATGTAGCCTTTAAACATTCAATATTCACAACCCACTTGACATTAATTGTGTACTTCCTGATTTAGCGCTGTTTTACTCTAATGTCATATGAACAACCCATATTTTCTTTAAGCAAAAGTGTCTAATAACATCTTGACAAATGTCATTAAATAGTCTTCATTTTGCCTGTAAGCTGACCCAAAATGCAAATAAACTAGAAGTGAATTCATGCAACAGAGATGTGTTATTACAGTGCCTGTAAGCTGACCCAAAATGCAATAAAACTAGAAGTGAATTCATGTAACAGAGATGTGTCATCGCAGTGACTGCAAGCTGATCCAAAATGCAATAAAACTAAAAGTGAATTCATGTAACAGAGATGTGTTATTACAGTGCCTGTAAGCTGACCCAAAATGCAATAAAACTAGAAGTGAATTCATGTAACAGAGATGTGTCATCGCAGTGACTGCAAGCTGATCCAAAATGCAATAAAACTAGAAGTGAATTCATGTAACAGAGATGTGTTATTACAGTGCCTGTAAGCTGACCCAAAATGCAAATAAACTAGAAGTGAATTCATGTAACAGAGATGTGTCATCGCAGTGACTGCAAGCTGATCCAAAATGCAATAAAACTAGAAGTGAATTCATGTAACAGAGATGTGTTATCGCAGTGCCTGCAAGCTGACCCAAAATGCAAATAAACTAGAAGTGAATTCATGTAACAGAGATGTGTCATCGCAGTGCCTGCAAGCTGACCCAAAATGCAATAAAACTAGAAGTGAATTCATGTAACAGAAATGTGTCACCATAGTGCCTGTAAGCTGGCCCAAAATGCAAAATGTGATTAAATATTCTTCATTTTGCCTGCAAGCTGACCCAAAATGCAAATAAACTAGAAGTGAATTCATGTAACAGAGATGTCATCGCAGTGCCTGCAAGCTGACCAAATTGCAAAGCTTAACTAGTATTGTATACTTCTACTACATTTATAGTGGTGCATACAGATTGTTATAAAAGCAATACAATGGTGTTAGTTAACAAGTGTAAAAGCCCTCTTTACTTTGTAAAATATTGGGTGCAGAATCTGACGTACTTGGGGAAGAATGGGGTGAATCTCCGCTGGTTTCCACTGGGGAGGCAGATTGAGCTGATGACAATTGATTTGGCACGTATGACATTATTTCATTCTCAAATACACTGAAAATAACAAAAACTCTGCATTTATAAATCAAATAAAAGTCTAAACATTTTTTCTGTGACTTAAACAAATCATGGAAATCTACATCTGTAAGGCAGCATAAACTTACTTCAATTAGACTCTTTTACAATTAGCCCTTATCCCATTAGGATAACTTTTGTAGAACTGTATTTGGTTTTACTCAAAAGAACTTCATTATTTACTTATAGTAACATATTCATCCTTGCAATAATGTTATTCTGTATTATATAAAAGTGATTACCGATTTTCTAAAAGTCAGTAATGTATAAATGAAAAATATGACAATATCTAAATAATCTTACAAATTGTTTAAATTTTGAAATAATTTTTTTTATAAAATTATTGTCTTACTTTTGGCCCATATAGATTTGATGGTAAACACATAAGAGAAAGAAGGAATATCAGATAGTAGGATGGGACATTATTTTTTACCTAAGGAGTAATGTCAGATTTATATCATTGGACATTTTGTCAAGAGCTTCTGTTCCCTCGGATCGGATTTTGTTCACTTTGTCCTTTAGATTACTTGAGGATCCATAGCTGGAGTATTTCTCTTTGATAATCTCGTGTATATTAGACTGCCTCAAGAAAACTACCACCTTCTCATTGTATGCTGAAATTTACAAGCAATACTGTTAGTTAACTTTTCTTAATACTAAAATAGAAGAGATCTTTTCTTAATACTAAAATAGAAGTTTCCCTGAAAATAAACTGTTGCCTTAAACATTTTCCCTAGCACTTTAATAAACATCATAGTAATAATCACACACAAACACACACACACACACAGAGATTCATCACTCTGGATGCCATTTTTTTTTCTTATAAGTCATTCCCAGTAGTCCCTTATTTACTCAATGTGAATAGAATTACAATCTAAATAGGTATATATTCATACATTGCTTGTCTTATTGCTGAAAATGGCAGTGGCAAGATCAATATCATGAAATTTTGATGCAACTTTTTGTAAGTCATGTATTTTTTAAAACTTTCTTTAAATAAACAAAAAATTTCAAGTACCCTGTCAATAACATTATGTGATGAAATACTGATCAATGAAAATTTTAGTAATGCTTAACACTTTACAAAATAAATATCAATGAAAATTTTAGTAATGCCTAACACTTTACAAAATAAATATCAATGAAAATTTTAGTAATGCCTAACACTTTACAAAATAAATATCAATGAAAATTTTAGTAATGCCTAACACTTTACAAAATAAATATCAATGAAAATTTTAGTAATGCCTAACACTTTACAAAATAAATATCAATGAAAATTTTAGTAATGCCTAACACTTTACAAAATAAATATCAATGAAAATTTTAGTAATGCCTAACACTTTACAAAATAAATATCAATGAAAATTTTAGTAATGCCTAACACTTTACAAAATAAATATCAATGAAAATTTTAGTAATGCCTAACACTTTACAAAATAAATATCAATGAAAATTTTAGTAATGCCTAACACTTTACAAAATAAATATCAATGAAAATTTTAGTAATGCCTAACACTTTACAAAATAAATATCAATGAAAATTTTAGTAATGTCTAACACTTTACAAAATAAATATCAATGAAAATTTTAGTAATGCCTAACACTTTACAAAATAAATATCAATGAAAATTTTAGTAATGCCTAACACTTTACAAAATAAATATCAATGAAAATTTTAGTAATGCCTAACACTTTACAAAATAAATATCAATGAAAATTTTAGTAATGCTTAACACTTTACAAAATAAATATCAATGAAAATTTTAGTAATGTCTAACACTTTACAAAATAAATATCAATGAAAATTTTAGTAATGCCTAACACTTTACAAAATAAATATCAATGAAAATTTTAGTAATGCCTAACACTTTACAAAATAAATATCAATGAAAATTTTAGTAATGCCTAACACTTTACAAAATAAATATCAATGAAAATTTTAGTAATGCTTAACACTTTACAAAATAAATATCAATGAAAATTTTAGTAATGCCTAACACTTTACAAAATAAATATCAATGAAAATTTTAGTAATGTCTAACACTTTACAAAATAAATATCAATG
The DNA here is from genome assembly GCA_030141615.1 of Unio pictorum. Taxonomy (NCBI): domain Eukaryota; kingdom Metazoa; phylum Mollusca; class Bivalvia; order Unionida; family Unionidae; genus Unio; species Unio pictorum. The sequence continues at coordinate 1,877,569 of JARLTB010000494.1, forward strand.
AAAATGTTAGTAATGCCTAACACTTTACAAAATAAATATCAATGAAAATTTTAGTAATGCTTAACACTTTACAAAATAAATATCAATGAAAATTTTAGTAATGCCTAACACTTTACAAAATAAATATCAATGAAAATTTTAGTAATGCCTAACACTTTACAAAATAAATATCAATGAAAATTTTAGTAATGCTTAACACTTTACAAAATAAATATCAATGAAAATTTTAGTAATGCCTAACACTTTACAAAATAAATATCAATGAAAATTTTAGTAATGCCTAACACTTTACAAAATAAATATCAATGAAAATTTTAGTAATGCCCAACACTTTACAAAATAAATATCAATGAAATAAGTCTCATCGTGTGAAACTTGTGTCTAAGTGTTATCTTTAGATTTGATTTCAGTGTGATTATATTAAACTTGTGTCTAAGTGTTATCTTTAGATTTAATTTCAGTGTGATTATATTAAACTTGTGTCTAAGTGTTATCTTTAGATTTGATTTCAGTGTGATTATATTAAACTTGTGTCTAAGTGTTATCTTTAGATTTGATTTCAGTGTGATTATATGTTTCTGGACCCCACAGTATGCAAGTTATCAAGTGACAATGTAATATATATATCTCATTATAATGTGGATGTGTGTGTTCATAACACAAACACAGGGAGGGGACTAATTATCTAAATTAAAAGGACATTCACTACTCTTAAATGTTCACTATCCAAGGTGTACAAATCAATCCACCAACTGTGATGTTATGTTTGTAGCAACCATTTGGGTTCATGATGAAAAAACTTAAGTACAAAAATAAAAGATAAGATGCGTACCTATGGGAACTTCAGCAGAGGGAGGATCTGCTATAGGGTGACGAGGTGGCGGTGTAGGCTAAAAAGTAAAAAAAAAATAATTAAAAAGATGTAATTCATTTGATTAATATAGACTGGACATTAAAAGATGCGTTGTATCTGATTTAATTATGAAAAAAGTAAACTTCTTTTTAACACATTAACCCCTGGAGGTTTCTGCTGTTTTCGCATGAAATGTGAGTAGGAAACACATTTTGGGGACTATTTCTGATTACATCCTAATACATCGACTTCCAAGCAATTTTCCATTAGCCCAATACCTAGTTGTGCTAAAAAAATGTTTTTGATTGATTAGTTTGCTGGCACATGAGCAGAAGTTGAAAAGTTGGAGTTCTTTCTTCTTTTTTTTGTGTGTGTGTGTGCTTAATGGACCGATCATTTTTGAAAAATGTCCACCTTATCCTGCTTTTTGCACAGGTTCACCTGTCTGTGTGCACTTCAGACCGGTCTGCCTTAGATCTGAGGCCATAAAGTCTAAAATCTGGACACAAAATTGGATTCTGACCATGGGTGAATTTTGGGTGGGGAAAAAAAAAGGTTCCAAAAAATTAGTTTTTTCCTCTATATTTTATAGTGCACCTAAAATGTCCAGATTATTTAGTATCATTGTACAGCTAAATCTGTCCACCTTTCTATAATACCACCCACTTTAGTGCATCATGCATGACCTTGACACTATAGACCTTGGAAGTAGGCTACTACCTCATGCCCCGTAAACTTGGCGCAAGGGGTTAATGTGTTAAAAACTGAAATAACAGTCCCACAAGAGAAAATGATCAAGCCAACAAAATGTATATAAGATATGGAAAAATCTTCAATGATTACAATTTACTGTAAAATCAACAAAATGTATACAAGACATGAGAAAATCTTCAATGATTTTGACTTACTGTAAAAATCAACGAAATGTATACAAGACATGGGAAAATCTTCAATGATTATGACTTATTGAAACGTTAACAGAATGTATACAAGACACTGGGAAACCGGTCAGTGATTATATGTTAGCCATGGGAAAATCAGTGATTTAGGACCTGCTGTAAAGTCAACACAAAGTATTGAAAACACTAGAAAATCTTCAGTGATTTAGGGTTTAATGCCATTTTTTAGCACACGATAGACTATACATGGCAGCTAGTATTAATGGTGGGGGAAGAACCTCCATGAAAATCCTGGAAAGAACCACTGACCCAAGAGAAGCTACTGGCAAGCTTCTTCACATACCCACATTGACTCAATCTGAGATTCGAACCCACACAGAGGTGAGATGGCAGTGATCCTTAACGGAGAGCGTTTTTGTCCACTCAGCCACGTGGGGCCCCCTGTAGACAATTAGTAACACTAACAGGGTACCTATTCCCATACTATTTTATGGTCAATATGTAACAGGGTACTTATTCCCATACAAATTAAATAGACAATTAGTAACAGGGTAATTATTCCCATACAAATTGATAGACAATTAGTAATAGGGTACTTATTCTCATACAAACTGAATGTACAATTAGTAACAGGGTACCTATTCCCATACAAATTGAATAGACAATTATAACAGGGTACCTATTCCCATACAAATTAATAGACAATTAGTAACAGGATACTTATTCCCATACAAACTGAATAGACAATTAGTAACATGGTACTTATTCCCATACAAATTGAATAGACAGTAACATGGTACTTATTCCCATATAAACTGAATAGACAATTAGTAACAGGGTACTTATTCCCATACAAATTTTAGACAATTAGTAACTGGGTACTTATTCCCATACAAACTAAATAGACAATTAGTAACAGGGTACTTATTCCCATACAAATTAAATAGGCAATTGGTAACAGGGTACTTATACCCATACAAACTAAATAGACAATTAGTAACATGGTACTTATTCCCATACAAATTGAATAGACAGTAACATGGTACTTATTCCCATATAAACTGAATAGACAATTAGTAACAGGGTACTTATTCCCATACAAATTAAATAGACAATTAGTAACAGGGTACTTATTCCCATACAAACTAAATAGACAATTAGTAACATGGTACTTATTCCCATACAAATTGAATAGACAGTAACATGGTACTTATTCCCATATAAACTGAATAGACAATTAGTAACTGGATACTTATTCCCATACAAATTAATAGACAATTAGTAACATGGTACTTATTCCCATACAAATTAAATAGGCAATTAGTAACATGGTACTTATTCCCATACAAATTAATAGACAATTAGTAACTGGATACTTACACCCATACAAATTGAATAGACAGTAACATGGTACTTATTCCCATACAAATTAATAGACAATTAGTAACAGGGTACTTATTCCCATACAAATTTAATAGACAATTAGTAGCATGGTACTTATACCCATACAAATTGAATAGACAGTAACATGGTACTTATTCCCATACAAACTGAATAGACAATTAGTAACAGGGTACTTATTCCCACACAAATTAAATAGACAATTAGTAACAGGGTACTTATTCCCATACAAATTTTCGACAATTAGTAACAGGGTACTTATTCCCATACAAACTAAATAGACAATTAGTAATAGGGTACTTATTCCCATACAAACTGAATGGACAATTAGTAATAGGGTACTTATTCCCATACAAACTGAATGGACAATTAGTAACATGGTACTTATTCCCATACAAATTGATAGACAATTAGTAATAGGGTACTTATTCCCATACAAACTGAATGGACAATTAGTAACATGGTACTTATTCCCATACAAATTGAATAGACAATTATAACAGGGTACCTATTCCCATACAAATTAATAGACAATTAGTAACAGGATACTTATTCCCATATAAATTGAATAGACAATTAGTAACATGGTACTTATTCCCATACAAATTGAATGGACAGTAACATGGTACTTATTCCCATACAAATTAATATACAATTAGTAACAGGGTACTTATTCCCATACAAATTAATAGACAATTAGTAACATGATACTTATTCCCATATAAACTGAATAGACAATTAGTAACATGGTACTTATTCCCATACAAATTAAGACAATTATAACATGGTACTTATACCCATACAAATTTAATAGACAATCATTAATTCATACAAATTTAATTTAATAACCACTGTGACAACCCTTCAATTAAAACCAGATTCATAATGCAAAAATATAGTCCTATATAATCCCATTATCTCTATTGAGACCACCTGTCTTGACAGACTACTTTTTCTAGCAGAAGGGGTTGTATCTCAATATAATTTTTACTGTATTTGTCATATTTGAATAAATCTGTGTACAGTGGAACCCTGGTATCACATGATAACTGGGGTCCAATAAATTAGAGTGCGTTAATAGCAGGGTTCTGCAGTGTTTTATTTTTTCTCAAAGAACAATGCATTGGCACATACATGTATAGGATATCAAAACCATTTACTATCATGCTGTTGTGGCATGCGGTTCATCCAAAATACATGTACATGCACCGATTTAAAATATTCAATAATTTTGTCCCAGATCATTGTGTCTGAATTCAATGTCCAATATATGGCATGAACAGAGTACATGTATTAACATCATTTACTTACCATCTGATAATATACCATCGCAGCATGCAGTTTATCCATAATGCATGTAATTCCATTGCAAAAGTTGCAAACATATTTAATATTTCAAATATTCAATAATTTTGTCACAGATCATTATGTTTGAATTCAATTGGAAAAATTAACAGCAAAATTTGGTTAAGATAGATGAACCACATGTACGGTTCATTATGTTCCAGGGTCTATGAATGATGTCTGTACAAATTTAATACTTCTATGTACCTTTATCCATTGTACATTCCCAATAATTAATGATTGTATGCCTTTTTGTTTGAATGACTACAGTAAGTATAATTAACAATCAACAGATGCTTTTTTTTCTTCTGTTTTCCACCCTCTCAGAGTGGACTTGTTAATTCCTAGATCTCTGGCAAGCTGAGTTGTTGTTTGCCCTTCTTTAGTTGATCCAGGGTGTACAATATCTTCTGGGTAGAAAATGACATGCGTTTGTGAAATTGCTTTATCATAAAGGTAAAATATTTTAAAGAAAAATAGGAAATGAATAATGAGTTCAAAAGTAAACACCATACTCATGTAAAACCTTGAGAACTAACTCCAATGGCCCTGCAATAGTCACAAGCCATTTTTAACAAACATTTTTAGGTGACTGCATGTACAATTTCAAACCCTTTTAATTTCCAGCTAATAAAGCTGACATTATTTACTGGTCAACTGATTGTGTCTAATAACACTGCCAAACCCTGCAAACACATTAACAGCTTTAGTTTTTTGATGTTGATTCAATTGTAAGAATCTATTTATCAACCACTGCATTGTCTGCTGCTTGTTTGTGTATGCAGTTAAAGAAGAAATACATGTCAGCTATTGTTTCAGCAACAATTGTATACAAATTTAATTGAAGACAATCACACAGATGACTTACTGGCTTTACTCTTGGATCAGTATCAGGTAACATTTTCAAGAAACAGGTGGACTTGTTAAATTTCAGAAGCCATGCCACGACCATATTATATTTGAATTCATACGTGAACTCTTCTCTAAAATGATAATAAATGTTGTACACACTATTTCTCGTACCTTAAAAAAAGTTATTTTTCAGGGTATGAGAAAAATACATGCACATGTATTTAATATTTCAGGAACCACACCATGATCATATTATATTCTAATTCATACACAATCTCTTCCCCAAAATAATAATACATTTTTTATACACTATTTCATGGGTCGCATTATAGTGGGGTCACACTGTACAGTGCAGTAAAAGATTATTATGAATCAATATTTAGTTGACATGCATGAGATTTTCCATTGGCTAAATCTTCATTGCTCAACTGAATTGGTGTTAATATCCACTTGTCAAACTTTAATTACAGCCTTTTCACTGACATACTTTTGATAACTGCATTTTCACACAAAGAACTCAAATTCTGAAATACACATTACTTACAGCATCATCACGTGATGGAGTGCTATGACCTTCTTGTCCACCAGACCTGTGGCGCCCCCTTATTAGGGAAGTATGTAAGAAGTCTGTGTTGATGGGAGGAACATCTGTAGGTAGTCTTGGGTCAATAAATGTAGTACCTCTCTTTATATGATCAATGAAGAAAGGCTGAAATTAAAGATCACATTATTAAGGGTCAATTATTTTCACAGATGTTGAGTCTTTAGAATGATGAATGGGGTGAAGGGTCTTTTCATTTCATAAATGTCGAGTCTTTAGAATCATGGATGGGGTGAAGGGTCAATTATTTTCACAGATGTTGAGTCTTTAGAATCATGGATGGGTCTATTATTTTCACAGATGTTGAGTCTTTAGAATCATGGATGGGGTGAAGGGTCAATTGTTTTCATAGATGTCAAGTCTTTAGAATCATGGATGGATCTTTTATTTTCACAGATGTCGAGTCATTAGAATCATGGATGGGTTGAAGGGTCTTTTATTTTCACAGATGTCGAGTCTTGAGAATCATGGATGGGTCTATTATTTTCACTGATGTTGAGTCTTTAGAATCATGGATGGGTCTTTTATTTTTACAGATGTTGAGTCTTCAGAATGATGGATCGGGTGAAGTGTCTATTATTTTCATTAATGTTGAGTCTTTAGTATCATGGATGGGGTGAAGGGTCAATTATTTTCACAGATGTCGAGTCTTTATATTCATGAATGGGTCTTTTATTTTCACAGATGTCGAGTCATTTTTGAAGGGTCTTTTATTTTCACAGATGTCAATCAAGTCTTTAGAATCATGGATGAGGTGAAGGGTCTTTTATTTTCACAGATGTTGAGTCTTTAGAATCATGGATGGGTCTTTTATTTTCACAGATGTCGAGTGTTTAGAATGATGGATGGGTCTATTATTTTCACAGATGTTGAGTCTTTAGAATCATGGATGGGTCTTTTATTTTCACAGATGTCAAGTCTTTAGAATGATGGATGGGGTAAAGGGTCTATTATTTTCATTGATGTCGAGTCTTTAGAATCATGGATTGGTCTATTATTTTCACAGATGTAGAGTTGTTAGATTCAGTTTGTAATAGCCATGAAATCCATTGAATTTGATGCCAATAAATAAAAAAGTAAATTGAGAGTAAGGCACAGTAGATGTCACATGGATTAACCTTAATTTATATGAATGATCATGGCAGAAAATTCAGCATTTTATAAGTTGGTGTGAGTGTATAAGTCAGAAAATAAAGTTCTGGATTTGAATGAAATCAAGCAAAGGTGTTCTAGAAATAGACGTCTCTGTGAGAAACACAAAGTGTCAAGAGTTTTCGGCATTCTTCCTAGCTCTCAATTTACATTACATGCCACAATTCTTTAACAACAAATATTCTATGTCAATGTGTGACTTAAATAACGATTTCACTCCTTAAACAAACAAGAATATGGCTGTCTCTATGTGGATTACTCAGGAGTTAGAATCTGCATGAAACACTGTATGTGACATTTTCAAATCTAGGCCAATGTTACAGTGCTTTCTGGGTTTATTCCAGATTAAGCAGAACTTGTGCTTGGCTGATCCCAGCATAAAAATGCATTCTTGACTGATCCCAGTTTAAGCAGAATTAGTACTCGGCTAATCCCAGCATAAAAGTGCATTCATGGTTGATCCCCAACTAGGTACAATCTGTGCTTGGTTGATCCTTGCATAAAGGTGCATTCTCAATTGATTCCAGATTAAACAGAATCTGTGTTTGGCTGTTCCCTGTATAAAGTGCATTCTTGGTTGATCCCTGATTAGGTAGAATCTGTGCTTGGCTGATCCCAGAATAATAAAGTGCATTCTTGGTTGATTAGGTACATTCTTGGTTGATCCCTGATTAGGTAGAATCTATGCTTGGCTGATCCCAGAATAATAAAGTGCATTCTTGGTTGATTAGGTATAATCTGTGCTTGGTTGATCCTTGCATAAAGGTGCATTCTAAACTGATTTCAGATTAAAAAGAATCTGTGTTTGGCAGTTCCCTGCATAAAAGTGCATTTTTGGTTGATCTCTGATGAGGCAGAATCTGTGCTTGGTTGATTCTTTCATAAAGGTGCATTCTGAATTGATTTCAGATTAAGTAGAACCTGTCTGGCTGATCCCTGCATAAAAGTGCATTCTTGGTTCATCCCAGATTAATTAGAACTGTGTTAGGCTGATTTGAACATGGAGGATTTTTGCTGATTTCAAATTATATGCAGCTTAACCAAACTACTTAGAATACAAAAAGACTATGATAGAAGTCCACACCTTGACTTTGGCTGATTTCAGTCTACAGGACTTGAATAGCAGTAGTCTAAAATGATCTCAGAAGTCTCAAAATAAACAAATGTATAAATCAGGCATGGAATTATTATTAGTATGGAATACAAGTATCCAATTATGGAAGCCTGATGAAGACACATTAAAACAGGTGTCATCATGAGATTCAAAACCATTTGTGATACAACCTGTATACCCTCAATAGTGATTGGATCATTGGATGCTGATGTCAGTGATGACCAATACAAGAGTCTGGTCATATAAAATAAACACGATGCCAGTGATGACCAATACAAGAGTCTGGTCATATAAAATAAACATGATGCCAGTGATGACCAATACAAAGAGTCTGGTCATATAAAATAAACACGATGCCAGTGATGACCAATACAAGAGTCTGGTCATATAAAATAAACATGATGCCTGTGATGACCAATACAAAGAGTCTGATCATATAAAATAAACATGATGCAAGTGATGACCAATGCAACAAGAGTCTGGTCATATAAAATAAACATGATGCCAGTAATGACCAATACAAAAGAGTAGTTATATAAACTAAACAAGATGCTTGTGATGACCAATACAAAAGAGTGGTTAAATAAACTAAACATGATGCCTGTGATGACCAATACAAAAGACTTGTATAAACTAAACAATATGCTTGTGATGACCAATACAAAAGAATCTGGTCATATAAACTAAACATGATGCCAATCCTAACCAGCAATACAGTTAAAACTTACCTTATGTTGAAAAAAAGAAGAAAATGAAATTCAGCTTTCTTAACATATAACCCTATCTCGGTAAACAAATATCAGCGTCATTATCAGTAAGCTTAGGAATTCTGAACCTTTGCTATGATTAAGTACAATTATCAGCTAAAATCAAACAATTGTCTTTTTTATACAAAATAGAGACCTGCATATTTCAAAAAGTTGTATGAGCTCTATAGAACAAATTCCTAGGCACAAACTAATTTGTGTTTGAAAGTACACCATCAAGATGGTTTAAAGGTGCAAAAAAGCTTTTGTCGAAAAAGTGACGGTCCAAAACGTATAGTATTTTAAATATATAAAAAAACAAAGGTCACAAGCACCAGAACTTAAACTGGTCAAATTTGGTCTTGTGTGGCTCAAAGGTGTAACAGTCAAATTTAGTCTTGTGTGGCTCAAAGGTGTAACAGTCAAATTTGGTTTTGTGTGGCTCAAAGGTGTAACAGTCAAATTTGGTTTTGTGTGGCTCAAAGGTGTAACAGTCAAATTTGGTCTTGTGTGGCTCAAAGGTGTAACAGCCAAATTTGGTCTTGTGTGGCCCAAAGGTGTAACAGTCAAATCTGGTCTTGTGTGGCTCAAAGGTGTAACATTCTTAGAAGACTGTGTGTGGTTTGATAAATGTACAGACTAGACACAAACCAATATGTCCCCCAATTGGGGTGTGTGGGAGACATAACTAAAAAGGCTATCATATAAATACTATCTACTTTAATTAATTGAGATATTCACCTTTGAATTATTCCGGTCAAATTTCATCTCCCATCCATCTGGTAGATCCTTGGCTGAGTCAGCAAACAAGTTAAGGAAAGAAACCAAGTCTCTGTTATGCTGATACCTAGGATGGAAATAATATCTATATCAAATAAAGTTATACTCAATCACCATTACAAGCATCAACACTGTCATAAATTGCTCTACTCCACCGCCTCAAGTTCCTACACCGTCATGCATTGTTCTATTCCACCCCCACAAATCCCTACACTCTCATATATTGCTCTACTCAACCAACCACAAGTCTCCACACTTGTATTGTTCTACTCAACCCCCACAGGTCCTTACACTGTCATATATATTGCTCCACTCCACCCCCACAGGTCCCTACACTGTCATATATTGCTCCACTCCACCCCCACAGGTCCTTACACTGTCATATATTGCTCCACTCCACCCCCACAGGTCCCTACACTGTCATATATTGCTCCACTCCACCCCCACAGGTCCCTACACTGTCATATATTGCTCCACTTCACTCCCTCAAGTTCCTACAATGTAATGTATTGTTCTACTCCACCTAGCCTCACACTGTCATATATTGCTTTACTTCACCCCCACACTGTCACGTATTACTCTACTCAAACCCCCACACTGTCATGTATTACTCTACTCAAACCCCCCCACTGTCACATATTACTCTACTCAAACCCCCCCAGTCATGTATTACTCTACTCAAACCCCCCCACTGTCATGTATTACTCTACTCAAACCCCCACACTGTCATGTATTACTCTACTCAAACCCCCACAGTCATGTATTACTCTACTCCAACCGCAACAAGTCCCTAAACCATCATACCCTGCTCAATTCCAACCTCTACACAAAATTCATAAAATAACATATATTGATCTACTCCAACCGCATCAAGTCACCACCCTATCATATATTTCTCTACTCTGCCCCACCACCCAACTGGCCGAAAATTGTTTTGTTATCTCTCTGCTATGACTGAATCAATAGCTTTGAAAGCAACATTTTACAAAAATGTCATCCACAATATAAACTTGAGCACATTTTTGATATCCTGACCACCTCCATGTACCTGGTGGGAGTGGGGGTGAGAGTAGAGGGATGGTAGCCACATGTAATATATTTTTAAAAAAACATGTAAGCTATAGAAAACTACAGATCAGCCTAGGTGTTTAAAATTTTAAAGTTAAGTTTTCAGATCAGCCTAAAGTTTCATTGCACAGTTTTCATATCAGCCTAGGTGTTTAAAGTTTCATTGCACAGTTTTCATATCAGCCTAGGTGTTTAAAGTTTCATTGCACAGTTTTCATATCAGCCTAGGTGTTTAAAGTTTCATTGCACAGTTTTCATATCAGCCTAGGTGTTTAAAGTTTCATTGCACAGTTTTCATATCAGCCTAGGTGTTTAAAGTTTCATTGCACAGTTTTCATATCAGCCTAGGTGTTTAAAGTTTATTGTGCAGTCTTTAGATCTGCCTAGGTGCTGAAAGTTTAATTGCAGTCTTCAGATCAGCCTGGATTGGTGTTGGTAACTATATTTAACTGTCCAGTCTTAATACCAGTGTCATTGATTAAGTTTTACTGTCCAGTCTTCATAATAGTTTGACTGATTAAGCTGTACTGTCCAGTCTTCATAATAGTGTGACTGATTAGGTTTTACTGTCCAGTCTTTATACCAGTGTCACTGATTAAGTTTTACTGTCCAGTATTAATACCAGTGTGATTAAGTTCAACTGTCCAGTCTTCATAATAGTTTGACTGATTTAGTTGTACTGTCCAGTCTTCATAATAGTTTGACTGATTAAGTTTAACTGTCCAGTCTTAATACCAGTGTGATTAAGTTTTACTGTCCATTCTTCATAACAGTGTGATTGATAAAGTTTTACTGTCCAGTCTTCATACCAGTGTGATTGATAAAGTTTTACTGTCCAGTCTTCATAATAGTGTGACTGATTAGGTTTTACTGTCCAGTCTTCATACCAGTGTGACTGATCAAGTTTAACTGTCCAGTCTTCATACCAGTGTCACTGATTAAGTTTTACTGTCCAGTATTAATACCAGTGTGATTAAGTTCAACTGTCCAGTCTTCATAATAGTTTGACTGATTTAGTTGTACTGTCCAGTCTTCATAATAGTTTGACTGATTAAGTTTAACTGTCCAGTCTTAATACCAGTGTGATTAAGTTTTACTCTCCATTCTTCATAACAGTGTGATTGATAAAGTTTTACTGTCCAGTCTTCATACCAGTGTGATTGATAAAGTTTTACTGTCCAGTCTTCATACCAGTGTGATTGATAAAGTTTTACTGTCCAGTCTTCATACCAGTGTGATTAAGTTTTACTGTCCATTCTTCATAACAGTGTGATTAAGATGTACTGTCCAGTCTTCATAATAGTGTGACTGATTAAGTTTTACTGTCCAGTCTTAATACCAGTGTGATAAATTAAGTTTAACTGTCCAGTCTTCATAATAGTGTGATTGATAAAGTTTTACTGTTCAGTCTTCAGATCCATGTTGGGTAATTTAATTTTACCATCCAAATCTTTAGGTCAATCTGGGTGATTCAAATTGTATTGTAAAATCTGTACAAATATACTATGCATTCTTCTACTTAATGATAGAAAATTAAAAAGTTTTTTTTTTTTTAAACTTCCTGAATACAACCAATTTGAACAAAAACTAACTTTTCAAATGTATTTGGATCCTTCCTGATCTTGTTGATCATGTGCTTCAATGTATGGTTTCTGTTGTACTCCATCATTGCATTCTGAAAAAGATTCAGACTGTTCAAATCAAAGCATAATTATGCTATTATTAGACTTAGTATCTCAATCTAGATAGATTAAGATTAGCTGATACCATCAATGAAATAACTGAATTAATATTGTAATAAAGACAGATTTATCAGATAGTTTAACATTTCTATCCAACAAGTAAAAGCTTGCAGGTGCTAATATAATGCTGCTAAAACATAATTAATATTTGATGGGATATTTTTTTACAATACCAATCAGTCACCATTTTTGCAGTGTATTCTCTTCTTAGACTTATTCCATACATTTTATTAGACTGGAATGAGAATTTGAATTCTTTTTATGAAGTGAATTAGAATTAGAGAAACAGTCTGTGATAAAGCTAAAATATTGTTTATGTGCCAAACAAACCTCATATTGACTGTTAAAGATTTAGTTATACTAAATCAAGCAAGTTATTACTTCTCTACCATTTCCCAATAGCACCCAATACTGCTTCCTTGCCCTGCTACACTTTGTAATGGTCCCCTGAGACAGTTGCCTAGCTGTGATACATGCCATACGGTGGACCCCCAAGACTGGTTTCATAACTCTCATATACACCTTACAACAGACACACAAGACTGGTTTCATAACTCTCATATACACCTTACAATAGACACACAAGACTGGTTTCATAACTCTCATATACACCTTACAATAGACACACAAGACTGGTTTCATAACCCTCATATACACCTTACAACAGACACACAAGACTGGTTTCATAACCCTCATATACACCTTACAATAGACACACAAGACTGGTTTCATAACCCTCATATACACCTTACAACAGACACACAAGACTGGTTTCATAACCCTCATATACACCTTACAATAGACACACAAGAGTGGTTTCATAACCCTCATATACACCTTACAACAGACACACAAGACTGGTTTCATAACCCTCATATACACCTTACAACAGACACACAAGACTGGTTTCATAACCCTCATATACACCTTACAACAGACACACAAGACTGGTTTCATAACCCTCATATACACCTTACAACAGACACACAAGACTGGTTTCATAACCCTCATATACACCTTACAACAGACACACAAGAGTAGTTTCATAACTCTCATATACTCCTTACAATAGACCCCCAAGAGTGGTTTCATAACTCTCATATACACCTTACAATAGACACACAAGAGTAGTTTCATAACTCTCATATACTCCTTACAATAGACCCCCAAGAGTGGTTTCATAACTCTCATATACACCTTACAACAGACACACAAGACTGGTTTCATAACTCTCATATACACCTTACAACAGACACACAAGACTGGTTTCATAACCCTCATATACACCTTACAACAGACACACAAGACTGGTTTCATAACCCTCATATACACCTTACAACAGACACACAAGACTGGTTTCATAACTCTCATATACACCTTACAACAGACACACAAGACTGGTTTCATAACCCTCATATACACCTTAAAATAGACCCCCAAGAGTGGTTTCATAACCCTCATATACACCTTACAATAGACCCCCAAGACTGGTTTCATAACTCTCATATACACCTTACAATAGACACACAAGAGTGGTTTCATAACTCTCATATACACCTTACAATAGACACACAAGACTGGTTTCATAACCCTCATATACACCTTACAATAGACCCCCAAGACTGGTTTCATAACTCTCATATACACCTTACAATAGACACACAAGAGTGGTTTCATAACTCTCATATACACCTTACAATAGACCCCCTGAGACAATTTCATAGCCTCAATACACATCATACAATGGTCCCCCGAGACACTTTCCTAGCTCTGATGCAGAAATTCCAGATTTACTGCAATGTATTTGCTATACCAGATATTTGCAAAATTTGACTTGGAATGTTAAAGACACATATAAAATTTATTTAGAGCCAAAATGTCATTACATAATGCCAAACATTAACTTGTTGGAGCTTTCTCCTTCATAAAAAATGATGATGTGGTTGTATAACATATTGTCTGTTAGGAGACTAGCATTTTCCCACATTAGTTTCAAAACAGTTAATAAGTTAACATATTTAAAAATGCTTGTCATTCAGTGGGATCCATGTCACAGGTTCCCCCATCCCTCTTCTAACCACTTACCAATTCCCTTAGTTTTATTTGTAATGAGCCCCTGTGGGGTAAATTGGTTATTCTGACAATTTTTTTTTCCTGCGTGCACCTGGTGCAATCAATCTGAAAAATGGATGCAAAAATGCTGACAGAATAGTTGTTAAAAAAAATATAAAATGTAGCAGAAGATGGTTTAAGGAAAATTCCCATGGTCACAGTCAATTAGTAAGGAGTAAGGAGAATACAATGCAAACATTTCATGGATTTATTTGAAACAATTAGATGTTACCGTGTTGTACCAAAAATATTAAACTGAACACACTACATACAATGTGTACCATCTATGTGATAAATATATATCTTTTGAACATTTAATTTCATTTCTACACATTGCATGCATAAGGAATCTGAATATTTTTTATTTAAACAACTTGAAAGTTTGTTTTGCAAGTAGCCTTAAAGTTTCCACAATTTCAGAGAACCCTGGCAGCCTGGTAACACTGGTGCTGTTGATTTTTGTTTAGCACATTATGCATCAAAATCAGAATAAAATGTTGTGGTCAGGATAAGAGGTATTTATCACAGGTTCAAATATACCTCATTTCCCTGAAGTATAGGGAAGAAATCTGAACGCAGTAGAAACTTGACAGCAGGTGGTCTGTACGTTGTGCGGCTCTCAGAAGTGGCCACCATGGTGATGGGGGCAGGTATCACAGTCTGTGCTGAGGTCTGGGGGCTACCATCGCTAGCAACTGAAATGTAAAACTGTCATTCTGTTGGCCTGCAAACTATGCTATCATACATGACTTTAAAAAGTTCTAACAAAATTTGAATGTTGATACCCATGCAACTGCCACCCACAGCATCTGTTGCTACTGCTGACAAAAAGTACAAGTTACAGACATGGCAAAGAAATGAATGTATTAAGGTCCCTGCCATTTCAAGTTTCATAATTATGAAGAAACGGAAAACTATGAGATGCTAAGTGACAAGAATCATCTAAACTAAATGCTGACAACGTGAGCGTAAAATTTGGTTGCAGTTCAAAATCACAGAAAATTATTTTGATGAAATATTGAGCGTGAAAATGACAAACTTGATGAGATATTGAAGATGATCCATCTTGCTGTTTGTTTTAAGTACGAAAGCTTGAGAATTTGAGTTTATGATACAATGACATACAAAATTATGTAATTAGTAGGACATAGTACAAAATTATGTAATTAGTAGGACATAGTACAAAATTATGTAATTAGTAGGACATAGTACAAAATTATGTAATTACATGTAGTAGGACATAGTACATCCAGAATAAAAAGCACAGTATTTATTATTCTGGTGAGGCAATAAACTGGGTGTCCACATCGCAGGTACTCTTTTTAATTTATTTTAGGACACCTTATTTTTCTGACTGAATATTCAAAATCTGTCCATAATATGTGTGTAATTGAGATAAGCCTAATGGAAAGATTCAAGCCAATGTTTGACTTCAAAGCATCAAGTCCTTCAAAGATTAATGAGTGGAAATAATGTTTGAGATGGGATGTGATGGACAGAGAATAAACTTGATGTCAAATCATAATATGGTGGAGGCATCAAAACAATGTATTGAACCTAGAACTCAACAATATCCTAAACAGGCTATAAAAAATGTGGTTAGTTATATATTCATTAAGATTTCACACAGATCCATGATAAATAAGAAATCCAACAGATTTATTTACTGATAGACTGTGCATATTTTATGAAATACATTTTACTAAATTGCAGTATTATCTTACATACGAATGAATTGAGCTTCTATAAAGTGTATTTTGATATTTTGAACATTACCTGATGATGAATTCTCAGCAGGAATGTTATCAGCATCTTGCCGACTTTGTGTCATGGTACGCCGTATACTCTGGTAACGTCTATCAAGTTGCTGTCGTTGCTCAGAGCTAATGGTTGGCCGCCGCTGTATAGTCTTCTGACCACTTGTTGGCCTCTGCCATGTGGTCATCCTATTGACATGGTCTATATAGAAAACACGCCCATGGCTGTCTACCCGTGCCTCCCAGCCTAGAATGTCAACATGAGTTGTTAAATAAAAAGCTAATCAATCATAGCATCTGCACCTATTTATTTCCAAGAAAAATAAAAGTAAAAGTTATTGCTCCAAGTATAAAAACAATTATTGTGTAATTAAGTGTTTGCGTTACTGATACAATCAATTTAGAATTCATCAATGATTGTAAAATCAAGTAAACTAACATCATTGTAGAATGAAACACTGGCTGTACAATCAAGTTATTGACTGACATACAAAATCAATGTAGAATGGATCAATGGTTGTACAGTCAAGTTATTTATTCTATATAGATCAAATTGGTGTATAACAGATCAATGGTTGCATAAAGAAGTTACTGATTTATAGATCAAATTAATGTAGAATGGATCAATGGTTGTATAGTCAAGTTATTTATTTTATATAGATCAAATTGGTGTATAACTGATCAATGGTTGCATAAGGAAGTTACTGATTTATAGATCAAATTAATGTAGAATGGATCAATGGTTGTATAGTCAAGTTATTTATTCTATATAGATCAAATTGGTGTATAACAGATCAATGGTTGCATAAGGAAGTTACTGATTTATAGATCAAATTAATGTAGAATGGATCAATGGCTGCATAAGGAAGTTACTGATTTACATATCAAATTAATGTAGAATGGATCAATGGTTGCATAAGGAAGTTACTGATTTACAGATCAAATTAATGTAGAATGGATCAATGGCTGCATAAGGAAGTTACTGATTTACAGATCAAATTAATGTAGAATGGATCAATGGTTGCATAAGGAAGTTACTGATTTACAGATCAAATTAATGTAGAATGGATCAATGGTTGCATAAGGAAGTTACTGACTTACAGATCAAATTAATGTAGAATGGATCAATGGTT
The DNA here is from genome assembly GCA_030141615.1 of Unio pictorum. NCBI lineage: Eukaryota > Metazoa > Mollusca > Bivalvia > Unionida > Unionidae > Unio > Unio pictorum. The sequence goes on from JARLTB010000494.1 coordinate 1,895,123, forward strand.
GTATAGTCAAGTTATTTATTCTATATAGATCAAATTGATGTATAACAGATCAATGGTTGCATAAGGAAGTTACTGATTTACAGATCAAATTAATGTAGAATGGATCAATGGTTGTATAGTCAAGTTATTTATTCTATATAGATCAAATTGATGTATAACAGATCAATGGTTGCATAAGGAAGTTACTGATTTATAGATCAAATTAATGTAGAATGGATCAATGGTTGCATAAGGAAGTTACTGATTTACATATCAAATTAATGTAGAATGGATCAATGGTTGCATAAGGAAGTTACTGATTTACAGATCAAATTAATGTAGAATGGATCAATGGTTGCATCAGGAAGTTACTGATTTACAGATCAAATTAATGTAGAATGGATCAATGGTTGCATCAGGAAGTTACTGACTTACAGATCAAATTAATGTAGAATGGATCAATGGTTGCATAAGGAAGTTACTGATTTACAGATCAAATTAATGTAGAATGGATCAATGGCTGCATAAGAAGTTACTGATTTACAGATCAAATTAATGTAGAATGGATCAATGGTTGCATCAGGAAGTTACTGACTTACAGATCAAATTAATGTAGAATGGATCAATGGTTGCATAAGGAAGTTACTGATTTACAGATCAAATTAATGTAGAATGGATCAATGGCTGCATAAGAAGTTACTGATTTACAGATCAAATTAATGTAGAATGGATCAATGGAATAATCAAGCATTATACACTATAATGTCTCAAGATTATGTTTTTTTTTATTGGCCATAAATGCACAAACATCTGTTTGTCACTAAGTTGTCTGAAAACAACACATTTCAACTTTCAATATTTGATCATATTCACAGAACCCGAATGATATTTAAAAATTGATTCTGTCTCATTCAATTTTTACAAGAATATTATTGTCACTATTGTTATTATTATTATTAATGTTGTTGGTAGCCAAAGTAATGGGTGGTAGTTGTGGAAGTGGTGTTCTTGTGGTAGAGATTGTGATGGTGGCTGCTGTTACCTGCTGGTAGTGGACTGTCCCCTGTATCCACCTTTTGGTATCGCCGCCTGACAGGAAGTTTAGGTAGTGGGGAGGGAGCCTGCCCATCCACTGGAATGCAGACAGTGAAAAAAATGAATACTAAATGATGAGAGTTACCAAAGATAATCTACTGTAACGAAAGGCAATTGTCAAATTTATCATAAAAATAACATCAAGACTGGACACAGTCAAATAATCTGAAAATTATTGTTCCACTGAAAGATTGAAATAAAATTTATTGTTCCACTCAGTGGGTCATATTAAATGTATTGTTCCACTCAATGGGTCATATTAAATGTATTGTTCCAATTAAAGAGTCGTATTAAATGTATTGTTCTAATTAAAGAGTCGTATTAAATGTATTGTTCCAATTAAAGAGTTGCATTAAATGTATTGTTCCAATTAAAGAGTCGTATTAAATGTATTGTTCCAATTAAAGAGTTGCATTAAATGTATTGTTCCAATGAAAGAGTCATATTAAATGTATTGTTCCAATGAAAGAGTCGTATTAAATGTATTGTTCCAATGAAAGAGTCGTATTAAAGTCATATTAAATGTATTGTTGCAATGAAACAGTCACATTAAATGTATTGTTGCAATGAAAGAATCATATTACGTTTGTCTTGGATTTCACCACTGACCAAAAGGTAAGACGTTGTTTGGATCTTACCTTTTGTCAGTGGTGAAATCCAAAACTATCTGAATGCAAATGGCATTTCCTTACCTGTACTTGTCCAGGCGTCAAAATTGTTGAACAATTGTTGCATTTTCTCCAAAATGTCACAAATTAAATGAAGTGTGTCAGACTGTTTTGAAAATTGAACTATTCTTGATTACGACTGATATTGATACAGGCTAGATCCCACAGCTTCTATTCATTGATAGATACTCCTAGTTTTGTTTTGTAACGAACCCCCCATGGTCCCACTCAAATGGCAATATAAACTTTAATATTCCACTGAAAGAGTCATATAAAATTTAGTGTCAAACTCGAAAGAGTCATATTAACTTTTTCACTCAAAAGGGCCATATCAAATTTATTGTTTTACTCAAAGGGCCATATCAAATTTATTATTTTACTCAATGGGGCCATATCAAAACTGTTTTACTCAAATGGGCCATATTAAATTTACTGTACCACTATAAAAAGTCATGGTGTAATTAGTTGATGGTGGATGAACTATAAATGTCAAAACTGGCCCCAGTGTTGGTTTGGTGCAATTAGTTGGAATCATTAGAGAATTGAAGCGGACTGCTGGAGTATGCATGCCAACAACAGTGCTTGAAGACTGAATAATACTTGTAACTTTATATCATGAAAATAACACTAAAGGTTGAATAATTTTTGCATACCTTTATATGGATGCACAAAGGTAACACTAAAGTCTGAATAATTATAACGTTCCATGATGGATACAAAAAGGTAACACTAAAGTCTGAATAATTATAACGTTCCATGATGGATACAAAAAGGTAACACTAAAGTCTGAATAATTATAACGTTCCATGATGGATACAAAAAGGTAACACTAAAGTCTGAATAATTATAACGTTCCATGATGGATAGACAAAGGTAACACTAAAGTCTGAATAATTATAACGTTCCATGATGGATACAAAAAGGTAACACTAAAGTCTGAATAATTATAACTTTACATGATGGATACAAAAAGGTAACACTAAAGTCTGAATAATTATAACTTTCCATGATGGATACAAAAAGGTAACACTAAAGTCTGAATAATTATAACGTTCCATGATGGATACAAAAAGGTAACACTAAAGTCTGAATAATTATAACTTTACATGATGGATACAAAAAGGTAACACTAAAGTCTGAATAATTATAACGTTCCATGATGGATACAAAAAGGTAACACTAAAGTCTGAATAATTATAACGTTCCATGATGGATACAAAAAGGTAACACTAAAGTCTGAATAATTATAACTTTCCATGATGGATACAAAAAGGTAACACTAAAGTCTGAATAATTATAACTTTCCATGATGGATACAAAAAGGTAACACTAAAGTCTGAATAATTATAACTTTCCATGATGGATAGACAAAGGTAACACTATAAGCTCATGAACTATCATACTTGTGCATACGTATAAAACAAAATGGACAAAAGTAACTCTGGCAAGATAATGCAGGTTCTCTTTGCTTTTAATTTTTCCAACTTACCTCTGTCTTCTTGCTGGCGGTTTGGACTTGTGTCACCCTTACGAAGCTGCCATACCACTGAGTTGGCAGGAGTTGGAGAATGATGACTTGGAGTTGAAATTACACTTGGACTTAAACTGCTATCACTATTCACAACCCTTGGTGAGACTACAGCGACTGTTGGGGAGACAGACTCTGCCATTGAAGCATGTACAGTATTTACTGGTACATTAAGAGTGTTATTTTCAAAAGTTGTTACTGTATCACAACCATGTACTGATATAGAGGCTATGCTTCCAGTCTCTGACACTGGTGAAGCTAAATCAACCTCACTGCCTTGATCACTACCAAAACTTGAATTTGGATCACCTTTTGTTTTTAATTTATGTGTCCACATTTGCAAATGTTGATGAATATGTTGTCGATTTTGTTGCTTTTCTTCATCACTAAGAATACGTCCTCTTGGATGAATCATAGGTGGTGAAGGTGTTGATGTCTCTCTGTCAAATGCACTTCCATTTGAACCAGACCTTGGAGGGGTTTCTGGACAAGGTATAGCAGCTTCTTCTGGTACCCTATGTGAACTTAATGGGACACTACTGACCCTTTCTGCTCCATGGAGCGGAATTGCAGGGCTGCCATCTGGTGTAGCATTACAATGTAACTGACCCAACTCAGCACTAAGTCCATGACTACTTTCATCACTAGAATGGGCAAAAGGTGCTTGCATAGGTACTGCTGAAGGACATTTTGTTACTTCTTTGAGTTTCTGTATATGCAAATTGACTGATTGTTTTAATGGCCGTTTAGATACTGCTGAATCTATAGAGGGAAGAGTAGCTAGCTGAGATGAAATGGAGGGTGTGGTTAGATTTGGACTGGTGGAACTCACATCTTGCATCATACCCACAGTCCCAATCATAGAACCAGAAACATTTGATGCATGAATATTGTTTGGATCTTGCAATGTCCTCCTACATTTTCTAAGTTTATCACCTGAGCCATCCAACTTTGAAGTCCTGGGAGTTCCATCTTGTCCCCTTGGTGGAAAATGAAACTCTTTCTCTGCAGAGCTTGGATTGCTGTCTGATTGTAATAAGCTCTCCCTAGATCCGGAAAATGCTTCCATACTATCAAAACTACCTCTATCACTATCATCATGTACAATCTGTGGGGTAGAGCTTCCACTTCCAGATGATCCAACCACATGCCCTCCACTACCTGCTCCTGGCATATGAATTGGGCTGTACGTTCTTGGGGGCAGGGGAGGAGGCTGGGGTCCAGCAAGAAGTATATCTAAGCTTTCTACAGATCTACAAGGACTTGTAGCTGCTGAAGATGGCTGAGACAAGTTTGGAGTTTTGTCCCCAAGTCTAGGTGGCAGTGGAGGTGCATCGCCAGCTCTATGTCTTGGGGGTATGGGAGGAGCTTTGTAGGTCCTGGGAGGAAGATCTGGGGGTCTTACCAATGGAGTAGTCACTGTTGGATCCTCATGCTCATCACTACTCCCATACTTCCTTTGTCTAATAATCGGAGAACTCTCCATCTCCTCTACATCCCCAATAGTCCTTTGATTGTCAGAAGATTCCATCACTTGAAGAGAATCAGGAACATCAGTATCAATTTCTTCACAAGTGTTCTCATATCTGTGAGTAGTGGGCAACTGCTGTTGGCCATCAAGTTCACTGTTAACAGACTCCTTTGAACAGAGGCGCTCCAATACTGCTCTTGACCGACCTGCTTCCAAAGAACTGGTTCTTTCAAGTGGGAAAGCAGGCCTTGCTACTTCCATGGAGTTCAATCTTTCATTAAGTCTTGAATCTGAATGAACTCCTTCTGACCAGATACCTAAATACTCTGAATTCACCCTTTCAATTGAGCCATTAAGACTAGCTAAATCTGCTGAATGCATTCTCTCAAACGGAATACATGATTTACTGGAATCTGATGAAACTGTTCTTTGCAATACATTTGATCTGACAGAGTCAGCAGAATTCATTCCTTTAAAAGAAACATTAGATCTTACAAAATCCTCAGAATTCATAGAACGTCGACGATCCAATCCTGCAGGTCTAATGGACTCTGCTGAATTGCTTCTTTCCACTGTAACATTTGGCCCAGCTGGGTGTACTGAATTATTTCTATCTGTATTAGAGGTATATGTAGCTCTGCAAGAATCAACTGAGTGAAATCTCTCTAACACTATATCCTTACCGTGTCCTACACATCTACCCAATTCTACTGAATTCGATCTCACATATCCTGAACCACTGACCCCTGATCTTGAGGAGTCCAGCAAACTGGCTCTATTATACACAACATTTAAATCAGATTTATCTGGGTTGTGTGTCCTTTCAAATCCATTCTCCAGCATTGTTTCTGAACCACTAGAATTGTCACTAGAGGGCAGTGCCGAGTCATCACTGCGTGAAGACATGCCCTCAGTATGGTCCTTATAGCCACAAACTATGTTTGGAACATTGGCTAAATTAGGCAAATAACCAGGCAAATCTCCAGCCTGGGATTCAATTACATTGTCAGGGATTCTCCCATGCTTACGGGGAATTATAGGAGGTGGCAGTTCCATTTCTGATGCCCCCTCGATACCCTGATCATCGTTTGCTATGGCTCCATTCAAAAATGTCTCATCAATTGGTTCAGGCAACTGGTGATGAAGACATTCTGGTAAAGAGGAAAATTCAGGTAAGTCCCTGACATCGGATGATTCTGGTAAGGATGCCTGCCTGATGTTTTTCTTTGTCCTTTTAGCTGCTGTAGGTTTTGATGGTTCTGAAAAAGATTAACGAATATAGTCAAACTTGACTTGAAAGACCACCTATGTTTGAAGACAACTTATCTTTAAAAAACCACTGTCTTGGAACCCATCCATTTATCATGCAACAACACTGAGCTGGCCCACATGAAATAATACTTCTGAAAATCATCTGGAATAAAAACACATTTAGAAGACCATCTGTCATTTTTTTTAAAAACACTTAGAAGAGTATCTGTCATGAAAAACCATTGTGTTAGAAGATCACCTGTTATTAAAGAATACTGTGTTGGAAGACCACCAGTAACAAAAAATGATCCTGTTGCATTAGCACTGGTCATGAAATACACTATTGAAGGACAGTCTGTTATGAAATACAATTGTTGTAGAATTGCCCGTTATAAAAGACCACCACATAGCAAGGCTTTTTGACATCAAAGGAACTGTTACTGTTCTAGGCAAAACGAATTTCCAGGAGTTCAAAATTAAGACCATTTCTTCCCTTTAACTGTTGAGTATTGAAACCTTCCTTGATAAACTCTTCACTGACAAAAAGATTTTCCAATTAACTGCTGTGGTACAACTTGTTACTATTTTCATTTAGGACAAAGTATAAATCATTTGAGTTACTTTGGTAAAAATAACAAACCATGTCATAATGATCATACATTCAGGGGAGTAGTGAAAAGAGTTGTAAGCCAGTCAAGACAGCCATAATAGACACATTAGCACCATTTTCATGACAGCCATACTAGACAAATGATTGGCATCATTTTCATGACAGCCATACTAGACACATGACTGGCATCATTTTCATGACAGCCATACTAGACACATGACTGGCATCATTTTCATTACAGCCATACAAGACACATGACTGGCATCATTTTCATGACAGCCATACTAGACACATGATTGGCATCATTTTCATGACAGCCATACTAGACACATGACTGGCATCATTTTCATGACAGCCATACTAGACACATGACTGGCATCATTTTCAAAACAGCCATACCAGACATATGATTGGCATCAGTTTCAAAACAGCCATACTTGACACATGACTGGCATCATTTTCATGACAGCCATACTAGACACATGATTGGCATCATTTTCATGACAGCCATACTAGACACATGATTGGCATCATTTTCATGACAGCCATACTAGTCACATGATTGGCATCATTTTCAAAACAGAAAGACCAGACATATGATTGGCATCAGTTTCAAAACAGTCATACTAGACACATGATTGGCATCATTTTCATGATAAGAAAACCTCATATAGCCATCCTGATGACAATATATTCAACCTGATTTTCCATACAGAAGGAGTAGCAGCCATATTAGATGTTTAGTATTGCAATATTTTAATTTAAGTAGAACAAGATTTGTGAGCTGGGTGCCGTGGAGGACATATTGGATGTTACATAAGCATAAGTCTTTCAATGAAAACCACATATTGATCTGACAATCAGGGGAAGTGACAATAACAAGATTTAAAAATGGCTGCCATGGGGGTCTATTTGCATGTCAGATCTGCACCATTCTTATTTGGGACCATCACAGAATGAATAAGCATGTAAAGTTTCAAGGCAATCCTCCACGTAGTTTAGGAGGAGTGACAATAACTTATTTGAACAGATGGACAGATGACAGACAACAGATAATAGACCATCCCATAAAATGAATGACTGACCCATTCCATAAAAATCTCCTTCTAATCAAATATATTTTTCTAACTACAGTGTCAATTTTTAGCAACCACATTTGGTGTAATTTATAAGAAAATAAATCATCATTATCATCATTCATGCGATCAATTTTTATATTACACCAATCTATTAAGATGCCAATGTAATACACTGAAACACATCTTAATGGACACTGCCTTATAAAGAGAGTACCAACTAATCTACTCATAAAGAACAGCATTTATAAACCACTTTAAATTCTCACCTCTTCATAAAGGGCACCTGTTTATAAAGGACAACAGTATATGGTAACTTGTCCTTATAGGAAGATTTCTGTGTGGTAAATTATTTAGTACCATATTCTTAATGATATTAATACATGCCTTATAATGTGCACAATGCCCCCCCCCAAAAAAAAAAAATCACCCCCTAAAGTTTCTCTACCTGGAGGGAAAATAGCTGCTGAAAAACAAGTGAAATTTTTTTTTTACCACTATGCCTATTATATGTCTTATTACCACTTACTTACCACTATGCCTATTATATGTCTTATTACCACTTACCACTATGCCTATTATATGTCTTATTACCACTTACTTACCACTATGCCTATTATATGTCTTATTACCACTTACTTACCACTATGCCTATTATATGTCTTATTACCACTTACTTACCACTATGCCTATTATATGTCTTATTACCACTTAACGCTATGCCTATTATGTCTTATTACCACTTACTTACCACTATGCCTATTATATGTCTTATTACCACTTACCACTATGCCTATTATATGTCTTATTACCACTTACTTACCACTATGCCTATTATATGTCTTATTACCACTTACCACTATGCCTATTATATGTCTTATTACCACTTACCACTATGCCTATTATATGTCTTATTACCACTTACCACTATGCCTATTATATGTCTTATTACCACTTACTTACCACTATGCCTATTATGTCTTATTACCACTTACTTACCACTATGCCTATTATATGTCTTATTACCACTTACCACTATGCCTATTATATGTCTTATTACCACTTACATCTATGCCTATTATATGTCTTATTACCACTTACTTACCACTATGCCTATTATATGTCTTGTTACCACTTACTTACCACTATGCCTATTATGTCTTATTGCCACTTACTTACCACTATGCCTATTATATGTCTTATTACCACTTACCACTATGCCTATTATATGTCTTGTTACCACTTACTTACCACTATGCCTATTATGTCTTATTACCACTTACTTACCACTATGCCTATTATATGTCTTGTTACCACTTACTTACCACTATGCCTATTATGTCTTATTACCACTTACTTACCACTATGCCTATTATATGTCTTATTACCACTTACTTACCACTATGCCTATTATGTCTTATTACCACTTACTTACCACTATGCCTATTATATGTCTTATTACCACTTACCACTATGCCTATTATATGTCTTATTACCACTTACCACTATGCCTATTATATGTCTTATTACCACTTACCACTATGCCTATTATATGTCTTATTACCACTTACCACTATGCCTATTATATGTCTTATTACCACTTACCACTATGCCTATTATATGTCTTATTACCACTTACTTACCACTATGCCTATTATGTCTTATTACCACTTACTTACCACTATGCCTATTATGTCTTATTACCACTTACTTACCACTATGCCTATTATATATCTTATTACCACTTAACATTATGGTTTTAAAACTGTCTCATGAGTGAAAGTTAAATTATACAAATATATTGGGAGGGACTAATGCACATCCAAAGTAGACAGTACCTATCTGAAAAGGGAGCTAACTCTTCTAGTAAAAACATACATTTGAGGGAAACATTTTAATTCTCAATTTCTCATGCAACTAGTACAGATATTACACAGAATATGGTACATTTGCTTCTAAATTATGCTATCCCAAAACATCCTATTAAAAAGATATAAGGCCAGAAAAAATATGTTTCCTTTTGCACTGGTTTTAAAATTATGGTAGGCAGGTCATTTTATATATTTTTTTTACCACATTATATTTTAAGTAATTTTGGCGATTTTTTAAAGAAATTTTACTTGTTATATTTTTACTATGTGGGGGGGGGGGGAAAATGTAAGGTTGGCAATGAAAAACTGGAATGGTCAGATGACCAGAAACATATTTTTTTGTTTAACTTCAGTGTATCTGAGACTAATCGACGAACAAAGTTTCTGCAGAATATGTTGTCTTTTGCTTGCACACTATACTATGATGTACCCCTACAGTATAACTGCATAATCTATAACACACCATGCTATGCAATACACCTAATGTATTTGACTGGAAAATCAAAAACAAAACTATCCACATAATCTTAAAACTCATACAGCAGGCATTATTGATATTACTGTCTGGTCATTTGCAAACACAGGTAATACATACCTGGCAACCACTAGTGAGCTGTAAAAAGTGTAACCAAAGTGGGAAAATGCATAACCTGCACATCAAAAGTATAATCAACATATTATATGCCATACTTACAATAAATTATATGAAAATAATACATTAAGATTTACTAATCACCTGCATCTGCAGCTGGTTAAAACTGTTGCCACATGTCTATATGGATTAGTAACAGAATAATAAAGCACAAAATATATTAATAAATTATATAGACAACATATCCTTGAACTAGTCTACAAGTCAAACTTTCACCAAGTGACATTAAAGTCAACTCAATAATTCAGAAACATGCATCATGATGTGTTCAACCAGTATCACTCTCATATTCTTCATCTTGAATTTGACAAGCATTGCCATTTTCCCCATCCAACATATTCCTCTCCTTTACATTTTTTTCAGTCATATAACCATCTTTGACTTGTATCTGTTTCTGTGATTGAGATTTTTAATGTAGCTTTAATATTTTTTTTTCAGTCATATAGCTATGATGTCTGCAGTGTGGCAGTTTATCTTGATGTCTAGCACTGGGGCATCATGTAGCACCCAATCACCTTATCCTACACCAGGCCAACCAATCCTAACACTAACCCCATAATGCTGAGCACCAAGTGAGGCAGCTGTTAGTACCATTTTTTCTAAGTCTTTGGTATGACGTGGCCAGGAGTTGAATCCACAACCTCCCACTTCTGAGGTGGATGCTCAAACCACCAGGACACTGGAGCGGTGAGACTCATATCTAAAAATATTGTTTTGCCTAACATCTGGCACCATTTTTTAAAATTTCAGGCTGGTCCACTAACCAGTTCTCTTCATAATATAATGAATCTGTGAGAAAAGGTGTCAAATTGAAGAAACCTGTCTGTTTTCTTGGAAATGTGCCAATTGCAAATGCTATAAATAAAAAATTCGGAAAGTACACATGGGTCTATGATGGGTCTTTTTATGCAGCAGTCTCCTATTGTGAGAAAAGTTGCAAATTTATTTGATGTGTGAGATTAAAGGAATGATACTAAAACAAAACCAACTTGTATTTCCTTTTGTATACATCAAAAAAAGCATAATCTATATACTGGCAAGTAAAAATGTTTAATGATTTTGTTGTTGTTGTTGTTGTAGGGTTTCACGCCATTTTTCAGCACAAGATAGGCTATACATGGCGGTCAGTAATAATGGAGGAAGAACCCGGGAAGACCCCAGAAAGAACCACTGACCCACAAGAAGCTGCTGGCAAGCTTTCTCACATACCCACATTGGCTGAATCTGAGACTTGAACCCATGCAGACAGAGGTGAGATGGCAGTGATCCATAACAGAGTGCACTTTAGACCACTCGTCCACTCGGGGACCCTTATGATTTTGTCAAAAAAGCTTGGTGGTTGGCAGGTACAATATCAAATACCTTTGTACACAAATATTTTCCAATAAATTATCAGATAATAATGCATGACAGATTCATGTTATACTTATGGAATGTCCCACTCAGCAATAGGTCAGAGGTCAAAAGTAAAAACAATGAATTACTCACAATAGGCTGTTCAGTCAAAATCATTTTTAAAATATATGCATAAATTAAGTCCCATAAATTGAAATACACAATATATGCATAAATTAAGTCCCATAAACAGAAATACACAATATATGCATAAATTAAGTCCCATAAACAGAAATACACAATATATGCATAAATTAAGTCCCATAAACAGAAACACACAATATATGCATAAATTAAGTCCCATAAACTGAAATACACAATATATGCATAAATTAAGTCCCATAAACAGAAATACACAATATATGCATAAATTAAGTCCCATAAATAGAAATACACAATATATGCATAAATTAAGTCCCATAAATAGAAATACACAATATATGCATAAATTAAGTCCCATAAATTGAAATACACAATATATGCATAAATTAAGTCCCATAAATAGAAATACACAATATATGCATAAATTAAGTCCCATAAATTGAAATACACAATATATGCATAAATTAAGTCCCATAAACAGAAATACACAATATATGCATAAATTAAGTCCCATAAACAGAAATACACAATATATGCATAAATTAAGTCCCATAAACAGAAATACACAATATATGCATAAATTAAGTCCCATAAACAGAAATACACAATATATGCATAAATTAAGTCCCATAAATAGAAATACACAATATATGCATAAATTAAGTCCCATAAACAGAAATACACAATATATGCATAAATTAAGTCCCATAAACAGAAATACACAATATATGCATAAATTAAGTCCCATAAATAGAAATACACAATATATGCATAAATTAAGTCCCATAAATTGAAATACACAATATATGCATAAATTAAGTCCCATAAATAGAAATACACAATATATGCATAAATTAAGTCCCATAAACAGAAATACACAATATATGCATAAATTAAGTCCCATAAACAGAAATACACAATATATGCATAAATTAAGTCCCATAAATAGAAATACACAATATATGCATAAATTAAGTCCCATAAATTGAAATACACAATATATGCATAAATTAAGTCCCATAAATTGAAATACACAATATATGCATAAATTAAGTCCCATAAACAGAAATGTTTACAAAAAAAGATATGTTAGCATGCATTCTGCAAAATTACTTATCAATGTAGATCATTTTCCCCTGAAGATCTCCAATATATCTCCAAGGGAAATAACTCCTATATCTCCTTTGTGAAGTAAAAAAAAACAATTATGAAGATTTGACTATTTGAAACTGTCATACTATAAATTCTCAAAAAAAAAGATAGAAAGACAATTTATGTCTCCATTACTTACTTAAAGGAGCTTTTCGGACCTCCACAGAAAATTTTAGAGATCCACTGATACTGTCTGATGGATTTCTGCACCCCAAATCCAATGTAAATGTAACAGGACTGAAATAGTTACAAGTTTCAAGTTAGTCAAGAATGTCTTAACATGCCACAATATTGGAAGTGACAAACACAATTTTAAGGCTGATTTCTTAAGTTTTAAATTATATACAGTTATTATTAGCAAGGTAACAGTGATCAATAAGTGAGATAAAAGCAAACCATTCAACAACAAAAATGGAAATGAAAAAAAAATAAAAAATTGGTAATATGTTTTGAGTAGAATTTTGAAAATCATTTCAGATCAACCCCATCTAACCTGTAGAATGTCTTATGAAATGAATATAGTGAATTTATTTACTTTTGTCAAACAAATATTGTAAAATAAATTAAATACAAAATGTTGGCTTAGCAGATTAAGAAATATGTGTAACAATTATCTTGACATACACCTGTCATTTTTATTTTTTTAATTAAAATGTTATAATATCTGATAAAAAGAATATATGAATGAATTTACCATCATTAAACTGATACTGTCAATTGATCAAAGAAATAGATTTAAAAGATAATGAAATATTCATAACATTTACCTTTACAATCCCATTTTCTTTAAAATTAAAAAATAACATCATGTAAATTAAATAAGTTTTAGATACCTGTCAATGAAAGCTGTTACTTCTTTGACATTCAAGCAAGAGAAAAAGTGTAAGCCTTAGAACATAAATCCAAAGCACAAATTCTGTTTACCTTATGGAAAACAAAACTGGTTATGGATGAATGGACAGACAGAGATGGATCCAATGGATTAATAAAGGCTTCTGCCAATTTCATACAGCAACTTAAAAGGCAGGCCTCTATGGCATTATACAAAAAAAGAAATATCACACAAGGGCCTGTTGGCAGAGGTTCTAACAATCTGAAAATGGTATACAGACCAATTCATGAAAAGAGCATATTCATCCAGCAAACCATGCCTGGTTATCTTGTGGAAACGAATTTGGTACCAAACTGACAGACAGACAGACAGCTAGAAGTAATTACAATAGGACTCTCTCAAATTCATACAGCAAGGCCATAATTAAAGGAGTTATTAAGCAGAAAAAAATGACTAATTCTTACAACCAAGAAATATAACTCTGCCAAAAGGATGTTTATCCTGTACATATAACTGCAGCATTGAGAATCAAAATTGGTACCATCTATATTAAGCTGGCAACTTAATTTTGATTGAAACTCAGTAAGAGTGATATTGTACACAAACAAGAGTTGGTGGATCAAACAATAAACAGCAATAACTCTGCTCGTGTGTGTGTGTCTACGAGATTTATATTTTTAAAATAGCTTTGACAAGTTTCCAGTCATATCACTAAAATTTCTGCAGTGGCAGTTTACAATGACATCAAGCACTGAGGCACCATGCAGACATGAATCATCATGTCCCACCCAGTCACACTGTACTGACACAAGACCAGCCAGTCCTAACACTAACTGCCTGATGTTGAGCACCAAGTAAGGCAGCTGCAAATACCATTTTTATGTGTCTTTCCAAGGCTTTAACAATTTTCCAGTCATATCACTAAGATGTCTGCAGTGTGGCAGTTTGCAGCGACATCAAACACTGAGGCACCATGCTGCAGATATGAAGCATCATGCCTCACCCTATCACATTTACCTGACTCCAGGCCAACCATCCTAACACTAACCTCTTAATGCTGAGCGCCATGTGAGGCAGCTGAAAGCACCATTTTCATAAGTCATTCCATTGCAGATGCTCTAAAACAACTTTATCTACTAGAGCAGTCTGACTTAGGTCTCATCAATTTCAAGTCAATCTGTTTAAAATCTAATACAAATTTAATAGTTATTGTGCAGAAATGAAATGAATGGGTCCAACGACCAGAGACTACAAATCCATTAAATAAAGACATAAAATGACGATAATCAAACTCAGCCCAAGTCCTATCAATATCAAGCAGTGAACCAAATTTAGGTTGAAATCAACTCATAAATATCAAGCAGTCTAACAATTCAGGTTGAAATCAACTCATAAATATCAAGCAGTCTACCAATTCGGGTTGAAATCAACTGATAAATATGAAGCAGTCATCAAATTCTGGTTGAAATCAACTGATAAATATCAAGCAGTCATCCAATTCTGGTTGAAATCAACTCATAAATATCAAGCAGTCATCCAATTCCGGTTGAAATCAATCAACTCATAAATAAAAACATTTTGTACAGAAATGAAAGCCGTGGGTCTGAAAATTTCAGGCTGAAACGCCACTAAATGATAATGTAGATTCCGGACACTCAACGTTTAAAATGTAATAAATTTATAACATCTTGGCTAATAATTTAATTTAATTAACCCACCCTTCACTGCCATTTCCACTTTTGTCAAGGATTCTCTGTACAGCAACAGATGCCTTTCCTAGAAACCGACTGAGTGTTGGTCGACTCTTTGCAAATTTGTCCTTTAAATCAAACTCCACAACATCTGTTGCTAACACATCCATGGTCAGGGACTGTAAAATGAATCCAATAATATGTGAATGAAACTGAATAAAACATTGATTTTTTTTTAAGGTGTGGTCAAAACGAGAAGTGTATTTCGTAACATTTTTACAGGTGTCTAAGAAACTTACCTGAAAATAGTCTGTAATTACTCTGTATTGAATTTGAAGGTTTATTCTACTTTGTGGACACATAAAACCTTTATAGGGAATAACCTTGCTCTTGTGATTATATTGTGCCATAACTAGTGATATGGTTATGTAATAATATGTGTCAGGGGAAACAACTCAATAAGTTAAATCAGGGAAAATATAGTGAACACATGACTTCATTGGCTTTTATAATTTTTTCCCTTGTGATCAATGTCGGCCATCTGTTGGGTTTTGGACTCGCAGTACTAAATCAATTCCAATAATAAACATGGAAACACCATCATATTAAAATTTCTGGGTGCTAATGATCAGACCTATATTTCTCCATGCACAACTGTCCTTGGTGCAAGTTTCTGTGTGGAGAATACCATATGAGCTGTGGCATTTTATTTTATTATTTATATGTGCATGAAACACATGTTGTTATTGATTCTGCTCCAAAGATTCAGATGCTACTTTCATTATTGAGTACTCCTAAGTCAAGCCTGTAAAAATACTAAAATTGCATCAATAGAATATTGTCTATATTTTTAAAAAAATTACAGATAGGATAAGCTCTGAAAAGATATTTTTAATAAAAGTTTACTTTTCATTATAAACCAATTATGGACCACGAAACCCATATATACTCTATTATTTGTTCACCCATTTCTAGACTGGTTTACAGTTTTTCCATATAATTAGTACCCTGTGTCATATAGTCCCATAACAACCAAATGGAAATACTGATCAACACATTATCAGTAAATTAATCAACATATTATCAATAACTAATCAACACATTATCAATAACTAATCAACACATTATCAATAACTAATCATCAATAACTAATCAACACATTATCAATAAATAATCAACACATTATCAATAACTAATCAACACATTATCAATAACTAATCAACTCATTATCAATAACTAATTAACACATTATCAAAAACTAATCAATACATTATCTGTATCTAATCAATACATTATCTGTAACTAATCAATACATTATCTGTATCTAATCAATACATTATCTGTAACTAATCAATACATTATCTGTATCTAATCAATACATTATCTGTAACTAATCAATATATTATCCATATGCAAAACTGACTCTGCAAAACCTTGTACGGTAGTCACACTGCCCCTGACCATAATCTCTAGACTCCAAATATGAAAAGGTTTCTTCCTTAAGTGCAAACTATCCACAAACTTAAGTCCAGCCAAAAGGCCCAGAAGTAAGCTTACTACACAAAAACCATGACCATTGACATTTTAATATCAAAATTAATAGGCTTCTTTTTAAGAAACTTTAGAGAAGATACACAGTTTGTGAGATGAAATTTTTAGCAAAATCCATTTTTCATTGCTCAGTCCAGTGATTATGACCTTTGATCTTTTGGTTCCAAATCAATAGGCTACTAGCCATATGCAAAATTCAGTCCAGGTCTGAGATGCAGAACTATAGTTATTATTGTGTGTAAAGTACTTGTTGTCATGGTGACCATGATTTCCATCTTTATACTAAACAATCAACAGGTGTCTTGTTTATCTCAAATGAAAGTTATTTACAAGTATTGAGTGTAAAAACAGGTGTTGTTCAAAAGTGGAAGTTTCCACACTGATTAATTCAGGCATAAATTCTCAAATGCAAGTTATTTACAAATGCTGTGAGAATCAATGTTGCTCAAAAGTGGAGGCTTCCACACTGATGAATTCAGGCATGAATTCTCAAATGCATGTTATTTACAAATATTGATTATGAACATCGATGTTGCTCAAAAGTGAAAGCTTCCACATGGATTATTTCCGGCATGAACTCTTAAATACAAGTTATTTATCACTAATGATTGTGAAAATCGGTTTAGTCAAAAGTGAAAGCTTCCACACTGATTAATTTAGGCATGAAGTCTTAAATGCAAGTTATTTACCAGTAATGATTGTGAAAATTGGGTGTTGTCAAAAGTGAAAGCTTCTACACTGATTAATTTAGGCATGAACTCTTAAATGCAAGTTATTTACAAATGCTGTGAGAATCAATGTTGCTCAAAAGTGGAGGCTTCCACACTGATGAATTCAGGCATGAATTCTCAAATGCATGTTATTTACAAATATTGATTATGAACATCAATGTTGCTCAAAAGTGAAAGCTTCCACATGGATTATTTCCGGCATGAACTCTTAAATACAAGTTATTTATCACTAATGATTGTGAAAATCGGTTTAGTCAAAAGTGAAAGCTTCCACACTGATTAATTAAGGCATGAACTCTTAAATGCAAGTTATTTATCACTAATGATTGTGAAAATCAGTGTTGTCAAAAGTGAAAGCTTCCACACTGATTAATTCAGGCATGAACTCTTAAATACAAAGTATTTATCAGCAATGATTGTGAAAATCAGTTTAGTCAAAAGTGAAAGCTTCCACACTGATTAATTAAGGCATGAACTCTTAAATACAAGTTATTTATCACTAATGATTGTGAAAATCGGTTTAGTCAAAAGTGAAAGCTTCCACGCTGATTAATTAAGGCATGAACTCTTAAATACAAAGTATTTATCAGTAATGATTGTGGAAATCAGTGTTGTCAAAAGTGAAAGCTACTACATGGATTAATTCAGGCATGAACTCTTAAATACAAGTTATTTATCACTATTGATTGTGAAAATCAGTGTTGTCAAAAGTGAAAGCTTCCACACTGATTAATTAAGGCATGAACTCTTAAATACAAAGTATTTATCAGTAATGATTGTGAAAATCGGTTTAGTCAAAAGTGAAAGCTTCCACACAGATTAATTCAGGCATGAACTCTTAAAGTTATTTATCAGTAATGATTGTGAAAATCAGTGTTATCAAAAGTGGAAGTCTTGACAATGATTAATTGAGGCTAGAATTCTGTATGGCAAGCTATTTACAAGTATTGTCATAACTGGTTTTGTTCAAAAGTTGATGTTTCAACACTGATTAATTCAGGCATGAAACAATTAAACAGACCTTAGGTGTAAACCGACTAAATTGAAAGGTAAATACTTTATTATTCAACAAGACACACACCTACTATATATTTCAATGCAACCATTTTGGACTCCTAAGTCAATTAAACAAAAATGATAAATATTAATATACTTTTATCAGTAAACAATGGATGCACATTACTGAACTGTCATGAACATAGGATGTACATTAATGAACTGTTGTGAATGACAACTAACTGGCATATAAATATGAAAAATATGTTTGAAAGTGACATGGAGAACAAAATATATGTACAAAAGTGAACAATTATAAAACACTGCCCTGAGCACAAAATTATCAGATCATACACTTACTCATTCTTGTCATTTAATAGATTTTCTGTTCCTTTGAGGCATGGCAGTTAATTTAGCTGAATAGCTTTATAATTTTCAGATTTAAATGTATGATATATTTATGTCAGTGGTAGTTTCAAGTTATTTCCATCAATGCTGTATTTAATATTTAAATTCTGTGATTTCCAGTTTCAAGTCTGAGATGGTTTTTTTTAAACACGAGGTTTCCAGTGTTTAAGGACAATGATGTTACTGTGACCTACATTCTATTGGAATGGATGAGAATGATGCAAGAAATACCCATATATTGTTGCATGATAATTGTAAGTTAAGATTTTATGTCAGGAAGACAACTCTTAACACAATGGTTATTAGTGTGAGAAACGTTTGTCAGTGTGACTCACTTTTATAAGGACTGTTTCAGAACGCCACAATGAACATCTTGACTACATTGCATTCAGAAAGCATGCCTATAGCTGGAGATTTGGCAGTAAGGAAAAAAATGAACACAAGGTTCCATCTGTAACCACATTCTTTAGTAAAGAAAAATTTATATCACATTAAGCAGCTTTATTAAAATATTCCCCTTAAAGTATCACAAAACCCATCAACTTGTACAATTCCTTGTAAATGTCAAATTGATATACCATCAATAAATATTAACTCAATGTAATTTATAAATTTCAATTACACTCAACCTCTTAGCAACATGTAGAAACAACACTGTACAACAAGAAGTAGCACCTTCACACACAAAAATAAAGTAAGCTTTCTGAAATGTCTAGCAAGTCTACTGTTGCATAATGCATCCCAAATCAGGATGTGTATTATCTGCTTGGAACTCTTAATCAGGATGTGTATTATCTGCTTGGAACTCTTAATCAGGATGTGTATTATCTGCTTGGAACTCTTAATCAGGATGTGTATTATCTGCTTGGAACTCTTAATCAGGATGTGTATTATCTGCTTGGAACTCTTAAGTTAAACTAAAATGTACTGAGATGCTAGTCTAGTATGCAACAGTAGACATAGGTTTAAGTGGTTTCATAAACAAGCATTAACACACATCATAATTAACACACATCATAGCAATTATCTCAAAAGAGTACTATAATAGGAGACACTGGTGTAGGTGTAGTGGGCCTCATGAAAGTCTTATTACATGCCTTGTTGTCATGCCAACTTTAGTGTCAAATGATGGGATGAGAACAAAGTACTTTTTTTTATAAGGTTAATAAATAAAACCCATCAGCTGAATCAGGTGATAGTAATGTCCACTTTTTAATAATAAAAAAAAACATGTAAGGAGCAGAAACAACCATAAACAAATCACCTGTATTTGTAAACTGCAAATTATCAGCATGAAATTTAAGCAAACTTATAACAGTAAGAAAAAAAAAAATTGAATGTTTGTCCTCAAAGCAATAAAAAAAAGGATCATGCACAAAAGCATTTTGAATGCATCACTGGCTTCGTCATTCAAAGGAAATTTGAGCAACATGGTTTTCCAAGGACACATAGAGGCAGCTGACCTGGGAAAGTATCAAACCCAGGACCCTGGATTATGAGCCTGATATCTAGCTAATTTTGCTACAATCACGGCATTTTGGGTGTGGATGGATGGCATGCACACAGATGCCACATTGATTGTAGTGTCAATCTTCTACCAGTAGCTTGACAATAAAGGACACCTGTCTATGGAGAAGAATTTTTTGTGATTTCTTGAAGATAAATTTCACTGTGTTCATTTCTTATCATGAGACCAATTTATGATGAAACCAAACTGTTCAAGACCCATAGTAGCAAGAAGGAATGTTCCTGAAGCTGTTTTTAAAAAAAAAGAAAACTTATAAAAAATATAAAACTTTGTGAGTGAATCAGCTCTTATGGCATCTTATTATAGTTTCTAAGAAAATAAAAATAAAAATATTTTTCCTCTGATTTTTCAATGACAATGTTGGCCATTTTTAAATGTTACTTGTATCCCAAAAAAAAGTGGCATTAAAGTCGAAACTAAAAATAAAATATTTACTGAATGTAACCTCTTGCCTTGGGTATAAAATGACATAGCTTACAAGTATGACTTGTCCCATTTCAGAAAGGTCACTTGCACTAAACATTTAGGTCACTTTGTTTAATACATTTCCTGCAAATGAAGCATAGCCTGTGTTGAATTTTGTGAAATTTGTTTAGTCAAATTGTTGCATAACAAAAGCAGGACACCATACTTTTTGTGAAGGTTTATTCATAATGTACAAACTGAAACTCATAGACCACAATTAAAGTATAAAAGGAAAATTAGTGTGGCAATAATATCTAAAAAAAAAAACAGCATGACAGGAGTAAGTGCCTCAAGAATGCTCAAAGTTGTTATGTCAGTTCAGTACGACTTCATTTAGTATACTGCATTTGCACCTACATGCACCCATGTTATGTCAATTTAGTGCGACTTTATTTGGTGTACTGTCAGAACTGGGTTGGGTGTGTGCATGTGAAATTACTTTAAAAAAATGCATGGCAACAGAAAATGTGGAGAAAAAAATGTACAAGAATTTCTGACACACAAATGTGCATAAATGGAAACATTGGTGTATGGTGTTTGTTGGTGTATGGTGTTTGTTCCTTTGTGTCCCCAACTTTATGTCAGTTCAGTGTAACTTTATTTGGTGTCCTGTATTTGCTCCTATGTGTACCCAATTTTATCAATTCAGTGCGACTTATTTGGTTTACTGTATTGTTCCTATAGGTACTCAACACTGTCAATTCAGTGTGACTTTATTTTTTTGGTTTACAAACACTGTCAATTCAGTGTGACTTTATTTATTTGGTGTGCTGTATTGTTCCTACAGGTACTCAACACTGTCAAGTCAATGTGACTTTATTTATTTGGTGGGCTGTATTTGCTCCTATGTCCTCAACTGCAGCCACTCTGTACCCAGATGTATCATTCCAAAGTGCATAAAGCATATTTTAGGCTGTTTGTTGAACCTATAATTTCAGAAAACAGCAAAGGTCTTCAACTTCTGTTGCATACTAAATGTCTGGTATAGATTGCTTCTGTGGGTTTCCTTTTTCATCATAAATGTCTGGTATAGCTTGCTTCTGTGGGTTTCCTTTTTCATGATAAATGTCTGGTATAGATTGCTTCTGTGGGTTTCCTTTTTCATGATAAATGTCTGGTATAGATTGCTTCTGTGGGTTTCCTTTTTCATGATAAATGTCTGGTATAGATTGCTTCTGTGGGTTTCCTTTTTCATGATAAATGTCTGGTATAGCTTGCTTCTGTGGGTTTCCTTTTTCATCATAAATGTCTGGTATAGATTGCTTCTGTGGGTTTACTGTTTCATAATAAATGCCATCTGAATGACTCCTAGCTTTTCATGAAAGAATTCATTTTATAGTTTTCTTGTGATATATCCTGTGTACATGACTTAAAACAGACAGTAAAATGTGTCATGACAGATCACTCCCTTCTGTCATGGTCTCTCAAGACAAGTGATCTTTTATGACAGGTCATAACACTTTATAATAAAATGTAACATTGAAAATCTAGTTTATTAAGACAGATATCTCTCACGGCCATAAGAGTAATCGTTTGAAACAAGTGTTACTGAATGAACCACCACCGTACATTAGAAAAATTATTACATAACAGTAATCTTTTGAGACAAGTGTTACTGTACCACCACCAAATCGTTTGAGACAAGTGTTACTGTACCACCACTGTACATTAGAAAGATTATTACATAACAATAATCTTTTGAGACAAGTGTTACTGTACCACCACCGTACATTAGAAAGATTATTAAATAACAATAATCTTTTGAGACAAGTGTTACTGTACCACCACCATACATTAGAAAGATTATTACATAACAGTAATCGTTTGAGACAAGTGTTACTGTACCACCACCATACATTAGAAAGATTATTACATAACAGTAATCTTTTGAGACAAGTACCACCACTGTACATTATGAAAGATTATTACATAACAGATAACTCAGTGACAACATTTAAATTCAGGACCAAATAGACCATGGGATGAATGTGAGTGTAAAATTGGATAGCAATCTTCTAAAACATTCAGGAGGAGAAGTAATAACAAAGTTTTGTTAATAGCCAGATGGACGATGGACATTTGGATATGAGGCCATCCCATAAGCTTGACAGGTCTTTGACCAGTAGAAGTAAAAATAACTTTTGATTTAATTTTTTTAATAAATGTCTGTTTTAGGAAAAAAAGAATCTTGTTTACGTTTGAATCAATAATAAGACTAGAATGTTTCCACACTCACATGAAAAAAGCAGTGCTATTTGTAATGTATGGTGAAAACTCTTAAAGCAATTATTCTAATAGTCATGCAGAGATCCGTTATCTTGAAATAAAGGTATCTTAAAGTATCATTATATATTCCAAAATTTTATCAAAACTGGGTCAGAAATATGGAATCCAGAGATCCGTTATCTCTAAATATAGGTATCTTATACAGAAAAGTATCAGTATATATTCCAAAATTTTATCAAAACTGGGTCAGAAATATGGAATCCAGAGATCCGTTATCTCTAAATATAGGTATCTTATACAGAAAAGTATCAGTATATATTCCAAATTTTATCAAAACTGGGTCAGAAAAATGGAATCCAGAGATCCGTTATCTCTAAATATAGGTATCTTATACAGAAAAGTATCAGTATATATTCCAAATTTTATCAAAACTGGGTCAGAAATATGGAATCCAGAGATCCGTTATCTCGAAATATAGGTATCTTATACAGAAAAGTATCAGTATATATTCCAAATTTTATCAAAACTGGGTCAGAAATATGGAATCCAGAGATCCGTTATCTCGAAATATAGGTATCTTATACAGAAAAGTATCAGTATATATTCCAAATTTTATCAAAACTGGGTCAGAAATATTGAATCCGGAGTGGTAAGAAGCTATTCTAATCAAACACAACATCATCTAAATAATATGCAAGTGTCTGCTAGCTGGGAGTTTATGCCTTGCTAATTTTGTGTGAATTTGAAGGAAAAAAATGCCCTGGCTTGTTCTGTATGAAATTTGTGCTGGCAAGACCAAGCCAAAGATTTTACAACAAGCTTTGCTTGAGTCATACAAATAAAAGTACCTGGAAAAGCATTTGGGCTAATTCTGACCAAAACTAATCAAAACTGATTTCACAAAACCATTTTTTTTTTCTTCACAAATGGCACTGTATTTCAAGAACAATGCACAAGATTTAGTGATGTGTGTGTAATATGAAAAAACCTACACTACAGAAGACAACCTCTATGCCTAATGTAAAACCAGCAAATGCAAAGTAAAATGGTATTAAAAGAAACAGTGTTTTGGGGTTGTATGGGGACGATGCGTTTAATACCCTACCCCTATCCACTGGATATTTCTATTAAAGAGAATACATAAAATGCACAAACCTGTGAATCCCATTTAGGATTGGTCGTGCTTTCTTCAATGGTTGTTCTCAGCTCATTGCAATGGTGTGGTAAATGGGGTCCCAATCTGCCTGGCTTCAGAGTTAATTTAATGTAAGGATCAGGGTTGAAAAATACACCTTTCTTCAGGTTCGAGGCTTCTAAATCTGAAAACAGAACAAGAATCATTATACAATTTTATCCAAAAAGAAATTTGATATATCGATTGAATGAACAGTAATTATTGGTAATTTCAAAGTGAGAAGTTCAAAGAGTGCAGGATAGTTTTTCTGCTACGAGGAAGTTAGGTGGCCCTGAAATTAAATTTGAATGCAGTCTTTTCTGCTACGGAAAAAAGCTATAAAACCTTGAATAAATTAAAACCTGGTTCTATCTTAAATTTCCATGGTATATTTGAATATATGTGTATTTAATATATATTATGTTTAGAGTCCAACTAAAATTACATATTGTTATGTATATCTCATTTAATATATATTTAATTTAATTGTTTGTTTGTCAGTTTAAAATTATTTTTGGTTTTTCATTACATGCTATTGTAATATAAGTTTATTCACTAGAGATGTAATTTTTGCAGAATATCGGTCGGCCTGAATTATTCTTCGGTAAACAAGTAATGTTGACCCTGATTAGTGGGTGCTAAACAGGTTTTATTTTAATTTTAAAATGATTGGCTGTTGTCAAGGTCAAAATGGCACAAGTGAATGAAGAAGAAAACAACTTTTTATACTTAAAGTAGAACTGATTGGTGATTGTCAGGGTCATGTTTGGAGTATGTGATATAAACAATCATATGACTCCTTCCACCCCCACCCCTGACTCCCTTTCTTGATTTTGCAATTTGGGGATTTTTTCAAAAGTGTGTATTACGATGTAATCTATGTTTTAGTGAAATATAGTTAGTTCTGGGCTTTTACATATAACATTGTCATTTTCTTTTTGTTGAAGCCATTTTTTGAATCCATGTTAACTTTTCTTCAGTTTACATGGATTTAAAAGGATTAAATCGTATCTCCAGAAATATTTTATGTGTTCATACAGAATTCTTGGACAAAGACAGTTTATCACAAATTTGTTTGGATTTCCAAGACCTGAGTGTTAAATATTGACTTTCAACAAGACACTGTAGATAAGCACAAAACAGACATCAGCATACGTCATTTTCAATCTTGAATTTTCCAACAGGACTCAAACTTGAATCTATTTGAACATTTCATTACTAGGACTTTTGTAATTTAATTTGTTGATTATTCATGGATTAATTTTAGATTTGATTCAAAAATTAAAATTTTAAGCTCTTTTTCCATTTTTACAATCATTTTCCAGAGAAATAATTATTTGTTAAATTTTACAAAGCTTGTTTTCACTCTTTGTTACTGTTTTTTAGAGCCTAAACTCGTAACAATTCATATATACCAGGTTTGGTGTTAACACTATACATTCATATATACTAGGTCTGGTGTTAACACTATACATTCATATATGTCATATCTGGTGTTAACACTATACATTCATATATATGAGGTAAAAAAAAAAAAAAAGAGTAATAGTCTGCAAGCCCAAGGCTACTAAATTTTCATTCAGAGTAATAGTTTTATATTTTTAGTAGTCCATTGGCCAGTAAAGAATCAGTTTTCTGATAGTTTTCATAATTTTAGTAGTCCCTTGGCCAGTAAAGTATCAGTTTTCATTCATAGTTTTCATAATTTTATTAGTCCCTTGGCCAGTAAAGAATCAGTTTTCATTCATAGTTTTCATAATTTTAGCCAGTTTTAGCTCTTGGCCAGTAAAGAATCAGTTTTCATTCAGACATAGTTTTCATAATTTTAGTAGTCCATTGGCCAGTAAAGAATCACTAGTCATTCAGAATATTTTTTCATAATTTTAGTAGTCCACTGGCCAGTAAAGTATCACTAGTCATTCAGAATATTTTTTCATAATTTTGGTAGTCCATTGGCCAGTAAAGCATCAGTTTTCATTCATAGTTTTCATAATTTTAATAGTCCCTTGGCCAGTAAAATATCAGTTTTCATTCAGACATAGTTTTCATAATGTTTGTAGTCAATGGAGCTCTTTAGGCATGCCACTCATTCTCTCAAAAATTAAGACGAGAATTTATCTGATTGGCTGAAAAGTAAGCAATTATGGTAACAAAATAGGTCACCAAAACATGACCCCTAAGTACTCAGTCCAACATTGATACACAACAAACTGTATAATCTCTATAACATATACCCAATCTATACCCAATCTAGAAGTACATCCAGATCTGCCTTACACAATGCCCTAAGATTTCATACAATCATCAAAGACCCACATTTGTTTCCACAACATGCAAAAAGATCATAGTAATCAATGAATCATGGGTTCAATACTCACCAATGTAGCCTGGTATGTCCTTTGGAAAGGGACTGAGTATAGATTTCCTCAGTATGAGATAACCAATGATGATAAACTATTAAACTAACTATTAAGAATGAATGTATGATATGTGAGTAAAAATACAAACAATCAATCCATAAATTCTCACCTGTGAAACAAAGCTGTATCAAATTCAATTTACTGCCATCTTTCTCAGATTTGTTTTCTCCTTTGCCATTGGTCTAAAATGAAGAAAAAAAACTTCAATTAAATGTTGTCCAGTTGGAGTAGAACCCACCATGACTGTGTGTAGTTGCAATTACTTAGATCTGCTTTTAGTATTCAAGAGCATAGACCCTGCTATGATGGCACATTATGTATATGATGTTGGCACACTATCTATACAATGTTGGCACATCATGTATACAGTGTTGGCACATTATCTAAATAACGATGGCACATTATATATACAATGATGGCACATTATACAATAATGGCACATTATCTATACGATGTTGGCACATTATGTATACAATGATGGCACATTATATATACAATGATGGCACATTATGTATACAATGATGGCACATTATATATACAATGATGGCACATTATGTATACAATGTTGACATATTATCTATACAATGATGGGAGATTATCTAAATAATGATGGCACATTATGTATACAAGGTTGACACATTACCTAAATAATGATGGCACATTATGTATACAAGGTTGACACATTACCTAAATGATGATGGCACATTATACATACAATGATGGCACATTATCTATACAATGTTGGCACAAACCAGACCTGAGTTAAAGCATAGTAACCAGTAGTCTCATTACTTGTCTTAGCTATTTGACATCAAAACCTATTGCTAGGAACAAGTTCAGAATAGTTACTTCTATTGCTGTTAAACCAATCTCACCATCCCAAGAGTCCATCTTCCATGCCCACTATCTAACCTATTTCACCATCCCATCCACCCATGCCCACTATCTAACCTATTTCACCATCCCATTCATCCAAGCACACTATCTAACCTATTTCACCATCCCATTCATCCATGCCCACTATCTAACCTATTTCACCATCCCATCCACCCATGCCCACTATCTAACCTATTTCACCATCCCATTCATCCAAGCCCACTATCTAACCTATTTCACCATCCCATTCATCCATGCCCACTATCTAACCTATTTCACCATCCCATCCACCCATGCCCACTATCTAACCTATTTCACCATCCCATTCATCCAAGCCCACTATCTAACCTATTTCACCATCCCATTCATCCATGCCCACTATTTAACCTATTTCACCATCCCATTCTTCCATGCCCACTATTTAACCTATTTCACCATCCCATCCCATTCATCCATGCCCACTATCTAACCTATTTCACCATCCCATTCATCCATGCCCACTATTTAACCTATTTCACCATCCCATCCCATTCATCCATGCCCACTATATAACCTATTTCACCATCCCATTCATCCATGCCCACTATCTAACCTATTTCACCATCCCATCCCATTCATCCATGCCCACTATCTAACCTATTTCACCATCCCATTCATCCATGCCCACTATTTAACCTATTTCACCATCCCATTCATCCATGCCCACTATTTAACCTATTTCACCATCCCATTCATCCATGCCCACTATTTAACCTATTTCACCATCCCATCCCATTCATCCATGCCCACTATCTAACCTTTTTCACCATCCCATTCATCCATGCCCACTATCTAACCTATTTCACCATCCCATTCATCCATGCCCACTATCTAACCTATTTCACCATCCCATTCATCCAAGCCCACTATCTAACCTATTTCACCATCCCATCCATCCTCAATAACCTACCTCTGAAAACTAGTAAAAGCCAATCACACATCTGCAAATCTCCCTCAGCCAAAACTGTAATGGCTTGATGCCCATAACTTAACTGACAGTGTGACACTGATATGGGTTGATGTCTGTACCTTAACACTGATATGCTTGATGTCCCTACCTTAACAGTGAAATGGTTTGATGAACCCTACCTTAACACTGATATGGGTTGATGTCCCTACCTTAACATTGATATGGCTTGATGTCCCTACCTTAACATTGATATGGCTTGATGTCCTTACCTTAACACTGATATGGATCGATGTCCCTACCTTAACATTGATATGGCTTGATGTCCTTACATTAACATTGATATAGTTTAATGTCCTTACATTAACATTGTGATATGGGTTAATGTCCCTACCTTAAAACTGATATGGTCTGATGTCCATGCCTTAACACTGACAAAGTTTGAGATTCCTACCTTAACACTGTGATATGATTTGATTTCCCTATATTAACACTGTGATATGATTTGATTTCCCTATATTAATACTGTGATATGATTTGATTTCCCTATATTAATACTGTGATATGATTTGATTTCCCTATATTAACACTGTGATATGATTTGATTTCCATATATTAACACTGTGATATGATTTGATTTCCCTATATTAATACTGTGATATGATTTGATTTCCCTATATTAATACTGTGATATGATTTGATTTCCATATATTAACACTGTGATATGATTTGATTTCCCTATATTAACACTGTGATATGATTTGATTTCCCTATATTAACACTGTGATATGATTTGATTTCCCTATATTAACACTGATATGATTTGATTTCCCTATATTAATACTGTGATATGATTTGATTTCCCTATATTAACACTGTGATATGATTTGATTTCCCTATATTAACACTGTGATATGATTTGATTTCCCTATATTAACACTGATTTTGGTTTGACGTCCATGCCTCAATACACAGAGTTTAATAATATAGTTTAAAACATATAGTTTAATAAACTGTGATATAATCTGAAGTCCCTACCTAAAGACTGTACTTGGAGTTGCATAATTTTATTATACATTATATTCAATAATTATAAGCAAGTTCTTGTACTTTGCCATTTCCTTCTATAAGAATGGAGGAAATAATAATAATAATAATAATAAGAAGAAGAATAAGAAGAAGAAGAAGAAGAAGAAGAAGAAGAAGAAGAAGAAGAAGAAGAAGAAGAAGAAGAAGAAGAAGAAGAAGAAGAAGAAGAAGAAGAAGAAGAAGAAGTAGTAGTAGTAGTAGTAGTAGTAGTAGTAGTAGTAGAATGAGGAGGACTTTCTATAGTGCCTAATCTTTAGAAACTCGAAGCACTTTACAACATAAATAATGATATGACTACAAAAAACAAAACAACATGAAATTAGAAAACATAACAACTGCTGACAATATTGAAGGTAGGAAACAGTAGGTCTTAAAGTTTGTTCTTGCAGTAGAAAAAGGTGAGTTTTAAGAGCACTTTTGAAAGGGATCACTGTCTTTTGTGTCTAAATTCACTATACACATACATTTTGCATACATGCACAGAACAGAGAGGTGAGTGTGTATATATACTTAATTATTAATCCATGATTCATAAGAAAGCTCATCCTCTCCATTTAACAAATATGACAGCTTTTAAGCACTTTATATGCATGCAAATATAATAAGATTATGACCTTAGAGTACCAGTCATATTAATTTATCCATTGTTGAATGGTTCTTCTTGTTGCCACAGTAGGCTCATTGTCTTGTGGGTATTTTTAAATTTTGGTAGCATAAAATACAAAAAAAAACCCAGAACTTTGTGATAATCCTAATTCTCAGTATTTGCAATAATCAATCTTAACTGTCATGTATCAAGCTTTTCCTAATTTTATTTCATTCATTTTAAAGAAGTTCATTAATATTAAAAGTAACAAAAACACTTGTAGACATTATACTTTAAACAACACTAAATGAGCTACTGAAGACAGCTAAGTTGAAATTAAACTAGGTTTAAAAGACAATGACAAATTAATGCAGCAGACATCTGAGAGTAGCAATGTCCCCAGGCAGAGCTCGAAAATAGTAAATATGCATTCAGTCACACATGGATATGCCCTTCCTATCATAAAACATATTGACAATACATTAAAAGTCAAGTGACAGTTTTAGTCTGGGTTTCAAGGTAAACATATGTTAAAGGCAACATTTTACCTGAAAATAAAGAAAGCTAAAGGAAAATATAATAGATAGCTTGATGTTCATTGTCTTTTTGAAGTTCAAAATTCTTCCAAAATATGAAACAAATTCCAACCTACTGTAAGCTACGCATACACTAAGAAAATGCCAGTTTTCCTGGAGACCATTGATGAATGTGTCCTGTATTCAGTAGCAAGCAGCATCATGGTCTCAGCAACAACAAAAAAATATTAATGATCAAGTGAACCTTGTGGCTTTTGGGTGTAACGTTGACCAAGAAAACTGATGTGATTCTGTCAGTCCTGGAAAGGTCAGTCATTTCATTCAAATGAAACTATTTGCAGAAAATGCAACATCAGACATGTAGCACGATGTCCCACCCAGTCACATTAATTTGACACCAGGCCAACTAGTCCTAACACTAGCCTCTTAATGCTGAGTGCCAAGCGAGGCAGCTGTTAGTACCAATTTTGTAAGTCTTTGGTATGACTCGACTGGGGATTAAACCCATGACCTCCCACATCTGAAACGGACGCTCTAACCACTAGGCCACAGAAGTGGTTAAAAAATGAATGAAATACATGCGTAAAAACTTGGTGTAGTGATGTCATCACGTTGAACTGTTTCAATCTCTGATATATGTACACCCATGATACTACACATTTCTACATAATGCCAACTCTAGTCAGGAGATTCCTTTGTAATGAAAGAAATCATAATAATAATAATAATGAGGACTTTGTATAGCACTTAATCTTTAGAAGCTCTAAGTACTTTACAACATCTATAATGATACGACTACAAAAAAACCAACAAAGAAAACCCACCATGAAATTAGAAACATAAACAATGCTGAATACATGTATATACTCGCAAATAGAATTTATCCAACCAACCATCTATGCTACCTAATTACCTGCAAGCATACAATACATACACACATATCAGCATAGTGACATAATATCCATGTTATAATTCAATGAAGACCCCATGCTAACTAAGTTGCTAGAGCATTGACTTGAAATCCAAGGTTTAAATAACCTTTCCATGCCAGAATAGTTTTCTGTGTAATCCAAGGGTTAAATAACCTTTCCATGCCAGAATAGGTTTCTGTGTAATCCAAGGGTTAAATAACCTTTCCATGCCAGAATAGGTTTCTGTGTAATCCAAGGGTTAAATAACCTTTCCATGCCAGAATAGGTTTCTGTGTAATCCAAGGGTTAAATAACCTTTCCATGCCAGAATAGGTTTCTGTGTAATCCAAGGGTTAAATAACCTTTCCATGCCAGAATAGGTTTCTGTGTAATCCAAGGGTTAAATAACCTTTCCATGCCAGAATAGGTTTCTGTGTAATCCAAGGGTTAAATAACCTTTCCATGTCTGAATAGGTTTCTGTGTAATCCAAGGGTTAAATAACCTTTCCATGCCAGAATAGGTTTCTGTGTAATCCAAGGGTTAAATAACCTTTCCATGCCAGAATAGGTTTCTGTGTAATCCAAGGTTTAAATAACCTTTCCATGCCAGAATAGGTTTCTGTGTAATCCAAGGGTTAAATAACCTTTCCATGCCAGAATAGGTTTCTGTGTAATCCAAGGGTTAAATAACCTTTCCATGCCAGAATAGGTTTCTGTGTAATCCAAGGGTTAAATAACCTTTCCATGCCAGAATAGGTTTCTGTGTAATTCAAGGGTTAAATAACCTTTCCATGCCAGAATAGGTTTCTGTATAATCCAAGGGTTAAATAACCTTTCCATGCCAGAATAGGTTTCTGTGTAATCCAAGGGTTAAATAACCTTTCCATGCCAGAATAGGTTTCTGATTTGCCTTTATCCTATAGGAAAGCTGCATCCTAAGCATACTGTAATAACAGTGCAGTTAAAACCCAAATCATACAAAACAAATAAATGAACTTCGATCAATTTTGCCTTGTATGTTGCGGACAGCATTTTTTCCTTTCCTCTCCACTAAAATATGCAAAAAAGACCATCTATTCATTATTTAGTTCCTTCATGTGTACTTTATATTCACTGCAAAAATATAAAGCAAGGCATTTGCTTATTTTTTGTTATTCATGAATCATGTATGTACATTTTACATCTGCACTCATCATCTACATTATTATGGTGTCATACTGCACCGCAGAAGGAAAATCGGATACATCAAGCCCTTATTGTCAAATGATGAGTAAAAATCCAACAAAAAATGTAATAGTACAATAGCAAAGAACTATAAATATCTTTATGAAATAGGAATGATGGGTAAAGATCCAACAAAAAATGAAATAGTACAATAGTAAAGAACTATAAATATCTTTATGAAATAGGAATGATGAGTAAAGATCCAACAACAAATGTAATAGTACAATGTAAAGAACTATAAATATCTTTATGAAATAGGAATGATGAGTAAAGATCCAACAAACAATGTAATAGTACAATAGCAAAGAAATATAAATATCTTTATTAAATAGAAATGTTGGGTAAAGATCCAACAAACAATGTAATAGTACAATAGTAAAGAACTATAAATATCTTTATGAAATAGGAATGATGGGTAAAGATCCAACAAAAAATGTAATAGTACAATAGCAAAGAACTATAAATATCTTTATGAAATATGAATGTTCCGGAACACATTAGTACCTAAAAATTGGCTAAAATAAAAACCATAACTTCAGAGTGATTAAAAGACATATATACCAACAGCAGCTGGACAAGTTGTTACATATATCAGATTTATATTTATTTTACTTTAATTGCTTGTTTGTCAGCTTTAATTTTTTTTATTCTATTACATATTATAACATAATCTTGTTTATGTGATTTGGACATTTTTTCAGAAAATCTGTTTATTTTAGAATAAAATGATTGGTTTTTGTCACAGTCATATTAGGAGTACATGATGTAAAAAGGATCATGTGACCCTTATACTGATATAGATTTTGCATCTCAAATTACTGTATAACCTTTGTTTTAGAGAAATAATGTCAGTTTAGGCTTAAAACACTTGACATCATATGGTTTTCTTCTGTTGTAGCCAGTTTTCAAGCTATATGTTAAATTTTCTTCAGATTATTTGGATTCTAAAAGATTAATTTGTTTCTCTGGAAATATCTGAGTGCTCATACAAAATTCTTGGACAAAGACATTTCGTAAAATTTTATCAGATTTCCAAAACCAGAGTGTTATTTCTTGTGTTTCTACAAGAAAATGTAGACAACAATGTACAGGATACAGCAATTACGTTATCACCTTCAATCTTAGATTTTCATTGTGACTTACACTTGAATTCATTAGAACCTTTCACTATTAAGACTTTTAAAATTTAATTCATGGCATATTCTTGGATTATTTTTGGATTTGATTCTTAAAACCATAAGTTCTTGTTTCCACTGTTACATTGTTTTTTTCCAAGGAAATAATTTATTTGTTAAATTTTCCAAAGCTTGTTGTTTTCACTTTCTTTGTTACTGTTTTTTAGAGCCTAAACACGTAACAACATATAAAACTACACCCCATCACTGTCAAGCTGGTGCACTGTATAGGGAACTGCTTAGAAAATTTTGTATTGTATGATACCTTAAACAGAGGAATCTGTGTTGAAAACCCTTAAATAGTGGAACCTGTGTTGAGATACCTTAAACAGAGGAATCTGTGTTGAAAACCTTTAAATAGTGGAACCTGTGTTGAGATACCTTAAACAGAGGAAACCTGTTGAAAACCCTTAAACAGTGGAACCTGTGT
The DNA here is from genome assembly GCA_030141615.1 of Unio pictorum. Classification (NCBI taxonomy): domain Eukaryota; kingdom Metazoa; phylum Mollusca; class Bivalvia; order Unionida; family Unionidae; genus Unio; species Unio pictorum. The sequence continues at coordinate 1,929,768 of JARLTB010000494.1, forward strand.
TGAGATACCTTAAACAGAGGAATCTGTGTTGAAAACCCTTAAATAGTGGAATCTGTGTTGAGATACCTTAAACAGAGGAAACCTGTTGAAAACCCTTAAATAGTGGAACCTGTGTTGAGATACCTTAAACAGAGGAATCGGTGTTGAAAACCCTTAAGCAGAGGAACCACTAACCTGTGTTGAGAACGCTTAAACAGAGGAACCGTTGTTGAGAACCCTTAAACAGAGAAACCTGTGTTGTTGAACCTGATGTAACTAAGGAGAAGATGGGCATTAACTGGCCATAACTATTTTAAATAATGACATAGTAGGGTTGAAATTCAAGTCCTTAATGGTTATAATTTTAAGGGTTATAATTTGAGCAAAATCACCTGGAAAAGTATGAATGATGATGTCCACTAAACTTGGTTTAAAATGAAGTACACAGAAAAACCCAATTAAAGGCATATCTAGGTTCAAGAAACAATATTCACCACACAAAAAAAAAAAAACCTGCATCAGAACATGATGAACAGTTCAAGATCCTTTGTAATGATATGAAACTCCTTGCTGAGGTCTACAACTCCATCCAAAATGCCAGTAACAACCGAAGTCACCATTTTGGATATACATCAAGAGCTATAACTCTGTCCAAACTGCGGCTGACAAGATCAACATCTGGGTCCATGAAACAATGATCATATCAAACTTAATCAAAATGTTTTGAATGGTTTCTGAGACATACTTGTTACAAGAATATGATGCTGAAGTGATTTAAACATGGTGGTAAAAGGTAAAGAACTCCATAATAATTGGAACTGAAAAGAGGAAACTTGTACAAGGCATAATAACTACATGTAATAGACAATTTAAAACCAAAGGTCATCCACTAATGTGCAAGGGTAATGGAGTTTTGATTAAAAGGTAGAACAAACAACACAAAATCCTGACCTGCCCATGCATGATGTAATGGCAGATCAGGATATATATTTATAGTTGAGATGATTTTATAAGTACATGTATATACTTGAGGAATGAGTGTGCAATTCAAACAACAAAAATCCCACCCATTTTTTTGTAAACTAATATTAGGAACTTCTTTTTCTTAATGATGATGGCCAAAACTGACCAGTCCTAACACTGACATCTTAATGATGATGGCCAAAACTGACCAGTCCTAACACTAACATCTTAATGATGATGGCCAAATTGACCAGTCCTAACACTAACATCTTAATGATGATGGCCAAAACTGACCAGTCCTAACAATGACATCTTAATGATGATGGCCAAAACTGACCAGTCCTAACACTAACATCTTAATGATGATGACCAAAACTGACCAGTCCTAACACTAACATCTTAATGATGATGGTCATGTCAGGCAACTGCTAGTTTTACATGGCCAGTGTTTGAAACTGTGTATGACCCCTACATCCAAGGCAGATGAGAGTTATATACCAACACAGACAAAACTGACATCTGCAGCAATGTAAATACTAACACATGAATCTAATACATGCATTGACAAAAGAAGTAAGTAATATACCAACACAGACAAAACATACACTGACATATGCAGAAATGTAAATACTAACACATGAATCTAATACATGCATTGACAAATGAAGTAATATACCAACATAGACAAAACTGACATCTGCAGCAATGTAAATACTAACACTTGAATCCAATACATGCATTGACAAATGAAGTAAGTAATATACCAACATAGACAAAACTGACATCTGCAGCAATGTAAATACTAACACATGAATCTAATACATGCATTGACAAATGAAGTAAGTAATATACCAACACAGACAAAACTGACATCTGTAGCAATGTAAATACTAACACATGAATCCAATACATGCATTGACAAATGAAGTAAGTAATATACCAACACAGACAAAACTGACATATGCAGCAATGTAAATACTAACACATGAATCTAATACATGCATTGACAAATGAAGTAAGTAATATACCAACACAGACAAATCTGACATCTGTAGCAATGTAAATACTAACACATGAATACAATACATGCATTGACAAATGAAGTAATATACCAACACAGACAAAACTGACATCTGCAGCAATGTAAATACTAACACATGAATACAATACATGCATTGACAAATGAAGTAAGTAATATACCAACACAGACAAAACTGACATCTGTAGCAATGTAAATACTAACACATGAATCCAATACATGCATTGACAAATGAAGTAAGTAATATACCAACACAGACAAAACTGACATATGCAGCAATGTAAATACTAACACATGAATCTAATACATGCATTGACAAATGAAGTAAGTAATATACCAACACAGACAAATCTGACATCTGTAGCAATGTAAATACTAACACATGAATACAATACATGCATTGACAAATGAAGTAATATACCAACACAGACAAAACTGACATCTGCAGCAATGTAAATACTAACACATGAATCTAATACATGCATTGACAAATGAAGTAAGTAATATACCAACACAGACAAAACTGACATCTGTAGCAATGTAAATACTAACACATGAATCCAATACATGCATTGACAAATGAAGTAATATACCAACACAGACAAAACTGACATCTGCAGCAATGTAAATACTAACACATGAATCTAATACATGAATTGACAAATGAAGTAAGTAATATACCAACACAGACAAAACTGACATCTGTAGCAATGTAAATACTAACACATGAATCTAATACATGCATTGACAAATGAAGTAAGTAATATACCAACACAGACAAAACTGACATCTGTAGCAATGTAAATACTAACACATGAATCTAATACATGCATTGACAAATGAAGTAAGTAATATACCAACACAGACAAAACTGACATCTGCAGCAATGTAAATACTAACACATGAATCCAATACATGAATTGACAAATGAAGTAAGTAATATACCAACACAGACAAAACATACACTGACATATGCAGCAATGTAAATACTAACACATGAATCTAATACATGCATTGACAAATGAAGTAAGTTATATACCAACACAGACAAAACTGACATCTGCAGCAATGTAAATACTAACACAATAATCTAATACATGCATTGACAAATGAAGTAATATACCAACACAGACAAAACATACACTGACATCTGCAGCAATGTAAATACTAACACATGAATCCAATACATGCATTGACAAATGAAGTAAGTAATATACCAACACAGACAAAACATACACTGACATATGCAGCAATGTAAATACTAACACATGAATCTAATACATGCATTGACAAATGAAGTAAGTAATATACCAACACAGACAAAACATACACTGACATATGCAGCAATGTAAATACTAACACATGAATCTAATACATGCATTGACAAATGAAGTAATATACCAACACAGACAAAACTGACATCTGACATATGCAAAGTAAATACTAGCACAGACTGCTCGGCTGAGTCATACCAAAAACTTATAAAAATGGTAAAATCAGCTTCCTAAGCTTGGCATTTATGTCCAAGAGATAGTATGCAGACACAAAAATGTACAAGAGATAGCATAAATACACAAATATGTCCAAGAGATAGCATAAACATACAAATATGTCTAAGAGATAGCATACATACACAAATATGTCCAAGAGATAGCATACAGCAACAAATGTGTCCAAGAGATAGCATAAACATACAAATATGTCCAAGAGACAGCATACATACACAAATATGTCTAAGAGATAGCATACATACACAAATATGTCCAAGAGATAGCATACAGCCACAAATATGTCCAAGAGATAGCATACATACACAAATATGTCTAAGTGATAGCATACAGCCATAAATATGTCTAAGAGATAGCATCCAGTACAAGGTAATTTATAATAACTCAAAAAGATACAACTTAATATTCCAAAAGAACAAAACTATTACTGAATGGCTCGCTCCAAAACATAGCTTATATATCTGTTTTTACATAAACAAGAAAGGGGTCATGATCTTCTAGAATCTCTCAGAACAATTTTACGTTCAAGAAATCATGTAAAGAGTGTATGACCCAACTAAAACAGAAAAGATGTTTATACAAAACTCCATTTTGTCCTTGGAACCAACCAATCATTTTAAAAGCTTGTTTACAACTCTGAAGTCAGGTCAGAAATGAGGTCAACACCTGGTGTTTATTCTGTGAAGTACAGGTCCCCCCCCCCAATGAACGAATCTTAAAACTTAAAATGCCAAATTTAAATCTAACAAACAAACAAAAATAAAAATAAATATAAATGACTTATCAAATATACGTAACAGTATATAGACACAAATATGTCAAAGAGATAGCATACAGCCACAAACATGTCCAAGAGATAGCATACAGCCACAAATATGACCAAGAGATAGCATACATACACAAATATGTCTAAGAGATAGCATACAGCCACAAATGTGTCCAAGAGATAGCATACATACACAAATATACTCAACTGACAGCATGCAGACATAAAGTAGATGACAGCAGGAAATGTACTGAAATTTTACTTAGTAAAACAAGGAAGTATACCTACAAAACCAATAGTTGATATATCTTGACAGGACCTTAAGTAACACCACTTCAACAAAATGTGTCTTGTGTATGGGTGGGATTGATTGCAAATGCTGTACATTAGCCCTTTTATGTATTACATAAAACTATCAAGTTACTGGTCATTTGGAGCATTATCTGGCAGGTAGATCTAATACTGTATTGAAGATAATGGTTTTTTTTTAACATAGAAAACTGTTAAGTGTGTCAATTTCCTTATGCTTAAACTTTACTATATCATAAAAAATATTAAATTTGTGAAACTTAATGTAGTTTTTGTTTATTATTTCAATATATTCCTAATTGCTGTTTACATTGTCAATATGTTATGCCATTCATTTTGTTAGCACTGTGACATCATCCTATCTGATTACTAAACACCTTAATGAGAACACATATATATTCAATGTGACCTTATTTAGAGAGCACATAGATATTAAATGTGACCTTATTTAGAGAGCACATAGATATCAAATGTGACCTTATTTAGAGAGCACACAGATATTAAATGTGACCTTATTTAGAGAGTACATAGATATTCAATGTGAACTTATTTAGAGAGCACATAGATATTCAATGTGACCTTATTTGTCTATCTGCATGCATTGTATTAAATTGTATGGAAAAACTGGTCATTTGTGTGTTTTAAGCACTGAAATACATTTGTTGTTCATTTGTTACTAAGTCTACCAGAGTAAAGTGCTTTGCCCAACAGAAGTTCAACTTTTGAAGATTCTGTTAAAGACGTTAATTGATGTTTCAAACAGTTATGCCAAAGTGAATTTAAATTTAAATTTAAAAAAAAAAAATGAGATTAAATCAGTCATGCTAATAAAGGTAACCATAATGTGATGTTGTTTAAAATAAAAAATTTGACATTTGGAATCAAAATGAGGTAAAAGGCAACCTAATTACATTTGGAATCAAAATGAGGTACAAGGCAACCTAATTACATTTGGAATCAAAATGAGGTAAAAAGCAACCTAATTACATTTGGATTCAAAATGAGGTAAAAGGCAACCTAATTACATTTGGAATCAAAATGAGGTAAAAGGCAACCTAATTACATTTGGAATCAAAATGAGGTAAAAGGCAACCTAATTACATTTGAATCATAATGAGGTAAAAGGCAACCTAATTACATTTGGAATCAAAATGAGGTAAAAGGCAACCTAATTACATTTGAATCAAAATGAGGTAAAAGGCAACCTAATTACATCTGAATCAAATTGAGGCAAAAGGCAACCTCATTACATCTAAATCAAAATGAGGTAAAAGACAATCTAACCCTACCTCTGACAGTTAGAAGAATTGCATGTGGTGGCAGATCAATTATGACTAAGTTGAGTTGCAGTTTTCTTAGAGATGAAGATGCATAACACATCTTTTGAAACCATATTTGGTATTTTTCAAAACGAAAACTTTTTGCTTTTTTAGTTGCCATTATTTACATGTGTGTGTGTGTGTGAGAGAGAGAGAGAGAGAGAGAGAGAGAGAGAGAGAGAGAGAGAGAGAGACAGACAGACAGAGACAGAGAGAGAGAGAGAGAGACAGAGAGAGAGAGAGAGAGAGAGAGACAGAGACAGAGAGAGAGAGAGAGACAGACAGAGAGAGAGAGAGAGAGACAGAGAGAGAGACAGAGAGACACAGAGACAGACAGACAGAGACAGAAAGACAGAGACTCATGATTTACCTAGACTGACATCACATAACTATTTCCATTGATATCACAGTACAATGTCCAAAAGATCTAGAAACTATGAAGGGTAATGATAAACTAAGCCCAGTAATTAAAAATCAAAGCAAATTTTCACACTATATTATCATGTTTTCAAATGAAAGTGTATTGACATTTATTTGAATCAATTACAGAATGGAAAATTTTCTATGGTGTTAATCAATAATAATTTTCTAAATTGAATCAATGTATATCATGCTATTTAGAGTCAGCTGTGAATAACAAAACATGTAACCATGTAAGATGGACTGTGTGCATGCAAGGGTGATATACATTATATATATATATATATAGAGAGAGAGAGAGAGAGAGAGAGAGAGAGAGAGAGAGAGAGAGAGAGAGAGAGAGAGAGAGAGAGAGAGAGAGAGAGAGAGAGAGAGAGAGAATAAGATATACATACACTCACATTATTACTATATGTCCCAACCTGGCCAAAGAAACATTTTCTAATGGGTAAAGACCCATTATATATGAATTCAAGCCATTTTCAGCAAAAATATTAATTAATTTTTGAAAGGAAAATATATTACAACAAGCCTGTATAAGACAGTGTGAAAAACACACAGAAACACCACTGTCAACCGCATGAATGAATTCTACATTGTAAGATGTGGGATAAATTAATTGCAATGTCCTGTAGGTTCTTACCTTGCCTCCTTATGTGACAGGAAACTCAAGTACACAACCTTCCACAAATTGTCATTATCCACTTCACATGATTAATACAGATTTAGCATCTCTCTCACTTAACACTATATGACACCAGTAACTCGGTAATGCTAGTGTACTCTACCAGTTAGTGATAATGCACTAAGCAGACTAATCAACTGCTTCTCAATTGGACCATAATCAATATTTACTATACAAAATCACTGTAGTAGTATGGTTAATAATAAGTTGATTAGTCACAAAGCTGTTGACTCAGCCCTGAGTTAGCCCATAGGAAAAAGATCATAAATAGATACTTGAATTACCTATCAAATCTCAGGTAGAAGATCTACCTGTCTATCTATATATCTACACATTGTAAATCATGTGGAGATTTTTCCAGAGTGATAGGGAATGGGGACTGATCCCATCATTTGGGAAACAAATGGATTAAATGGAAATTCAATTTTCAGGAGTAAATTTCTTAAATCTGGAATCCTGCCTAACAGTGTTTTGATAGTTTGCATTTAGTTTGGACTAGGTTTTTATGGCACAACAACACATGTAGGTTACTGAGTGCAGAGGCCATTGGAGTAAAATATATTGCTCCAGGATAAACCACAGTAGTCAATCCAGTTTGATTTTGAATGGCTTAATGTCATTGTTTCGCACATGATATATATGCATGGTGGCCAGTATATTTGGTGGAGCAAGAACCTGGGAAGACTCCAGAAAGAATAACTTATTATGGGGAAACTATTGGTAAGCTTTCTCACAAACCAATGCTGGTCAAGCCAAGGCTTGAACTCATGTAGACTGAGACAAGATGTGTGAGTGATTTGTAATGGCGAACATGCTTAAGACTATCTTCCTGGGCCCTATTAGCTAATCGATACTCCATCTTCCTGGGCCCTATTAGCCAATCGATAGTACAATCCATCTTCCTGGGCCCTATTAGCCAATCGATTTGAACTCTCATTTTAATGATATGCAGGACAGTGCATTAGGTCCAATGTACATCCTTGAGTTTGAATTCTTTACATTGGGATTGGTAACAACCTACATATTAGGAACTTAATTTTCAGTCCCTAAGGACTTGGGGAAAAAAATCCCTACATGCCCTTTATATTTCTTTAAGAAAAGACAATCATAATCAGAACCATAAATCGACAATAAAGCCCTGCTTCATTCATTAACACCACATACATCTGATCCTTTGTCCCAATCTCTGTCCCTAAACTCAGAAAGAGGGGCAAAGGTACAATTTCTTACATCAAGAAAATCAAGCATATTTCAAGTTAGAAGTTATGAAATCGGGGGTGTTTTGGTGCTCGGACCAAAGATGTCTGTAAGACCAAGAATTATTAGTCAACCAAAAGCATCGTCTTGTTCAAAAACAAAAAGCATCACAAAACAAAGATGGCAACCCTAGTATCAACAATCTTGTGCAAGATCGTATACTTTGGTAGCTCCCTATGTCAGGCCTTTTCTTCCTTTTGAATCAAGCATAATCATTGGTTATACTTTGGTTATAACAACCCAGGTTCCCAGAAAGAAAGAGCTTACCAATTATATAAAGTGATCAAGAGTCCCTTGATGGGACTGATGCTCTATTGGGTGAAATTTCTGCCCAAGGAATTCAAGATAAGATGTCTTCTTCCTTTTAATTGCTGAATGCATAAACAATCTCTAATATTCTTCAGTGATATCAACATTTAAAAATTAGATCCTGTATTTCAATACTGGAATGGAGCAGTCATAACACAATTTTCAAGATGGCTGCAGTGTGGTGGCCGAATTGGGTGTCACAACATTTTCTTTTAAGACTGTCTATCATAAGATCTTTTGGAGAAATCCCCATTTGAATACGTCTTTCTGGTCAGGCTGAGTTGTGATGACATGATTTTAATGATTGCTGCTATGGTAGCTATCTTTTTGTTACAGTGTCACTGTTTTTATTTGAGACCAGCATACAAGACATTTTTAGGATATGGCAATCCATTCAGAAGGAGTATAGTAATAACATGATTGCATAGATCAGATCAGCTTGGTCTTTATTTATAGCTAACTAAACATCATAAGAAGTGTTTAAATGAAACTTTTTGTTGATAGGCCCATCCAATCTGACAAAGTGGTGACCACCTACACTTCATTAAGAAGTCTTTATGTGAAACTCTTTGTTGATAGGCCCATCCATTCTGACAAAGTGGTGACCAACTAGACTTCATTAAGAAGTCTTTATGTGAAACTCTTTGTTGATAGGCCTCATTAAGAAGTCTTTATGTGAAACTCTTTGTTGATAGGCCCATCCATTCTGACAAAGTGGTGACCAACTAGACTTCATTAAGAAGTCTTCCAGTGAAAGTCAACTGTCCATAGGATTTTCGACTCCAGTGAAGTAGCAAGTAACAAGATTTTCAAGATGGCTGCCAAAGAGGCTGAAGACTGACAGACAGGCACAGAAGAAAAAGAGAAGAAAATACCATATCACGTGACATGATTACAATACTTCAACAAAAAGAAAATCCTAGTACAAAGGATTATGATACATTTTTTTCTTCTAGTACACAGGATTACGATACATTCAATGTTTTCCTAGTACACAAGATTCTGATGCATCTAATTTTTTCCTAGTACACAGGATTATGATGTATCTAATTTTCCTAGTACACAGGATTATTATGTATCTAGTTTTCCTAGTACACAGGATTATGATGTATCTAATTTTCCTAGTACAAGGATTATGATATATCTAATTTTCCTAGTACACAGGATTATGATGTATCTAGTTTTCCTAGTACACAGGATTATGATGTATCTAGTTTTCCTAGTACACAGGATTATGATGTATCTAATTTTCCTAGTACAAGGATTATGATATATATAATTTTCTTAGTACACAGGATTATGATGTATCTAGTTTTCCTAGTACACAGGATTATGATGTATCTAATTTTCCTAGTACACAGGATTATGATACTTCTAATTTTTTCCTAGTACACTGGATTATGATACTTCTAATTTTTTCCTAGTACACAGGATTCTGATAAATCTAATGTTCCTAGTACACAGGATTTTGATACATCTAATTTTCCTAGTACACAGGATTATGATGTATCTAATTTTTCTAGTACACAGGATTATGATACATCTGATTTTTTCCTAGTACACAGGATTATGATACATTCAATGTTTTACTAGTACACAGGATTATGATACATCTAATTTTTCTTAGTACACAGAATTATGATACATCTCATTTTTTCCTAGTACACAGGATTATGACACATCTAATTTTTTCCTAGTACACAGGATTATGATACATCTAATTTTTCCTAGTACACAGAATTATGATACATCTCATTTTTTCCTAGTACACAAGATTATGATACATCTCATTTTTTCCTAGTACACAGGATTATGATACATCTAATTTTTTCTTAGTACACAAGATCATGATACATCTAATTTTTTCTTAGTACACAGGATTATGATACATCTAATTTCACATACAAAGTTGAGATATAACTTCTTAAAAAACCTTAAGAAACAAAAAAGTTACATAATTACACTAAGTGGAACATGCTTATACAGTAAAGATATTTGTTAAGACAGAAACAGGGCTCACAGCCAAGCATGGAAACACACACAACTAGAACAAAACAGAAACACTGTGTAGGCCTACAGCCAAGCATGGAAACACACAACTAGCATAAAACAGAAACACTGTGTAGACCTACAGCCAAGCATGGAAACACACAACTAGCACAAAACAGAAATATTGTGTAGGCCTACAGCCAAGCATGGAAACACACAACTTGCACAAAACAGAAACATTGTATAGGCCTACAGCCAAGCATGGAAACACACAACTAGCACAAAACTGAAACATTGTATAGGCCTACAGCCAAGCATGGAAACACACAACTAGTACAAAACAGAAATGTCAATATCCCAACAACCAATCAAATCAAACAACTTGGTTTAACTTATTAATATTATGGCTCATGATGCAGGTTGGTCAAGCAGTTGGACAAAAGCCCCCGTGGTCACCTATGTGGAATGTACTATATCATGCAGGTTGGTCAAGCAGTTGGACAAAAGCCCAGTCGGTCACCTGTGTGGGTTGTACTATAATAACTGCTAATAATTTTTAACTTGAACACGTCTCATCCAATTTTCATAACTGTTTAGCACATACTTAAAAATCCTTTGTCAACTACCATGATTTTTTTTTTCTTCTTCAAATTTAAAATAAATAGCCATGTTAATTAGCTTGTGGAGAATTCTCAAATCCGTAAGATCAATAGCTGGAATTTCAGTGTAACTAGATATAAATATAAGGATCAGACTTAGCAATTAACAAGTTCTTTGTGTTCAATTCTTATGAAATATGAGTTCTTAATAATAGGAGCCCATATACTTAAAAGTAAATTTTGAAATGCATACATATTTATACAGTAAAAAAAACCCACAAATAATGACTAATATACTGATTATGTCTACAGTAACTGGCAACTAATACTGGATTCATCTATTCAAATTCACAGTCCTGTCAACTTGCTGTTCTATTCAGAGTATCTAATGACAATTTATGGTGTAAGCTATTTGACAAGTAGGAAAATAAAAATAATTTCAGGCAAGCACTGAAATAATAAAATTCTTTGTCACGTCAATGAATCAGTTGTAAAACACTGAGCAAGATACAGTCAGGCTGGGTTACAGTCAAGCCTCTATTATTAGACAATCAAGCATAGCTACAGTCAAGTATCAATTAATAGACAGCTTAGCTAGGTTATAGTCAATAGCTAGGCTAGGTTACAGTCAAGTATCAATTAACAGCTAGGCTAGGTTACAGTCAAGTATCAATTAACAGATAGCTAGGCTAGGTTACAATCAAGTATCAATTAACAGACAGCTAAACTAGGTTACAGTCAAGTATCAATTAATAGACAGCTAGGGTAGGTTACAGTCATGTATCTAGCTAGGCTAAGTTATAGTCAAGCATAAACTAATAGATAGCTAAGCTAGGTTACAGTCAAGTATCAATAGCTAGGCTAGGTTATAGTCAAGTATCAATTAATAGATAGCTAGGCTAGGTTACAGTCAAGTACAGATAGCTAAGCTAGATTACAGTTAAGTATCAATAACTAGGCTAGGTTATAGTCAAGTATCAATTAGTAGATAGCTAGGCTATGTTACAGTCAAATATCAATAGCTATGCTAGGTTACAGTCAAGTATAGATAGCTAGGCTAGGTTACAGTCAAGTATAGATAGCTAGGCTAGGTTATAGTCAAATATAGACAGCTAGGCTGGGTGAGAGTCACACAACTATTAGCAGATATCTAGGCCAAGGTAGTCAATCATCTATTAACTGACTGCTAGGCTTGGTAAGAGTCAATCATCTATACCAGACAGCTAGGCTTGGTTACAGTCAAGCATCTAGTACCAGACAGCTAGGCTTGGTTACAGTCAAGCATCTATACCAGACAGCTAGGCTTGGTTACAGTCAAGCATCTAGTATCAGACATCTAGGCTTGGTTACAGTCAATCATCTATACCAGACAGCTAGGCTTGGTTATAGTCAAGCATCTAGTACCAGACAGCTAGGCTTGGTTACAGTCAAGCATCTAGTACCAGACAGTTAGGCTTGGTTACAGTCAATCATCTTTACCAGACAGCTAGGCTTGGTAATAGTCAATCATTTGTACCAGACAGCTAGGCCTGGTTACTGTCAATCATCTAGTACCAGACAGCTAGGCTTGGTTAGTCAATCATCTGTACCAGACAGCTAGGCTTGATTACAGTCAAGCATCTAGTACCAGACAGTTAGGCTTGGTTAGTCAAGCATCTATACCAGACAGCTAGGCTTGGTTACAGTCAAGCATCTAGTACCCAACAGCTAGGCTTGGTTAGTCAATCATCTGTACCAGACAGTTAGGCTAGGTTACAGTCAATCATCTAGTATCAGACAGCTAGGCTTGGTTACAATCATTTGAACTAGTCCAAACTACACTCACAGTGGAACAAACGTCAATTTTTTCTGCCTCTACTGCCTATGTGCTACTTCCTCCTAGTAGAAAAACAAGATGACCGAACCTTTCTTTTTGGAGCAGTTTCCGAATCTCTTGGAGTATGGAAATTTGATAGATGGCAACCTGATTATTCTTGGAGATTTCAACTTTCACTTTGTCCTGGAAACCGATACACTTAAAAACTCCTAGATTCCAGTCATGTTTTCAACCATAAACAGTCAGTTAACCAACCCACCCATAAACATTGTCACATTTTAGATTGGATTCTTCATGGACCCAATGATAATATTCTATGGTCCTCCCTGGTATCCCATGAACTTGCATCAGATCACTTCTGTATTATATACTGTCTTGACATATCAAATCCTAACCTTCCACCTTTATATGCTACTAAAAGAAACCTCCGCATGAAGAACATAACCAAACTAATGCATGACATCCAAGCAAACCTAACATCTTGTTTACCTTCTACAGCAGAATAACTCAATAACTGCCTGCATTCATTGCTTGAAAAACATGCCCCAGCCACCTAGCACAGAGTATCAATTCAAAAGTATTTTCCGTGGTACAGCAGTGTTAGGGACCAGCTACGCACTACTAAAAGAGACCACCGTAAAGCAAAGAGGCTTTGTCTTTCATCCAAACTAATTATTCATAAGCATATCTAGGAAGCTGCTAAGAAGAACATCACAATAAAAGTCCATACAGCAAAATCATCCTACTACAATACTAAGATCACAGAGAGATCCAGCTGCAAAGAACTCTTCAAGATTACTAAGATTACTAAGAAGCTAATGTCAAGGAACAAACGTACACCACTTCCAACTACCTTCTCTCCAGTCGCCCTTGCCAGACATGTTTGCAAATTTCTTCATTACAAAGTAGTACCATTAGAGATAAGCTTGAAAACACAATTTAAATTGACCCATTTTCACCATACAGTTGCGATACTGAATTTTAGCAGCAACTATTAGCAGCATTTGAAGCTGTGTCTATGGATTTAGTATGTACAATCGTGATGAAGAGTGCACCAAAGTCAAGTGAACTTTATGCATTTCCAACATCACTGCTGCTTGAGTGCTCAGATCCAGTATTGCCTTCACTAACTGATGTTATTCATATCTCTCTCATCTGGGGAATTCCCATCATTTTTCAAAACTGCCATCGTAAAGCCACTGCTGATGAAACCAACAATGGACCATAATTTAAAGAACTACCGCCCAGTCTCTAATCTCTCATTTATATAAAAAAATCTTAGAAAAATTGTTCTAACCCAACTTGTATCTCATCTGAATTTAAACAGTATTTATGGCAATGTACAGTCTGCATGTCGTCCTTGCCACAGTACTGAAACTACTCTTCTGAAAGTATTTAATGACATTCTCTCTGCTTTGAATAGCAGAAAGATCACAGTACTCACTCTCCTTGATTTGTCTGCAGCATTTGGCACAATAGACTATGATATATTACTTCACCGTCTCCAACATATATTTGGGATTCATGATACAGCCTAACTGGGGTTCAAGTCCTACTCAGTGAACAGGACACAAATTGTGTCCACAAATGGAATATACTCCAGCCCAGTTGATCTATGTTGTGGTGTTCCATAGGGGTCTGTTCTTGGACCTGCTCTCTTCATTCTATACACTCAGCCACTCTCAAGTGTCATAGATCATCATCCATTGTCTCACCAATTGTACACTGATGACACCCAAATATACAAATCTAGCCACCCAACAGAAGTTGATGCTACCATCCAACATGTAGAGAGATGTATATCTGATGTGAAATCATGGATGACATGTAACAAGCTGCAGATGAATGATGATAAACTGAGGCCAAGTTACAGCCAAGCATCTAGTACCAGACAGCTCAGCTGAAATATGGTCAAGCATCTAGCACCAAAAAGCTAGGCTTGGTTACGGTCAAGCATCTAGTACCTGACACAGCCAGGCAATGTTACTTTCAAGCATCTATCAGTAGACAGCTAGGCTAGGTTACAATCAAGCATTAGGTTACAGTCAAGCATATATTACCAGACAGCCAGGCTAAAGTTACAGTCAAGCATCTATTAACAGACAGTTTAGGTTATAGCCCAGCATCCAGTACCAGACAACTAGATCTGGTTACAGTCAAGCATCTATTACCAGACAGTCAAGAGGCTGGGTTACAGTCAATCATCTAGTACCAGAGAACTAGGCCAGGTTCTACTCAAGCATTACCAGACAGTCAGGCTGGGTTACAACCCAGAAGCATCTAGTACCAGCCAGCTAGGCTAGGTTACACCCAACCTCTAATTAAATAGTAACTCCACATTTTGCCTTAAAATGCTTACTTGTAATTAGAGCCCAACTGCAAACTGCAGAGACCCAGATCTGCTCACGTATAATGTGCCAGCAGATTTGGGTCTATAAACTGAGTTCATTAGGAGTAAACAGTAGTTCAATAATAATAATAATAATAATAATAATAATAATAATAATAATAATAATAATAATAATAATGAGGACTTTGTATAGTGCCTAATCTTTAGAAGCTCTAAGCGCTTTACAACATCTGTAACGATATGACTACACTACAGAAAAACAAATAACAGAAACCATGAAATTGGAAAACATAAATAGTAATAAGATTCATTCTTTACTATATAAAGATCACTGCTCAATATGGTCAGTGGTCACCATTGTAAACGTCTCAAATACACACAGGACTGATTACAAAATATGCTGTCAGAAGCTGAGAAATTTATCAATGGGATATCCAAGAACCTAGGTATTTAAATAGCTGTCAAGTGTCAAGTTCATGCCCATGCTGTATGCCTCCCACCCCCAACCCTCCCCCCCCCCGCTTACCCAGACATGGTCTTAATTTAGAATCATTTTAAGAAGCATTAAAATCTAGAATGAATTCTTCACATATCTATACTATCCAGTTTCAAATACAAACTGAAGAGAAGCTATACCTGCATGTATACAATGTACCCTTGAAGTTACGCATTATGGCTGGGTTCATTTTCTGGTTTGTTAATTCAGTTATTGCACCCAGGTATCAGTCATGAAATCTGGACCATAAATTCCCAAGAGATGGGCTGTACTCACTATGTCAACCATCAAAATATTTGAGATTGGGCCTGTAACTGCTCACCTGGTTAGCATACCTTAAATAGTTGACAATTTCACTAAGTTTTTTTGTGTAGTATTTTAAGAAAATAGTCCCAATTTCTAAAACTTCATATCATGTTGATTCTAATAATAATATTTTGCAAAAAAGATAAAGGCTATTAAGATCCATTAATTAAACGTTTCCAAGAATAAAGCTTTTATTTGTAACCTGTAGAGTAATGTATTTCATAGAAAATGAAATTATAATTTGCTTATTACATTTCTTAAGCCATAGGTGTCTTTAATCTTGGTAATTAAATTTGGAAGCATATTTGGGTGTGTTTTATTGAAAGCAAGAAATACAATCTACAGTTTATATATTCCAAATAATTTGAGTAATGGCACTGAATACAGTATGACATGTCATAAAATAATGCAAAATACATGTGATACCATAAATGATAATTGTTTTAACTCTAATAACATGAAATTAACAGCAACTGTCAAGTTTTATTTGACCTAACATCAAGTAAGAATTTAAAATGTGGTAAGTTTTTTTTAATTATCTTCAAATAATGATTTCTAAACCCAGACCTAGTTTGCTTTTTCTTGGAGAAAAAAATTTAATTTGAAATAGAAGTTTAGGTTCTCCACAATGTTAGCAATCTTCCTGATTGAATTTTCATATGCTAGTAATATTCTGAGTTTTCCACAAGAACCAGCTATTTCAATTTTTGTTTGCTCACCTGATACTTAGTTACTGTATTGGAAGTTGGGAAAACAGGTGCTTTGAACATTGCAAAGTATTATGGTTCCAACAATCTATAGAAATATGACATACAGACCCACCATGATGATTTCACCTGACAGGAAATGCAACAGCAATAAAATTGATTGAAAGCTTAAAATGTTATCTAGGATAGGATTTTACCAACAAAACATTGTTAATTCTGTATTTAATACAATTAAGTGCACATTATCCCCACTGTGACAAACCAGATTTAAAGGGAAGGGCTGCTAAAAAAGGTAAACTCCATAATTAAAACAGAAACTCTATACCACTTGTTCTCATCTGTACCGTACTATAATGTGTTACTGTAAAAAAAATGTGCATCTATATCTGTCTCCACACAATATGCAAGCGTATCTGGATCATGTGTAGTTAGCTCTACTTGCAAGATCATAAGAAAAACATAGACCCGGACCGAACAACGTGTGCAATATGCTGAAGATGACGATTTTAATTAGTCAACTAATTTGGTCTGCTAAAATCATTTGCTGGGCAAGTTAAATTTCATGTAAGGAACCCAATTGTTACATTTTAAAAAAAACTGATTCAAATTTCAAAAACCAATTTCGGCCATGTCATTCTCACCAGGCTTGTAGGTCAAAGTTAGACTTGTCACCCCCTTGATTGTGCAACATACGATTAATGTTAGTTCTTTTGGGTGGGCAGACTACTCAGGAAATAAGGTATTCTATTTCTTTCAACAATTACAACACAAGCTTGCTTAAAAGACCTATGGTATGTGAAGTTCAGATCTCATTCTGAAAACAGTAATTGTACAGGTCTCACACCACAATTATTCCTTCCTTTTAAGGCTCAGAAGGCCATCTATATCCCAGGTCTCATGCCTTATGCTATCATCCACATTTACTTGTGAACCAGGCTGGATGCTAATCTCCCATCTTCTAACGAAAAGTGAAAAGAAAAGTCAATGAATACTGCAAAATATTTGGTATCTGGTATCTGCCTTGACTTTGTGGGATACTTGATGTCTAGTAGTTAATTACTATCCTTTCACCTTTGTATTCATGTGTGTGTGTGTAAATGTGTGTGTGTGTGTGTGTGTGTGTGTGTGTGTGTGGATGAGTGTGTTTATGCCAGTGTGTTAGAGCTGGATGTTTATTGCAGCTTTAACAATTTTTCAGTCATATCACTATGATGTCTTTGGTGTGGCAGTTTATAGTGATGTCTAGCACAGGGGCATCATGCCACAGACATGTAGCATGATACCCACCCAATTAAATTGTTTTGACACAAGGCTGGCCTGTCCAACACAATCTTATTAATGCTGAGTGCCAAGTGAGGCAGCTGTTAGTACCAGTTTTGTAAGTCTTTGGTATGACTAAGTTGGGGTTCAAACCCACAACCTCCAGCATCCGAGGTGGATACTGTAACACTAGACCATATAGAGCTGTTTTTTTTACCTTTAGATAATACATGTATACAGCATGACTGGTATGATTATGGAGCATACAGAGTCTTCCCCATTGAAATGGGCCAGTTGCATAATTTATACATATATAAATATACCAAAATGATGGCCTAGTTGCATAATATTGAAATGGGCCAGTTGCATAATTTATACATATATAAATATACCAAAATGATGGCCTAGTTGAATAATATTGAAATGGGCCTAGTTGCATAATATATATATATATAACAAGTTGGCCTAGTTGCATAATTTATACATATATAAATATACCAAAATGATGGCCTAGTTGCATAATATTGAAATGGGCCTAGTTGCATAATATATATATAACAAGTTGGCCTAGTTGCATAATTTATACATAAATATACCAAAAAGCTGGCCATAATCAGTTAAAGATATTATCTGGATTGCATCCAAACAACTGTGATGAAAGGAAGGCAGTGATGAAAGGATTCAGGCAGTGAATTCAAGCTTCTTTAACATCTTTAGGCAGACAGTTCCAAATTATTGCATCTATAAAAACCAAACTATTTTAAATACAATTAAGTTTCAAGGAAGAAAAAGGTTATTTGATGACACTGAGCCAAAAGACTAGAAACTGTATTAATTACCAATGCAATTATGATTGTTGGAAATATCTAACCACAATAGGTTTGAAATTTTTATTCTTGCTTTAGCATCCTACTAAACATTGGCTGCTGACAATAATTCAAATTTCCACAGCTCAAACCCCTAATACACCTGTAAAGTGTCATATGTATTTGTCCTGACCCTAACCCCTAATAAACCTGTAAAGTGTCATATGTATTTGCCCTGACCCTAACTCCTAATAAACCTGTAAAGTGTCATATGTATTTGCCCTGACCCTAACCCCTAATGAACCTGTAATTTAGTGTCATGTGTATTTGCCTTGACCCTAACCCTAATGAACCTGTAATTTAGTGTCATATGTATTTGCCCTGACCCTAACCCCTAATGAACCTGTAAAGTGTCATATGTATTTGCCCTGACCCTAACCCCTAATAAATCTGTAATTTAGTGTCATATGTATTTGCCCTGACCCTAACCCCTAATGAACCTGTAATTTAGTGTCATATGTATTTGCCCTGACCCTAACTCCTAATGAACCTGTAAAGTGTCATATGTATTTGCCCTGACTCTAACCCCTAATAAACCTGTAAAGTGTCATATGTATTTGCCCTGACTCTAACCCCTAATAAACCTGTAATTTAGTGTCATATGTATTTGCCCTGACCCTAACCCCTAATGAACCTGTAATTTAGTGTCATGTATTTGCCCTGACACTATAACATCCATGTCTGACTAATATGAAGGGTATATCATTAGAGCCAAAAAGAGCAATTTATTTGAAGAAAATTATTTTTAGCTTCTAGATTATGCATTTTGTATTTAAAATCTTTTGCAAAATTCTGCCCAAACCACCTACCCACCATCATCATCATCATTATGCCAGAAGATGAAGCAGGAAGTAGAAATGGACATGACATCATCGATAAAAATAGATATTTGTGATGAACACTATTTATCTTAACATTGTGTAACCATCCTAACGTTCTAGTCCAACTTTCTCTTGTTTAAAGGGGGAATGTCAAAATAACCATTATTGGTACTATATATATATATATATATATATATATATATATATATATATATATATATATACATGTATATTGTTTAAAGTATCCAACTCCTGTGACTATAACTATGGATAGACAGCTTCAGTTAAAATACAACTAGAGAAAAATTTCTAAAAATAATATAAATGCCCAATAAGTTGTGTATTAAGTGTAAGGGAAAAAAATTGAGTTGGATCATAATTATTTTAGTAAATATAGTGGTGTACAAAAATAATGTGCTAAAGATAATGTTGATCTGAGGTTATCTGTAATTAACTAACTTTATCTTTCTTTCATATCAGACAGCAGAAAAGTAAAATTATTAGAGGATGAAGTTTGTAGGTTAAGGATGAAAATTTGAAAACTGGAGGATTCTATGGCCAAGATGGAAGAGACATTAAAAAGTGACTGCTGCAGCAATTATAAAGATCCAAACAGTAATCGGAACAACTAAAGTTGCAGATGGAGATATTCAGTGTTGACAATGGGCAGGATTTAATTTCGATTTAATTTTGATTTAATTAAAGTGTAGGCCATGTACATCTTCACAAAGTAGTCTGCTGACAGGTCAGTCTTTGGGAAAAAGATTGGTCAAGTCTGGAGAAATCCCAGTGAAAAGACAGCCCCTTGATAATGAAATATGTTTCAACAGTTGATTGAACACAACTGCCCCAATATCTCTTGAAAAGTTTTCAAAGAAAAATATCAGAACATACAAAAAGTGTTGCTATGAGTAAAATAAAGAATATCAATTGTCAGTTTACATGTTCTTTGTTGCATATTATAAATTTATCTTAAATAAAAATCCATTTTAAGATAAAATTTTATTTTATACTGTTTTAAAAAAAAACACATCTAAGGTTATTTTATCATTCAGGATAAAATAGAATAATGGTATTTGTGAGTTTGTCAGATAATCAAATCTATTTACAGGAACTGTTCATGAAGTCATTAATCATTCATTAAAAACTTTGTTCATCATAGTTCAGGAATATTTCACGAACTGTTCAAGAACAGTTTGTGAAGTGTTTGTTCATAAACAGTTCATGAATTCATAAATTCATGAACTGACCATTCTCAGTTCATGTTCATTCATGAACCTTTCGATTCAACACATCAATTTTCATTTCTCCAATAGACCCTGTGATAATTATACAAGAAACATAAAATTGCCCATTGAAATTAGACACAAAAACACAGTGGTCCCATTTAAGAGTGCTCTTAAGACTCACCTGTTTCGACTGCAGGGACAAACTTTGCGACCTAATCATGTTTTGTATCTTACATGTTTTCAGCATGTTTTTATGTTTTCCAATTTCATTGTTTTTGTCATTTGTTGTTCTGTAGTGTAGTCATATTATTATTGATGGTGTAAAGCGCTTAGAGCTTTGAAAGATTAGGCGCTATACAAAGTCCTCATTATTATTATTATTATTAATCTTTTTACATCTAAATATTTTAACAGGTGTCAGCAATGTACCAATTAAATGTGATCCCTGACTATACTCATGCAAAGTGGGGTGGGGGTCATATAATATGTACTTCATAGTGTGAGACCACTGCTAGGTAACAAGACTGCAGTGATGAATTATTCACTTGGAATAAATCATTTTGTAAGAATAAAGACACTATAAATAAAGGGCTGGATTTTCTATGCATTTTCATTAAAAAAATTCCATGACACTAGTGTAGCCCCACCCCTCTCAAGGGATAAATTATAAAAATTCTATCTGCTCCAGATCCTACCTTTCTCAACATTCAGCATTTACTGGAAGAATGTAACAAATTTCCTGTTTTGCAGATTACTACTGCAAAACTCTTAAATATTATAAAAGAACAAGAACAACATATCATTCTTTTATTAGACATCCCCTGGTATTTCCTGTAAAATTAATTGAATTAATGCATGCCTACACAACTAACCTCTCTTCATGAAGTGTAGTGTTATCTATGCCCACCATGAGTAGATTACAAAAAGCAATTCTGTTAAAATAAAGTTGTCAAGTTTCATCTTTAGATTTGATGTAGGATGTTTCAACAGTTCTTCACAAGACATTCATAGAAGAAGAAAAAAAAAGCTCTTTACTCTTTTTAAAAGTTGTCACTAAATTCCTGTTTTCTTTGAAGTTGTTACTAAATTCCTATTTTTATAAGGTTGTCATTAAATTCCTGTTTGTTAAGGTTCATAAAAGTTCCCAAATAGGGTCATCATCATTCATGAACAAGTGCATGAACATATTCATGAACTATGATGAACAGTTTCTCATGAATGATTCAATGATTTCATGAACAGTTCCTATTAAAAATTTGATTTTTGATTTAACACTTTTTAAACTATATGTATTATATACTCTTTTAAGTTCCTGAAATGTCATGAACTTGGTTCATGAACAATTTAAGTACTTTGATGCACCACCAAGAAATTATTTAATATAGAAATTTCAATATCATTATATTCATAAAATGTTCATGAAAATTCATCATTCAAACTTCTCACAATATTATTGAAATAAAAATAAATGTGAATATTTTCCCTTTTTTTAGATGATATGATAAAATGTTCATAATTGTGTTCTTAACCTGAATAGTTCTGGATTAATATGGGAAAGTATTTTCTGGGCAGCATGAACTGAATGTATTTGCTATAAAATCTTTCAATGACTTTGTTCCAACAATTTTGTCCATTAATTGCTATAAAATCTTTCAATGACTTTGTTCTAACATTTTTTGTACATTACTGTCATAAACTGCATAATTTAGGCTGAGTGTGTTCATGAATTTCAACAACATGATTCATCAAAATTCTTGAAGTCTTCATGAACTTAGTTGAGGAACTTTCATAAATATGTATTTGTTAGGGTTAGGAACTTTCATAAATATGTATTTGTTCACGAACTCAAATGATGAACTCATTATCAACATTTCAAGAACATTCCTGAATAGTTCATGAAGTCATGAATTTGTTTTCGTTGGGGACAAAGAAATTGCTGGAAACTACAATCCCAAGCTCAGGGTACAACATGGTATACCATTTTGTTATGCAGTAGTAAAATTAAATGTACAGAATTCCCTAATTATAATGCTGTCCATGACAGCCATACAGTATACTAACTTAAAATCAAGTGCTCAATACAGAATTCCCTAATTATAATGCTGTCCATGACAGCCATACAGTATACTAACTTAAAATCAAGTGCTCAATACAGTACTCCATCATTATAATGCTGTCCATGACAGCCATACAGTATATTAACTTAAAATCAAGTGCTCAATACAGAATTCCCTAATTATAATGCTGTCCATGACAGCCATACAGTATACTAACTTAAAATCAAGTACTCAATACAGTACTCCATCATTATAATGCTGTCCATGACAGCCATACAGTATACTAACTTAAAATCAAGTGCTCAATACAGTACTCCATCATTATAATGCTGTCCCTGACAGCCATACAGTATACTACATGTAACTTAAAATCAAGTACTCAATACAGTACTCCATCATTACAATCAGCATGTTAAAGGAGAAATAAAATATGCAGGTACTTGAATATAAGATGATCTTACTATAAGGTTGGATATTTGATGGCTCCCATGGACTGCACTATAATAAGAGACCAACATATCATGTACTTCGTTTTAAGGTGGTCACACTAAACAGTTTTATATACTCTATGGCTACCATGGAGAACACTGTATTGAGGGAATACTTTACCATGTACTTTATTTTAAGGTGGTCACACTACAAGGTAGTATATCTGAAAACTATAATGAGTACTATATATTGTACTTCATTTTAAGGTCGTCACACGACATGATAGCATATTTAATGACTCGCATACCAAGAATTGTAATGAGGGAATATAGTAAGTATCAAGTACTTCAGGAACATAACCTTTTCAACTATAAATCCTGCAATCATCTTACCAACTGTTCTATTATGACTATCTAGAATTAGTAAATGCACCAACAGCAAAAGAATACAATACACATTTTTTCTTAACGTTCCTTGGTGCATTTTACAGTACATCCTAAATGAAAACAAAATGTACATCTACATATAGTTCATTTATAATGTATATGTATAATAAATTAAGTCTGAAATAGACAACACATTCCCAGACAGCTGAAATGATAGAAAGCATGTTCTACATACCTAACTCTTTCAGTTAATCCCAACATCTGTTTTTGGAAGTTCGCTGTTTGCTTCCATGAGTAGGGGAAGCAAGCCTTAATGATAACTGCTCCCAGCAACATGTATAACTAAACTGCAAGCAGCAGTCACAGGTTGTGATCCTATTCCGATTGTGTGTTTTATAAAAATATTAATCCCACAAGACATGAATCCATCTGTAACCTTGTCACGTTTTAAGTTGCCCTCACCTCAGAGAAAGAATAGCGTCAGGAATAAAAGCATGATAAAGTATACACTTCCACATAACTATATATAAACACACCATCCAGGTAAGACAACTTTGCCTGTGTACTTTGCTAACTCAGGTGTGCAAATGTGTACTAGATATGCCTCAGTCTTGGTTCCATCCAATACCTGAGCAAGATGTGACCATTATACATTATCCAGTGTGAACAAGTACAATGCATTCACAACAATGCCAGTTATATCCTGTCTCTATCTAACTGTATCACCAAGGTGTATGCTGCTGATAATAATCAAGGAATGTGAAGGGGAAACAGCAAGTCTCCAGCTTTGTCTCCTTTACAAATTTCAGCTGAACAATTTCTAGGCATTCTAAATCTGCTTATCACCAATCAAGTAAAATATAATGAAAATCCTGTCAGTGAATTATTGACATTTATCTAAGTGGCACAAATCCCAAAGTCACTAAATCCCCCACAACCGATAATCCTATTTAAACATTAGACATGATTTGGGGCATAGGAATTGCAATGTACTATAATAATACCAGTACTCAGCCAAAAACAACACCTACAGTACGGCACTGATAGTATGGTCAGGACGTAATTCAGTATCGTGTGGATTTTGACCAAAATGCCCTGTATACACCAGTACATTAAAAATATATAGTGATACAAATCTTCTAGACATGCATTTTGTGTTGTATGGTACATAACTCAAGGGATGTGTTTCAATCAGTTTAAAAACAGCTTTGCAGAACAGCAGAAAATATACAAAAAAATAGAGGATAAAAATGATGGCAGTGAAAATAAATAGCCCATGTTGCCAGTGGATATAGAAAGCCCATTCTGGCAGTGGATATTGATAGCCCAAGCTGGTAGTAGATATAAATAACCCATGTTGGCAGTGGATGTAGACAGTCCATGCTGGCAGTGGATATAGATAGCCCATGCTGGCAGCAGATATAGACAGCCCATGCTGGCAGCAGATATAGACAGTCCAAGCTTCCAAGATGGTTGTGGATATAGATAGCACATTCTAGCAATGTATGCAGATAGCCCATTCTGGTAGTGGATATAGATAGCCATTTCTGGAAGTAGATATAGATAGCTCAAGCTGGTGATGGATATAGATAGCCATTATTAAGCTGGCAGTTGATATCTATAGCCCAAGCTGGTAGTGGATATAGATAGCCCATGCTGGCAGTGAATATTAATAGCCCATTCTGACAGTGGATATAGATAGCCCATGCTAATAGTGGATATTGATAGCCCAAGCTGTATTGGATATAGACAATTCTGGCAGTGGATATTGATAGCCCATTATGGCAGTGGATATTGATAACCCAAGCTGGTAGTGGATATAGATAGCCCAAGCTGGCTATGGATATAGATAGCCCATGCTGGCTATAAATACAGATTATAGTCCATGCCACCAGTGGATAAAGATATCTGGTGGTGAATATAGATAGCCCATGCTGGCAGTGGCTAGAGATAGCTCATGCTATCAGTGGATATAGAAAGCCCATGCCAGCAGTGGATACAGATAGACCATGCTGGCAATGGATATAGATAGCCCATGCTGGCAGTGCATATAGATAGCCCATGCTAGCACTGCATATAGATAGCCCATGCTAGCACTGCATATAGATAGCCCATGCCTGCAGTGGATATAGATAGCCATTGCTGGCAATGGGAGTATTTCTGGCCCATATGCACTGAGATAGTTAAAGCAGAGAGTAATGACTACTTCAATGATACAATGATCAAAGTTGATTGGCAGAAACTATCAAAAAAGGAGGTGAAAGAAATGGGCTGGAACGCATGGGGGTGAGGTCTAAAAGCCAATGACAGAAGAAAGTGGAAGAAGGAAGTATTGGCCTATTTTGCCAAAAGGGCAGGAAGAGTCTTAAAGAAAAGAATGAAGCTGTGCTTAAGTATGGCACGATTTTACCCATAAGGCACTGGCAGTATACTCAGTGTGAGTGTCATGGACAGTGAGATAATGAGGAAGAACTATTTACTAAGCTATAGTTCAACATGGTCAAGTGGGTATATCCTTCCAGTTTCTCTAAAACAATACTTCAATAACTTAAAATGACTGAACTATAAAACCATCACAACATAAGAGCGCAGTTATTTTAGCAAGTTAATAAATGTCAATTTCAGTTAGAAGTACAACTTTCAGGAGGCCATGGCCTTTCTAACACAAAACCCAGTACCAATAGCTTCCATATTTATAACTCATTATGACTAATTCTCTGCAAGGCATTATGGGTACGACTGGTGCATCACTACCTTGATGCTGCCCATGTTGTGTCCCTTATGACAATGAAGGCTATCATACTAAATAATAACCATACATATAATTCTGTCGCTAAATAACAAAATGGGATGCATTTAGCTGCTCAAAGTAACTAAGCTCACATGTTGTCACTGTTTTGTAGTTATAATATTTAGTTTGGCGAAATACAGTATTATTTCACTATAACATACTCCATTTATAACATGAATTTGGATATAACGCGATCACGGTATGGCTCCCAAAATTATATATACCGGTAAAAATGTATTTTTCTT
Organism: Unio pictorum; assembly: GCA_030141615.1. NCBI lineage: Eukaryota > Metazoa > Mollusca > Bivalvia > Unionida > Unionidae > Unio > Unio pictorum. Next base: position 1,956,669 of record JARLTB010000494.1, read on the forward strand.
GTACATGGAAATTAAGAATTCTTTTAACGTATGAAAAAAATGTAAAAAATGTATTATCATGTTGGGGAAGAGATCACATATGAATAATACATGATGATCGTGGCCTGGCTCCTGAAATTTTATATGCATTTTTTTTCATACATGAAAAGTTTTTTCTTCTTAAAAGTATAAAAAATAATGTGTAAAAAGTTTATTCATGGATCGTGGCAGGCTTCACCAATGTGGGATTTGTTTCCCTTATTGACAGCAAAAAATACCATCTGCTGATTATTCTTTTGCCGACATTGCTGGCTATTTAAACTTCTATATACAATCATAATAGTTTGGAGTGTAGAAATTCCGAGGCCCCTGAAAGGAAACCACAAATTTGATATAAAATGCACTGAAATGTATCTATTGTTACTTAAATTCTTCGTCCATATTGACAAACCATCTTAACAGTGCACTGTTATATCATAATCCACTTATTTTGAATCTACTATGAGTACTGTATGTTGTGCAATATGTTTTTTTTTTTTTGTTGTTGACATTTCTGGTATCAGAGATTCACCTGACATGGCATTATCTCACAATCTATCTTTCATCAGATTTTTGACCCCTTGCTAGTAATTATTATATTTATATAGACAGACATTTGTATGTGGATGGTAAGTAAAATTGCTCTGCTTTTCACTCTGTACTAAATTCTTCAGAACACTCACATTTTCTGTAGTAATTCTTGTCATCAGATCAGAACACCGTCTGTTGACCCTTTGTTACATTTCTCATGCATGTGTGGAAAGCAGCAAAACAAATTTAAAAAAACAAATAAAATAAAAAAACATCTTACTTGTTTGTCCATTCAAAAGGCAGGGAATAACAGTAACTTCAACTGACCAAATGATGGCCAATTCCTATTTTAAAATTGTACCCAGATGAAATAGTTTGCTGAAGTTTCAAAGAAAACAGATTACTTTTGAAGCACCGATTGTTATGAAAGCATAACTAAGCAAATGGGAAATAAATCAGACTCAATCATGCAATATACTTATTTGATGTTGCCACCGCAATAAGAAATGGGCATTTGTTTGGTTCTCCAAAGCTGTCCTTTAGCAGTGACTTCAATAACATATGCACCCTTCATCAGAGAAAGCGGACTACAATCGTCAATGAAAAAAACAACCTTTCTTCAAAGAAAGACAGTACTAAACCTAAATAAAAGCAATGGAATCTGAAGGATTTTTTTCATTTTCCAATGTGACTGGAACAAGTTTACTGTGCTGTGAAAGTTTCATTTTTGCAGGGAAAAGTTTATGCTTACGAATGCTACCAACGATGGCTTAAAATGTAAAATAACTTTTACAGCCTTAAGTAAATGTGTTTCCTTCTGTTATGTGATTGCGCTATGTTTTTCCACTGAATATAGCTCTATATGACCTGTGACAAAATTACTGAATATTTTAAATCTGTGTGCATATTTTCAATGGAAATACTTGTATTGTGGATTCAATGTACTGGTATGTGATGAGATTCACGGGTGAGTACACAATGTTGATACTCATAGTTCATGCTATACATGTATACATAAACAGTATACACGAATATGTACCAATCGGTGGTTCTCTAAATAAAGTAAAATATTATATATGCCTTGTCTAACTTTTTAGGGTATATGCATAATCTTCTTCAGGTAACTGACCTGGTTGCTTATAATATGGTTCGGTCTATAACATGATCAGGTTCTATGGACCCCAACCACTACGTTATAGCAGGATACCGCTGTACTTCTTCAGAAAAGTAGTCTTCTGGTTTGTGTTAAAAAGATGTGCTACAATACGTTTTCATTTAAATGAAACAATTAAAACAGAGTAGAATTGTGTGCAATAATATATCAAACTTGAAAAAAAAATATACAAACATACACATGAGTCAAATGGAATGCATGCCCATTTTTCATTTGAAAAGCATGCTCTTATGATGGGAGAACTACAGTAAGGGGAGCAGACTTGATTTAATTTTATGGCACAAAATAGGACAAGAAAAATGTGGCCCCACATCACTCCTAGATACCTTGTATTTCAATTTACTTAGAAATTTCACCCTGTAAAGAAACTTGATAACTAGGGATTATGCACACAAGCAATAAACATTAGCACTTCAAACCCTTGTTGAACTACAGACTGTGAAGTAATCTCCTTCATTGTTGAGCATCAAGCACTTAACTGCCATTTGACATCCAGTATTACATTCATAATAATAATGTATATGTGAATCAGTAAATTATCCATTGAGGAAATCTTCAATTTTCCTCTTTTCACTTCTTCAGGCAAGTATGATGCTACCAAGCCTGGATTTTATGGACTCTCTTTCAAAGGGGAAACAACAGAATATGAGCAATTCCATAAATATTTTAAAGCAAACCAAACCAATCTTCTGAGTTTGAGATAATATGCTGCTAAAGGTAGTCTGGTACAAATGCCTTTGAAGTGTGCATCACATAACCATAACACTTCTACTAAGGAAAGCTAAACTCTATTAAATCTTCCATGTTGCTACCAGTTTCCTGTAAGTAACTCAGTTCTTTATCCACTAATATCCAATTACAGGAAAACTGGTACTTACCAGTAATCAGTATCGTGAACAATAAAGTAGAATAGGAACTTTGTGGAAAGCTATGTCTGACTTGCTCTGCTGTTTTGTGATCCAAAACATCTACATGTATAACATACCTGTAGAGTAACTCAGGTCAGGAAAGTATATAGAACATGGTGATTCATTTCTTAAAAGCTGAGTATATTAAATTTCCCCAAAAATCACCTGATGAAAAATGATTATTGTAAAGAAAACAATGTTAAAGTTCAATGAAAAAATGAAGGTCAGTGTGACCTATTTTTGCAAAACTAAATATGAGGATGATATAACTGATTTAAATGTTGAGTTACAGTATACCGGTATTTGTAAATTAAAAAATTTAACCAATGTAACACAGACAATCAGGTAGTTAGGTATCACCAATATAAAGCTTGATGCAAAAATGCAAGTCCATCATTAACACCATGCCTTGGTATATCTTAGGGAAAAGCAATTATCTCCTATTTTCCTGCGACGTTTTAGCCAATAATAAGTTCAAATTGCAAATAAAACCCACAAAGACAAAACATAATTCTACTGACTGATACAGGGGCCGATATATAAGTTCTGTACAAGTTACATGTATAATGATAAATAGCTTCAACTGCATACACCTGTTTCTTGAAAATGAATATTACAAAATTAACTAAAATCACTTAGTGGCCGAGTGATCTAAAGTGCTTTCCGTTACGGATCACTGTCATCTTCCCTCTGTCTGCGTAGGTTCGAGTCTCGGATTCAGCCAATGTGGGTATGTGAGAAAGCTGCATACTAAATTTGATTAAAACCCAATATATGTACAGAAAAAATGTGGGTGGCTCTGCCAATCTGGGGCCATAACTCAGCTAAAAGATGCAGAATGATGATAACTGAAATCAGCAGATGTTTCTTAAATATGAACAGATCTGGGTCATTGTTGTTTGTTCTATTCATGGTTGAAAAAAATTGTGTTGACTCAGATTAGATTGCACATTATTTGATGGCAGATTTGAGTTTGAGCAGTTTGCAGTTGGATTCAATTTCTCAGTTTTATCAATCTTATGAATCATCTCTAAAGAGATCATGCTGTCTCACTTGGCGCTAGCATTAAGAGGCTAGTGTTAAGACTGGTCGGCATGGTGTCAGGATAATGTGACTGGGTGGGACATCATGCTAAATGTCTGCCACATGATGTCCCAGTGTTAGACATCATTATAAACTGCCTCACTACAGACACTGTAGCGATATGATTGAAAAATTGTTAAAGCTTTGTTAATCCTAATCACACACACACTTAATTTAAAGTCAAAGCCAAAACATAATGGCCGCTCAAGACAAGTGGTCTCTCATGACAGGTCATTATACTATATAACCAAAAAATCAGTGCGATAAGAAACTGGCCTCTTACGACAGGTGGTTTTTCATAGCAGTGATCTCACAAGTCAGATTTTACTGTATTGAGTATGCTCATAGACCTAACCCAACATCTGCCTTCAGAGACATTGTTTGCTCCCATTAGCAATTACAAATGAATCAAACAGAAATGACTTCAACAGAGTTGCTGTGAACAGCTGAACACCCCTAGGTAAAAGAAATGCATACTGATCAACATTTAAATATACATGGAATTAGTAATAAATATGCTATAACACTTTTCACATTAACCTCCAAACCAAACCAACCATTTTCTTTATTACAGTTAATTGCAAGGTACTGAATACCTGTACTTGTGGTCAGAGACTACAGAGGTTAAAAGAGATGGCCATGGACAAATTAGCTGCATGATAATTCTGCTAATAACTGCTTTCCACATAAATTATGAAACCAATACCAATATTACTAATGACCTATGCCAGACAATATACAAATGTGTCTAATGGTCTACAAAACCAGTGTGTTGTCTACCATGCTGTATGCTTATGAAACCTGAATGGTGTGCAGACATCATACCAAGAAACAAAATTTATCACTTAGCTTAAGTGTATACTCCTATACACAGTTTACAATAAAGACATTGAGTATAATTGTGCCCTTCATGAAATCCTCTTGCAAATTACATGTTAAATTTGCTTTTGTTTCAAAACCCGACTGATTTCACTACAGTTTAGTACATGGTCTTTAAAAAAAAATTAAAATGTAGTTTCCAACCATCAAATTTTATGCGGTTTCCTAATCATAAAATATCCAGTGTTTCCTATCACTGAATACCCAGTTGTTTCGCATCATTAAATAGCCAGTTATTTCCTATCACTGAATACCCAGTTGTTTCCTATCACTGAATACCCAGTTGCTTCCCCTCGTTAAATAGCCAGTTGTTTCCCATCTTTAAATACAGTTGTTTCCCATCATTAAATGCCCAGTTGTTCCCATCATTAAATACAGTTGTTTTCCATTATTTAAATACCCAATTGTTTCCTATCATTTATTACACAATTGTTTTCCATCATTAAATACACATTTTTTTCCTATCATTAAATACCCATCGAATATACAGTTGTTTCCCATCATTGAATATACAGTTGTTTCCCATCATTGAATATACAGTTGTTTCCCATCATTGAATATACAGTTGTTTCCCACCACTGAATATACAGTTGTTTCCCATTACTGAATATGCAGTTGTTTCCCATCATTGAATATACAATTGTTTCCCACCATTGAATATACAGTTGTTTCCCATCATTGAATATACAGTTGTTTCCCACCACTGATTATACAGTTGTTTCCCATCACTGAATATGCAGTTGTTTCCCACCATTGAATATACAGTTGTTTCCCACCATTGAATATACAGTTGTTTCCCACCATTGAATATACAGTTGTTTCCCACCATTGAATATACAGTTGTTTCCCACCATTGAATATACAGTTATTTCCAATCACTGAATATGCAGTTGTTTCCCATCATTGAATTTGCAGTTGTTTCCCATCACTGAATACAAAGGATGGGCATTACTTGTATTTATCATGAACAGTATTGATTATATATATAGTTGAAAGTACTATGTGTATTTGAAAAGGCCCTGACTAGACCAATGGGTGTATTGCTGGGCATCCTAAATATAGCTAGGCTTAATCTGTGTATTGGAAAAGGCCAAAACTGTAGCTAGAAACAATGGGTGTATTGTATGTTTCATGATTATGACGGTGAACTGCAACTTGGCTAAAACACACTATTTCTTATACTGTGGAAAGAAAAGACAGAAAAAGTCATTCAAGGGGCATAACTCTTTTAAATGATAATTAGAAACACTTCAAATTCAACTCAATCTAGGTTTCAGCAAAATACTAACATGTGGCAAATTTGGCTGAAATGCTACAAAGTTTATTAAAGTTATCACATTTCTCTCATGATAAAACCAGGCGACCAGTCTAAAATTATAAAAGTTTCAAAAAGAGTACAGTGATTGGCATATTACACCCCCAACTTGTGTTTAATATTCTTCTATGTAGACATTAGTGACTGATGACCAATCACTCTAATACTGCCTTGGACCTTTGGTCAAGGTATGCAGTCTTGAACAAAACTTGATGCAAAAATACAATTTTGTAACCAGACCAAATTCTTCAGGTTCGTTTATGACCCTAAAAGTAACCAATCAAAAGTTTGGTAAAATAAGTTAAGAATTCTGGAAAACACATTTTCCTCTTGCCACAATGACCATGATTTCTGACCTTTTGGTTCAAACTAAATAGCTTTAAGTGCAAGCTCTCCACAAGCTTTAGTCACCTTACATAGTCTAAAACAAAAGTTAATACACAAAAACCACTAATATTTCTAATTATTATTTTAATAATGTATTGAATTAAAGTTATTTTTCATGCTGCTGGAACTTAGAAAGTATCGGGGAAAAAATTATTTTTTTTTACATCAGGGGGTCCTGTAGATGTAGAAATTAATCTCATCAATGACAATCTGAAGACACATGCCAAATGTTGTTGAAAGTTTTTAAAAAAAAGAAAACACTGTTAAAGTTCTCTTTAAAAACCCAATTAGGTTCCATATATCTTCTAAATGTGAATATCACAAACTACTGAGGATGAGCTATCAGGGTCCATAACTCTTCTGAATGAGACTATAGCAAAATAATGATACTTATGTTTAAAGGAGGTTTCATGGTTACTAGCTCACCAGAGGGCGTATCGGTGCAGCTCACTTCCGAATAGTTCAATAATTAGAGATGGCAGACGTTGATCAAGACAATTTGACAAACCACTCACATTTTGCAAACATTATCGATATCTCACTATCTTCAAATGAAATTATATCAATATTTGATAAATTGTTGTTACATCTTAAATATTTTTCACTAACTTGCGCTGCAGCCAGTTTTCAAATAAATGTTTTCTGCCCGTTTCAGATCTTCATTATCTTTCCATTACTACATTATGTACAAGTTTGTGTTATTTGATTGTGCAAAAGTGTATCGCTGCGTAAAAAGCTCTTGCAATTTATCTCGCTTCAAGAATATTGAAAAGATGTTTAATTTTTTACAGTTTAAATCATAGCAATAAATTTATGTTGAACGACAACAAAAAAATTCTAACTTTTTAAAGTTCCTTTATTATTGATTTAGACTGTTGCATTTCTATTAATGTTAATTATATTTTAAATGAAATAACTTGAGTTTCTTTCAAAATGCACAAATGTCATCCGTGCAAGAACAGACAGGCGCACGTACGAGTCTCCTTGATGATTATACTAATTTTATTTCCTAGAACAGATGGAAATTTTAGAGTATATAATGTGGAGAAATATCTATGTTAGACCCACTATGCATGTAAAGGACATTTATGGAACTCACATATCTGCCTGTCTGTCTGTATGTGTGTCTGTCACATTTCATCTGGTGCACTGGGTATGTATATCCTCGAATTAATGTGTTCGCATACGTATATTACATAAACATACTTCAGGTGAAAAATGAGTATAATTTGATGCTAAGAAAGAATGAGTGACAGAAAAAAACCCAAAGATGAATATTTGTGAGTATTTATTTATTATTGACTTGTAGGGCTTTTTCTTACAAGCAGTCTCTTTCTTAAAAATAATACTGTTTGCAATTTTACATCCGATCATGTGGATTAATATTGATTTAAAAGACGAATCAAAGTAGTAGGACGAAATCTATGAAATAAATGTATTTTTAAAACTTACATCTTTAATGCAAGGAAAGTTAAACAGAATTAAGCTAATTTTAATAAGGCTGTTCTAAATGAATTTGCAGGTGTCAATCAGAAATCTTGTTAAAGACCCTAGCAGATTTTAAAGTTATTGCATGTACCGTCCGATACTTGATGTTCAAAATTCTAAACGATACTATGTTTATACCAAACTGCATGAGAATATGGTGAATGATGCATTATGGTTACAAGCAGCTTTCAATATGAAGACGAAGTCAATTGTCAAGGGCAGACAACTCAATACAAATTGAAACTGATGAGATAAAACTCCTTAAAAAATTAATAAAAAAAACACTTTTAGGTATGCAGAGGCAATGAACACACTAAACTGCATGAGGATATGTTGAATGGTTCCTAGCTGAACCATGTGGGTTACATGAATCTACTCTAGTGGAGATTAATAGTGTTTTACTGGGAAAACGACAAGAGTAAACCTTGAATGAAAAGTTAATCAACATGTAATAGGCTATTTAATTACCAAATCACAGTGAATTATGTGTTAAGGTTGCTTAGCTATGCTAGTTAAAACAAGTGTGAATGGACAGACAGATGGACAGAATTGTTAACTGCATGAAGCTGAAACCATCTTTAAAAAAATCACTGTTAGACACCCACTAAAGCTGTATGTGTGGGTGGGAGTGTAAGTGGATGAAAGAGATTTATATACAACAGACAAACAGATGCACATGCGATTTGATGATGAATTTATTGAACAATACCTTGTATGTGTTTTATATGAGAACCTCTATACTCATTGCTTGTGAGAAAAGTATCTACTGGCACATTTTTACTTGTTTTTTTTTAATGATTTTTGACTATACAAAAAACAAGAATTAGTTTACAGGCTAAAATACATTTTTCAAAGCATGCTACTTTCCAAATGGAATCCAGAAACTAATTTTAAAAGTCACTTCACTCACATGCTTTGAAGAACAGAAGAGAAATTTAGAGATACTTTTGTCTTTTTAAGTGTTTGGTAAAAATAAATCTGTGCAAAAGATTTTACAAATAAGCCAAATGACCCAGTAAAATTAAACAAAAATACATCTTTATATAAGGTTTCTAACATAAGCCAAATAATACTAAACTATAACAAAACATATAGCTTATGAATGTTTTCTAGTAATAATAGAACTTAATGGTTTTCCTAAAAATCATCAGATCCTGAGTTAGTGAACAGGAAACAATCTAATTATGAAAATAAATATGATCACCAATAATAAGTCAAACAAACTGAAATCTTGTATACATGTGGTCAAAGATATGCAACTCCAAAATGTATGAAATTAATGAGGTTATTATTAAAGATAGTGAACTACATCACATCTGTTGATTGAAAATATAGACACACCCATGCAAACAAGGCAACTGTATTACTAAAGAAACATGCTTTGAAACACTAAAATAATGAACAGTTTTGAGACCCCCTGTTGAAAATCAGGTTAGAAATTATAAATTGATAAATGAAATGACGTTTTGTGCATTGTTTATATATGTGATGCAATGTTTTTGAAATTGGTAAGAGGTACAGACAAGTGGAAACGTATCTTAATACCATACTATTTTCAATAGTCCTCCAGTAATCCCATTAGCCCTCCAATTGTCTGATGTCAGCAATTTTTGTTATGTCATATGTGAAAACACATCCAGGCTCAGACCTTCAATCAACTTCACATGTGCACATAAGGGTGATGTATGGTATAGGCAAGGACAGCTTTTGGCAATTTGACTAATCAAAACAAAATCAAATAAGTTACATAATCACTCTAAGTGTCAACAGTTAACCATTTGTCAAGCTAGTAGTAGTACGTAATAATAATAATAATGAGGAATTTGTATAGCGCCTAATCTTTAGAAGCTCTAAGCGCTTTACAACATTATATTTCTAATTCAGTATTGATGATGAACCAATGCACCACAAAAGAAACTTAACTCAGGGATTTCTTTATTACAGTTATTTAGAAAGTGGTGGGTTACTGATGTGTGATATCTTTGTTCAGTCTGATCACAGAATCAGCTGGTAGCAATGACAGAATCTATGGGTGTATTCTGGTCACATATGGAAAGCAATGACAGAATCTATGGGTGTATTCTGGTCACATATGGAAAGCAATGACAGAATCTATGGGTGTATTATGGTCACATATGGAAAGCAATGACAGAATCTATGGGTGTATTCTGGTCACATATGGAAAGCAATGACAGAATCTATGGGTATATTCTGGTCACATATTCAGGTAATTAAGGTATTAGTCTGCATAAAATTTTTTATTTTATTTAGTTTGAGACAAACCCCATGCCTTTGTTTATTATAATTAATTACAAGGAGCTGGGCAGAGGGGGTCTTTGTAAGATCTAGTCAGAATAATTGAGGGAATGGCTGAAAGTACACTGGCTTGATTGAGCGAATGGCTGGAAGTACATTGGCATGATTGAGGGAATGGCTGGAAGTACACTGGCATCATTGAGGGAGTGGCTGAAGTACACTGGCATGATTGAGGGAATGGCTGGAAGTACACTGGTAAGATTGAGGGAATGGCTGGAAGTACATTTGCATGATTGATGAAGTGGCTGGAAGTACATTGGCTCTTGTGTATCATATGTCTAATAATGTGACTGCTTTTAATCTGCAGGGAACTATACACAATTAATGAGAGTGAATTAAAGGCAAACGGACTGCTCCGGTGGCCATGTGGTTTGAGCATTCGCCTCAGATGTGGGAGGTCGTGGGTTTGACACAAACACACACACATACCACAGATTTATACACTGTTCCTATATGGTTTGAAACCCAGCCAAGTCAAACTAAAGACTTAAAAAATGGTACTAACAGCTGCCTCATTTGGCGTTCAGCATTAAGAGGAAAGTGTTAGGACTAGTTTCCCTGGTGTCAGAATAATGTGAATGGGTGGGATATCATGCTACATGTCTGCGACATAATGTCCCAGTGCTAGACATCACTATAAACTGCCATGCTACAAACATCGTAGGGATATAACTGAAACAATTTAAAGCTACATGTTTGCGGCCTGATGCCCCAGTGCTAGACATCAGTATAAACTGTCATGTAGCCAACATTTTAGCAATACAGTGGTTCCTTGACTTACAAGTGTCCCAACTAACGAGTTTTTCGAGATACAAGCTGCCTCTAGGCAGATTTGTTGCTTTGAGTTGAGAGCTAAAATTCGGGTTATGAGCCAGCTTCAGATACCACACTGCTAGTTGGCGCATGGTATGCCACAGTGAACGCCGCAACATCCGCCCAGCATCCCGTGTCTCACTCGTTCACTTTAAGTGGTTAGTTCGCTGTGGAAGCATCAGTGTTGTACTCGCATTTGTGCTTGCAGTTATTCTGGAAAACTTTGTTTTACCAACCATGAATCCGAAGAAGGTGAGTGCAAATGACAGTGCTGAGAAGAAGTGAATGATGTGCATTGAATTAAAGAAATAAATTATCAAAAAACATGACCAAAGTGTGCTTGTAGTCAACTTGGTGAAGCAGTACGAGTGTAGCACTTCTATGATCTGCACCATACTGAAGCAGAAGGAGTCAATAAAGGCTAAAACACCTGCGTTAAAATAATTTATAAACAGCGAACATCTATGAAAATATGGAGAAGCTGCTGATGGTTTAGTTGATGGAGAAGCAGCTCGCAGGAGATACCATGACAGAGGCTATAATCTGCGAGATGGCACGAGCTATTTACGATGATCTGCTGCAGCAGACCCCAGGCACTTCAACGGACGAGGCATCGGGCAAGCCGTTTAAAGGTAGTAGGGGCTGGTTTGAGAATTTTAAAAAGAGGACCGGCATTCACTCCGCTGTCAGGCATTGTGAGGCAGTGAGTGTGGATATGAAGGCAGCTGAGGATTACCTCAAAACGTTTGCTGGAATTTCAAGAAGCTCTTCACCAAGCACCTGTTCCGCTGCTGCTTTGAGGTGACGGAGAGCACAAACCTCACCCTTTGAGAGTTCTGGAAGGATCACAATAACATCGTGATATGCATCAGAATTATCGATATTGCTGTGTTTTTGGGGGGTCCGGAACGGATTAATGGCATTTCAATTAATTTCAGTGGGGAAAATTTATTTGACATACGAGTAATTTGAGTTACGAGCTCCATCACAGAACGAATTAAACTCGTAAGTCAAGGAACCACTGTATAACTAAAGTCACATTAAAAAGCTATGTTAAAAATTTCCCCACACACACACACACCCACACACATACAGAGGCTTAACTGATGCAGATTTAATTCAACCGGTCCACGAAATAAGATACCAAGAAAACAGCTCTGCCTTCTTTGTGAATGAAAATTTGTAGATTAAAACATAAAACTATAAACACTTTAAGAAACGGTATCTTCATTACAGTACAAACAAATGAGCAAACACTTTGGATGATTTAACAACAAACATTCTCTACACTAGTAAAATAAATCTGTGTTGATACTGATGGACAATATGTAGGTTTGATTTTACCTGTTTATTAAAATGTGCAATTTTCCTGCAGGTAGATCTTTATGGAACTGTGCCCAGTTTAGATACTTACCAGTGTTTGGTAACAGCCATATCTAGTACCAAATTCAAAATGGTCACAGCTTAGAGGGTTGTGTTATTCCAAGTGGATTTACAATTTGCAAAATCTCAGATATGCCCCAGACAATGTAGGTACATATCACCAAAAGAACCTTTCAACTCAACAGCAGTGAGAAATATGTGTATACAAACACTGATATGTGCAGACTAAAATGGCTGCAGATTTCTGCAGGTTTTGATGAATAGGAGATATGTTCCTAAACCTTCGGTCAATATCATTATAGTTGTGGGGCTGATTTATCAACAAAACTCTATAAAAGCAATGGGAAATTAAACATGGAAAATATTTTGTTACACTAGGGCTATTTACTTCATTGTAATATTTATTAAATATTAAATGTACAAAGATGACATAATATGTTCCCAAGTAATTTAATATCAATAATGCAAGGCAATCTAGGTAGGAATGCAAGAATTGGTAATACTTACTCAATAATGCAAGGCAATCTAGGTAGGAGCGTAAGAATTAGTAACACTTACTCAATAATGCAAGGCAATCTAGGTAGGAATGCAAGAATTGGTAATACTTACTCAATAATGCAAGGCAATCTAGGTAGGAATGCAAGAATTGGTAATACTTACTCAATAATGCAAGGCAATCTAGGTAGGAGTGTAAGAATTGGTAATACTTACTCAATAATGCAAGGCAATCTAGGTAGGAATGTAAGATGTGGTAATACTTAATAATGCAAGGTAATCTAGGTAGGAATGTAAGAATTGGTAATACTTACTCAATAATGCAAGGTAAGAATTGGTAATACTTACTCAATAATGCAAGGTAAGAATTGGTAATACTTACTCAGGCTATACTATTCATGTACTGTGGAGTTTCATCCAAATAACAATGGTCATGTACACCATCCAAATAACCATTGTTACAGACATCATCCACATAAACAAAGTTACAAACACCATCCATGTTAATATCTTAGCATAAAACTTGTTCCCAGAATATCATTAACTAAATACAATCTCAGTTTCTTTTTAGAGACAATGATCATGAATGAAATGTAAGGTCAGTGTATTACAGTTAAACACACACAATGTCTATAATTTACTTCAACACTTCAACTTATACTCTCAATAGGCATGTTAAATCATTTCTTTTGCCCTCAATGAACACCATTTATACAAAAGTTAGGACTCTTCTATACTTAAAATTCTTTGGATTATTAGCTGGTTTGAAAACTTTCTCCAAAGCATACCATCAGTAATTAATTGTTCTTTGATGATTATTGGTCTTCCTATTATCCTTGCACCACAAAGCTCTTTGTTCAAGTGATCAAGAGATTACCACAAGTGACAAGCTGAGGAATTTAAAACTTGCAAAAGGTCAGAGGTCATTAGCTATTTGATCATTGGCTAATTGCTTCCTAAAAGGAGGAAGTTGTATGTAGAGTGTGTCATCCTGCTTCCTCCTACTTACTAAGTGGGGCATTCAATCAATGACATATTTGTAATATGGCTGACTTGCATGTCATCTGCTCAGAGGGAGCCTTGTAATTCTAAAAACTGTAGGAATGAACCAAGACTTATAAAGTCATGGAAACTGCATCAGTTATGCTACAAAAATGCCCACAATTTTATATACAGATAGCATATATTGAAAAGAATGTTAAGATGATTGAAAGTGAATCAAACATTACAATAACAGCATTGGCCTCCCCTCTCTCTGTGAAACAATGGTGGTTCAGTGGTTAGGATGTTGGACATGTGACCAAAAGGGTGTGTTCAATTTTCACCACTGGATCAGCTACTGTAGTGTTCCCTTGGGCAGGACATTTTATGTTCCTTGCCATGCCACAATTTAACCTCAAATGTAATGTTCTGACTTAAACAACAAAAACTAAATCAAATCCACCCCCATCCCCGTTCTGGCTTGGTATGCACATTACTGTAAAAAAAATACCATATTCTTTTGAAAAGAACACAAAAATCTTTTCCATAATAAGCTAGTAGACACTGGTAGGCCCATCCAATTAGACATTTAAAAAAAAAAATCTTTTTAAAAATATGATGATTAGCCTTCTAACCAGATACTGTAAAACCTGTCTTGAGAGACCACTGCTATGTGAGACCACCTATTTTGGGAGACCAGAATCTCAATGCACAGATTTACTGATTATATAGTGTTATGACCTGTTATGAGTGACCATTATTGTTGGGCAGAAGGGGTAGTCTTTCAAGACAGGTTCTATACCGTATATTAAATAAATGTAGAGGCAAACACCCACCCACCACCCAGCACATTATGCGTTAATGAAGATAACCAGAATGAGAACATAAATAAATGTACATTATGTGGAAAATCAAGCCTTGTTCACCCGATTCTCATTACAGTATTTTTTTAACAATAAAATTAAGGGATATGCCAAATAGACTTGCCAAAAATGGGACAGGCTTATTATCATTTAAACATCACACTTGAAAATATCAGCCAGAAAATATCTGAAAAATTGGGGCGGGGGTGAGAGGTGGGCATTCATCAAACATTATCTCATCTGATAAAAATGGTAACTAATATATTTATTATAAGGACACAATGATTTAAAAGAACAATTTATTCAGCTCATTAAATGTCACATTATGTAGCTGAAAGTCAGCCATCAAAGTATAATATTCTGACAATTATTTAGATAAAGGAGTAGAGTTTTATTTACTTATTACACGTAACACCACAAAATAAAGATTTTATGATTACATAACACAAAAAACACACCTGCACACTGAATGGTAAAGTCTAGCCTAGCAATTATCTTCCAAAATACAACAAATGGTGTTCACATAGTATCTGCACAAAAAAAAAATGAGTTTTAAATACAAACTCTTTATTCAGCCATTCAGACAGTCAATTGAAGCTGGAGTAATTCTTCTCTCCATCTTGCTGACAATTCAAAACTAATCGAATCCAAAGAATATAGCTATAATTGCTTTCATGTCTACACTCCAAGTCAAATGTTGACAATTCTGTCCAAACACCTCTCTGATAAACCATACCTGGCTCAGGTAACCCTTTTACCTGTTTTCAAATGAACAACAGATACCCCTTTCTTCTATCTCCGTTGTTCAATCCACTCTTTATTTTCAGCCAACTAAGCAGTTATGGAATTTGAATCAACCAAACTATTACTCCTTTTGGCAGTTACATTTTCAGAACAACTTGCTGCCACAAGGTAGGACATGTTATAAGACTATGCAATCGAATAAATATTGAAATGAACTTGAGTTATTAATTTATTTTGATTTCTGATACAAGAAATGTCCAGTCTATAACCCCAATGCACATTGATTAGAGTTGAAATAGTTCAAATGCATGGAAACAAGTTTTTAATATATTTATTTTGACAGAAAAAAACCCACAAAGCTAGAGATTTGTTTTGCTATTTCATCAATCCATATATAAATAAAAACACCTAAGAGATGTTTTGTTATATAGCTGAAGTATTGTACACAAACACAGAGAAAGCTGAGAGATACTGTCTGTTATGTAGTCATGACATATATACAGCTTAAGTATTTTACACAAACACAGAAAGCTGAGAGATACTGTCTGTTATGCAGTCATGACATATATACAGCTTAAGTATTTTACACAAACACAGAAAGCTGAGAGATACTGTCTGTTATGCAGTCATGACATATATACAGCTTAAGTATTTTACACAAACACAGAAAGCTGAGAGATACTGTCTGTTATGCAGTCATGACATATATACAGCTTAAGTATTTTACACAAACACAGAAAGCTGAGAGATACTGTCTGTTATGTAGTCATGACATATAAAGAGCTGATTAGAAGTATTTTAAACAAACACAGAGAAAGCTGAGAGATACTGTCTGTTATGCAGTCATGACTTATATAGAGCTGAAGTATTTTACACAAACACAGAGAAATCTGAGAGATACTGTCTGTTATGTAGTCATGACATATAAAGAGCTGAAGTATTTTAAACAAACACAGAAAGCTGAGAGATACCATCTGTTATGTAGTCATAGCATATATACAGACATATATTCATGAATTTTACAAATGCTGTAGCAAAGCAAGAATATTTTGTATCATTCAATTTATCAGTCAATGCATATACTTAAAGTGAGGAGATGCCATTTGTTATGCAGTCAATGCATATATACTTAACACTAGGAGATGCCATCTGTTATAAAGTCAATGCATATATACTTAAAGCTAGGAAATGCCATTTGTTATGCAGTCAATGCATATATACTTAACACTAGGAAATGCCATTTGTTATGCAGTCAATGCATATATACTTAAAGCTAGGAAATGCCATCTGTTATGCAGTCATGGCATATATACTTAAAGCTAGGAAATGCCATTTGTTATGCAGTCAATGCATATATACTTAAAGCTAGGAGATGTCATTTGTTATGCAGTCAATGCATATATACTTAAAGCTAGGAAATGCCATCTGTTATGCAGTCAATGCATATATACTTAAAGCTAGGAAATGCCATTTGTTATGCAGTCAATGCATATATACTTAAAGCTAGGAAATGCCATTTGTTATGCAGTCAATGCATATATACTTAAAGCTAGGAAATGCCATTTGTTATGCAGTCAATGCATATATACTTAACACTAGGAGATGCCATCTGTTATGCAGTCAATGCATATATACTTAAAGCTAGGAAATGCCATTTGTTATGCAGTCAATGCATATATACTTAACACTAGGAGATGCCATCTGTTATGCAGTCAATGCATATATACTTAACACTAGGAGATGCCATCTGTTATGCAGTCAATGCATATATACTTAAAGCTAGGAGATGCCATCTGTTATGCAGTCAATGCATATATACTTAAAGCTAGGAGATGCCATCTGTTATGCAGTCAATGCATATATACTTAAAGCTAGGAAATGCCATTTGTTATGCAGTCAATGCATATATACTTAAAGCTAGGAAATGCCATCTGTTATGCAGTCAATGCATATATACTTAAAGCTAGGAAATGCCATTTGTTATGCAGTCAATGCATATATACTTAAAGCTAGGAAATGCCATCTGTTATGCAGTCAATGCATATATACTTAAAGCTAGGAAATGCCATTTGTTATGCAGTCAATCCATATATACTTAACACATTGAGATGCCATTTGCTTTATAATGCAGTCAAGGCATATATACAGACTTGCATATTTATAAATGTTTACAACTGCGTAGCAAAATAATAACATTTTGAATTCTAACATTCAGTTTATCAGTGACAAAAACCCTTCATAAAACCCCTTTCACTAAGATAATCTCCAACAATATTTTTTTTTTAAAAATTCCCATCTTATTAATGATATAGCTAAATCTTTATTGTTCTAATGTAATTTTTACATTCAAAAGGTCAATTTGTCAGCTGTAGTTTAATAACAACGGAATGGTTATATCAAGCTGAGCCAATTGGAATACACCATAACAGAAACTGACCTGGCCTGGTCTGTCAAAATATACCTGCTAACCAAGGTTTCTGTTTTTGTACCTACCTTTACCTATCCATACACCTGGCATATTGATTTGACATATCTGGACGTTGCTCCTGTGAATTTAAATGGGAGCAACCACAAGTCACAACAACCAATTTAATAATTTTACAGTTATTGCCAGGGAAAGTACACATCACCATCATGCAATGTACTTGTTTCACTACAAAAATGAACATTGTGATGCAATTTTTGCCATTTTGCATTTAAGATGTGGAATTGCTGTACAATGGTCACTGCATGGTTTGCCATGCATTTAAAGGGAGCCAACATGAAGACATTGCAATCATTGAGAATAAAACCTCTAATTACAGCTGGTTACACCACCAAGTGAAAATGAACATCAAGTTGTACCTTGTTATAACATTATTTGCAAGACCCTGCAGGCTTTGCATGACAATGATGCATCACCTAAATGATAGGAACAGACAGGTGATCCAATATGTGCTGAAAGGTGGAGTTACTTGATTTGTGCCATGATGGACCTTCTGCACCTGCCTAATGTCTTGAGAAGTAACTTTCCCATGAATGAAACATTTGGATGATTTATGAACAGGCCTTTTTATTTCTCACTCAAATGATATTTCCTTGCTGAAAGCGTAGTTGTGGTTTTAATCTACAGTCTACTTTGCTTATTTATAATTAGATTAATTTCCCATTAAAATCCTTCAGCCATGGTGGAGTACAACTTTCTCAACAGTGTATTATGGGGATGAAAATGAAGAAAAGGCTCCAGTCTTTTTATATTTTCAGTTTACATTTAGTCTTTCCATGCAATAAACTAAACCTAAGGCAAAAAATCAAATAATAAGAAAAATAAATGTCTTATTGTGATTTCAACAACACACAATAAAAATCTGTTCATAAAGACTTTCATTTTAATCCACGTCAACAAGATATCTAAATGTTGTGATTATTTTAATTATAACATTCTCCAATTTGAGCCACTGATAATGTTGAAGTATTTAAAAAAAATGCTGCATGTGATACAACATGGCCACATATGAGAAATGATATAAAAATGCTGCAACATGGCCACATATGAGAAATGATATAAAAATGCTGCAACATGGCCACATATGAGAAATGATATAAAAATGCTACATGGTCAACATATAAGAAATGATGTATAAATTTCACAATATGGCCCATATGAAAAATGCAATTTAAATGTTACAATATGGCCCACAGTTTAAATGTTACAATATGGTCCATATGAAAAATGCAGTTTAAATGCTACAATATGGTCCATATGAAAAATGCAGTTTAAATGCTACAATATGGTCCATATGAAAAATGCAGTATAAATGTTACAATATGGCCCATATGAAAAATGCAATTTAAATGTTACAATATGGCCCACAGTTTAAATGTTACAATATGGCCCATATGAAAAATGCTGTATAAATATTACAATATGGCCCATATATGTTGTGTACTAAGTTCTATAGGATGAATAAATGCAAGTAAAAGTCTGGGTACTTTTAATTTTGGATTTTAAACAGCCAAATCCTCAGTAAACAATTTTGTTTTCTGGTGGCAAACGTTGCTTTTATTTGATCCATTTCTACAAGGCAAGTATCAATCGAGATTGTATATTGATTGGGTTGAACATGCATTGGTTAGATGTTAAAGGACAAGGAAGTTAAGCAACACCTTAAATGATCATTTTTAATCAAGAGATTAATTACACATCATGTTTTGATGCTTTGTAATCAACTTGCTTTTAATCAATCATATTTTAAATCCTTATGTCATATTTGCAACACCTGTAATATAACATATAACAATTATAGGAACATTGTGCTATGATTATGGAACTTGTTTTGTTAATCCTCATAAGTTGTCCTCAAAATCAGCTGTTTTTTTTGTCATACTTTTGTTTCAAAGTGATTATCATGTGTACTTGTCAGGCAGCAAGTCTTACATAATTTCTTTGGTGCCAAGCACAAGGTTGCAAAAAAGATATGCTGACAAAAACTAGTTTATACATCTGATTGTGATAAAGAAAACAAATGTCAAAGCAACTCAGAGAATCCTGTAATTTATGATTTAAAAATGACATTTCCACTAGTTGCAAAATGAGAAAACAATGTAGCCATTATTAGCTTCATGCATTCACATAAATGTTTCTAAACTATTTTAGCTGAAATGTTGCTTGAATAATCCTTGCTGGGTTTTAGATTTCTTAATACATAATTAGACAAGGAAAAAGGACCATGGATGTTTTAAAACAAGAAACTGTAACACATCTGTAACAAATTGATGAAGGTGGTGTTGAAAGCAACAAACTTAAGGATGGTTTTATTAAACCAGCTGTGAAGAAGTTTCTTAAAGTTTATTTCTGAAAGAAGTAAAAGTTAGCAATTGGACAAAATATATTGATGTCCCAACAATACACTCATAATGCTTTGAATTAATATATTGGTGAATTTTTTTAGGACTCCACCTCCTTTCGGACTGCTTTGGTGGCCTAATGGTTAGAGTGTCTGCCCTCGGATGCCGAGAGGTCTTGGGTTTGAACTCTGGCTAAGTCAAATTGCCAAAGACTTATAACAATTGTACTAACTGGTGTCTTGCTAGGCGACCAGCATTAAGAGGTTAGTGTTAGGATTGGTCAGCCTGGTGTCAGGATAATATGAATGGGTGGAATGTCATGCTACATGTCTGCGGCATAATGTCCCAGTGCTAGACATCACTATAAACTGCCATATTACAGACATCGTAGGGATATAACTGAAAAGATTTAAAGCTACATTAAAAATCAAGATCACACACACCAACCTTTTTCAAAAAGGATTCCTCAGAACAGCAACTTTTAAAAATTATCGAGAACCTTGATGTTATTTAAAAATCACAATATGGCAACTACATATATACAGTATATATGCTGCATGTTAATAAATGTAACATGGCTAACATATTTTTAAACCAAAACTCTATGTGAATACTAGTGATGTCAATCAGTCAGAAATTCATAATCGGTTCCCCTTAAACAACTGATCATCAATTATAATTGGTTACTAACAGCAAATTTTAAATTTTGTTAAACAGTTATATCTTTGATCAAGAGTTCAATATGTTTATAAATGTACAGGAGTAATCTCTTTTAATGACATGTATACTTTAACCTGACAATATTACATTGTGTGTTACTTTTGTTCTACAACTTTGTTAAATCAACTCAACTTTTTTTGGGTTATCAGTCATATGTAACTGAAATACTGCTACAATCCCCCGAAATTCTTTCGTTCACATGTGATGTGTCTATAATTTAAAGTATAGAAGGACAGGTTTTTCTTGTTTGTCATTGTTTGTAAATACTACAAAAGATGTTGCAATTTAACTGAAACAAATAAAATGTGTTTAAATTTATTAACTCAACAATTTAACAATTTGACAATGTAATAATGACTATATGTTCCTAATTATGAATCATAAGGTTTTATATTTGTAGTTGTGAAGGGAATTAATAAAATTCAGATCAACTTTAATGGCTGGGAGTTTAACTAACCTTTGTGCTTTGCATACACCTAAAAAGTAGTCTCCCTTTACACACAATTGCTTATCTTATTGGTTTGCTCAACCAATTGATGATTGATTATAATCGATAATTGGAACAATTCTAGTGGATACACAGCTGTTTAACATTGGTTTACTATAGTGAACCCTCTGTACAACTGCTGTCTAATACTGCCTTCTAAAAAACATCTTGTTCCAGAAAGTCAGGATATATTTATCACCAAGGTATTCAATGGACTTGTGTTTGGTCTAGTACTATATAAACATCACTGAATGTAAACTTTCCCAATATAAGATAGTTTGAGACACACATATAATCTAATGATTTCCTTATCAACGCTGCTGTAACAACTCTTGGGATTTGAATAAAAGGTAATCTGATTACATATCTTTGAGACACTTCATAATAAATGAAACCTTATCCACGTTTGTATTCAAGCACTTTAGAAAGTATGAGTTGATAAATGCTAGTCACCTTTGTTGATACTGCCAGAAAGAAATCAATTTTATATTTCCACTAATTGTACATGACATGTAATAAATAGGTTGCTTTGACCTTTAACCCTTTAATTTTGAAGAGATAGGTCTCCTTGTTATCACAAGTGCAAGCCACCCACAAAGTTTAGTAACTATGGTGAGTGGAAAACCAGAGTTTCAGACAGTGACCTTGATGTTTGACCTTTTGCTCAAAACTCAACAGACTTCTTTAATACCCGAGCTGAAAGCTATCAATAAAGTTTGACAACTGTAGAGTTTTTGTTGAGAAAATCATTTTCTTTTTTTAAGCCACAGTAATCATGACCTGTGATATTTGGACTCTGAAATCAACAGGATTCTTCCTTGCCCCAAGTGAAAGCCATCCATGAAATTTGCTACATGTAGACATCAACAACATCATAACATAATATGCTCTAACTTATGAATAAAGAAAGGTTTTCTTGCGTTATTTATTTTAATGATCACAAGTCTATCTGTTATCAGAAGCGGGAGGTTGTGGGTTTCGATCCCCGGTTGAGTCGTACCAAAAACTTACAAAAATGGTACTGACACCTGCCTCGCTTGGCACTCAGCATTAAGAGATTAGTCTTAGAACTTGTTGGACTGGTGTCAGGATAATGTGACTGGGTGGGACATCATGCTACATGTCTGCGGCACGATGCCTCAGTGCTAGACATCACTATAAACTGCCTCACTGCAGACATCGTAGCGATATGACTGAAAAATTGTCAATGCTACGTTAAAAATCAAAATCACAAACACACACTTTTCAGAGGCATATTTTCACCAGGTCTGTGAGATGAGACATTTTGCCAGGTGTAGAGATAATCCACTCTAAGTTACTTTGCTTAAGTTGTGACTTTATCCACAAGTTCATCTCCACTTTCCACCCATCCATTTAACTAAGCAATCACATGGGCTGAATACCACTCATCAAAGCAAATGTTAGTGACCCTCTCTATACTAGGAGAATTGTTGGTGCCATTCTGAGGAATGCAGCTTTATGTGTGTGTGCACATGGCACAATAGTTTGATGCAATTTTTCATAAAAAAACGAGACAGCAACCTCTCCCCCCAGTGTTGTGAAACTGAAATCTACTTATAAGAAACAGATATGACAGGAACTGCTAAAGAAACGTGTTCTGCTGAAATCTGGAATTCCTAGTACAACTAATTTTAACAACCTGTCAAATAAAATAGCGCAATCAGTGTTAGGGAGAATTCAAAGGACTTTGTGTTCTGAATGAAATTTTCACTTCAATTACTTAAAAACTAGTGGATAGAAAATTCAGCAGACATGACCTTGTACCATGTCTGTGTCAGATTTATGTTCTGTCTGGAGATCTTAAAATTTTTTAATCAGATTGTGAAAGAGCACTACTACATTCTGTTCACATTGTGTAAGAACAGATTGTACCAACAATTTAACAAGAAAAGGACTCCTTTGGAACAGTCAGACCCACAAGGGAAAGAAATTTTTATTCCGAGAGAATCAAACTTAACATTAACAGATTTATTAATGTATTGAAAGGATACAAGGTTTGTTTGAAAAAGGCTCTACAGCATAGAATCCCAATATGTCGAGAGATTTATTTTTAAAAGCAATCTTTAATTATAGTGAAAAACATAACTGTGATCATAATTAATATTGTGGAATAAACCCATATTCTGATTCCGATCTCGACACCAGGTATGCAATGTCAGCAATTAACAGCTTGCTATATTAAGTTATAGGCCTGTTTGCTCAGAAATCCATTGAAGTGAATGAAAGTATAATCTTTTATCAAGATACCTGTATTAATTGTTGCACAATATTTAATTTTTTTTTATAAAGCCAAATCTATGAAATTAAGTACCTACATTTATGCATTTTGTAGTAATCAAACCATCAAGTTTGATATTCATTAGTCTAAAGTGTTTCATATCATATGATACAAATGACAGTGACAATAAAAAAGCAATATTTATTTGAACCAGATACAGTTTTCTAACAATCCTATCTGCAAATTGTAAAAAGTGATTAAAAAGTTTTCTATATTTGTTAAGTCACCAAATTTGTACGGCGGAGATGTATTATCTGTAAAAACTTGTTCAAACCAAAATACTCTCCTTTCAATTTGTTAAAAAATTTCAAAGCAGTTTTTTAAAAGTTAGCATAGATGGCCATTTTCATCAGTATATGATTGTCACAGAATTAGGCGAAAATTTGAACTGATTTTTGTTGTTCTTCAATTGCAAACGAAACTCACCATTTTCTTGATTTCGTCGTACACGCATTACCTGGGGTGATTAAGTGGCGTGTAACGATTTGCATGTGCCAATTTGTAATTTACATGAAATCCGAAATACTCGTTGTACGTGGTGCACGTCAAGCTCGATGTGATTTATGTTCACCTATTGAGAGTATATAAGGCGATGGATTTCTCATTATTATTTACGGGAACTAAAATATCTAATCAAAGGATAGATAACCTCGTCTTGCAAATCTCCAGCCAAAGGGGTGAGTGTTAAATTTACATTTCGTTTTATTGTGAATTTTATTCAGATTATCATTTCGTATAATGATGCCTTTATTGCAATGAACGTGGAATATTTGGAATTACTAGTCACTTTTAGACTTTAAATACAATATCGTAATCTACAGCTTAGATTATTTTTGAGACAACTATTATTAGTCTGGTTTTGTTTATTATAGTTGATTCCGGAGATCTAATAACATCTGATTCCATCGTTGATTCCGGAGATCTAATAACATCGTTGATTCCGTAGATCTGATAACATCTGACAATCATTGATTCAGTCTGATTCCAGCTGATTCCGTCGTTGATACCGTAGAAGTTCATCACTGATAGCGCATCTAATAACATCGTTGATACCGTCTCTGATACCGTAGCTGCTAACATAGTTGTTACATTGTTTCTGGTACCGTAGCTGCTAATAACATCGTTGATACCGTAGCTGCTAATAGCATCGTTGATACCGTAGCTGCTAATAACATCGTTGATACCGTAGCTGTTAAACACATCTGATACCATCTTTTGATAAACGTCTTTGATATCGTTTGATTTGTTGTGGGACATCTATTGTTTGTTCTGGAACATCTCTGTATAAATATCTGAATGTGCTTGTGCCGTTAATTTGTGCAAACGGAATTGAAGTATCTGTCTGTGTGTCGAACTGTCTGTTCGTCAATATCTGTGTAACGTGTAAATATCCGGAAAGCTAGAAGTCCGAGTGTCGGAGCTGTCTTTGAGTTGTAAAACGTCCGGGTTGACATCTAGGGGAGTGAGGAACCGTTGGTTCGGGTAGATGTTGTATGCTGTCTGAACGTATAACTGTGGTGGATCCGTGTAGGGAAACGTCCGATAATAGTATTGGTCAACCCTCGGTTCTCGGGGAAACTGGGAGACGATTCAACTGTTGCTGAATCGTGCGGTTATACAGGGGAGACACATAGGTGTATTGAAATTATAATATAATTTAATACATTGTTGTATTTGCATGCTTATGTCAGATCGCAATAATATTTCAAGTGATCACATAGATATCAATAAAAGCTAGCAACTTGATTCAATACAAGTATATGATCGTGCTAGTTATCGCAATCCATCGTGCGATAGATAGTTTGTCGTTTGTGTTTATTTTTTTTCGTAAATCATTCTTGCATTTATTTAACTTTCGTAAAGGATTCTTGGATCTGTGTATAATCCAAGAGATCCCTTTACATCTGAGATTCCTTTTGTATTGTTATTTAATTTGTTCATGTATTGTGAATGGTTGTGAGTGTAATTGTGGGTTGAGTGCATGAATTATTGTGTTGTTACATCTGTATTTTTTCATTTATAATTTATTACATAAATTTATATTTTCTTTCACAAATTGTGTTTGTATTGTTCATTTAGTCCACCCTCCTCTCGGTAACAATTCTGTTACAATGGTGTCAGAAGTGGGATCGTTGGATCAAGTGAACTGTCAATCATTTTTGTGAAGGTATACATTTAATGTTTATATTCGAGCGTGACCTTCTGTTAAGATAATACTCTAGTTGGAGTTTATTTTTGTTTAGTTTACCTAGGTCCGTGTGTCCAGTATAAACGTGTTTAAAACATTGGTTTGGTTACCTATCTATATTCGTATTACATTTGTCATGTCATCCCTTAAGGACTTGGTTGCCTTAGGCAAAGAATGTGGATATGAAGGTGAAAGCTTAAGGAAATTTATTCAAGAAGAACAAGCCCGGGAAAGGGAAGAAAGGGCAAGGGCAAGGGAATTAGAACGGGAATTAGAAAGGGAATCCGAAGATAGGAAATGGGCCTTTGAGAGGGAAAAGATAGAATTAGAGAAGCAGGCCGAAAGGGAAAAAATAGAATTAGAGAAGCAGGCCGAAAGGGAAAAGATAGAATTAGAGAAGCAGGCCGAAAAGGACAGGATAGGATGGGAAATGGAAGCGGAGCAAAAGCGAATAGAGTTAGATAAACTAGCTAAAGTAGAAATGTTAGAGTTAGAAGAAAGATCAAAACAACGGGATCATGAGCGTAAGGTAGAATTAGCGACATCTGGAAGAGAACACGATTCTGCCTTTAGCAAATTAAGGGGCCCAAATTACCTCCCTTTGACGATGAAAAAGATAACATAGATAGTTATCTTCATCGGTTTGAGCGGTATGCCGAAAACCAGAAGTGGAGTCAAAATGACTGGGCGCTGCATCTGAGTGCTTTATTAAAAGGTAAAGCACTGGATGTATACTCGCGACTTCCTAGGGACGATGTGTTTAAGTACGACGTCCTAAAGGAAGCACTTCTCAAAAGGTACGAGCTCACTGAACAAGGTTTTCGAAAAAAGTTCAGGTATAGCAAGCCCGATAAGGGAGAAACCTTTGGTCAGTTCACCGTCAGAATTGCGAACTATTTTGAGCGGTGGATTGAATGCGGCAAAGCGGTGAAAACGTTTGAAGGGTTGACTGATTTCTTGCTCAGAGATCAATTATTTAATACAGTTGGGCGAGAATTAGATCAATTTCTGAAGGAGAAAGTCTTCACGAACGTAAAAGATATGGCTAAGCAAGCCGATTTATTTGCCGAAGCTCATGGGGGAACCCAGAACGTGGTTTTAAAAGATTTTAAGTCTGGAAACCAGTCTGTAAGACCTATGCCTAGGGAGCCTGTAAAATCAGCTGAGGTAAAAAGGTCAGTTGGGAATCCAGTTTTTCAGCGTGTGCGGTGTTTCTTGTGTAATGCATTGGGTCATGTTCAAAAAGACTGTCCTAAAAGAAAGGCACTTATACATAAGGTAGCAGTGGCTATACAAAGTAAAGGTATAACTGATAACATCGTACAGGTAGAACCTTGTATTCATTCGCTTGGCACGTGTTTATTTCCTGAAGCGCGTGTACCAACCGCGAGAGGGTTTGTCAACGGTCGAGAAGTCGTGGTATTGCGTGACACTGGTTGTACGGGCGTAGTGATCAAACGTAGTCTCGTGCAGGATAACCAAATGCTCGGGTGGGAATCCCCATGTATGTTACTTGATCAGACGATGGGTCGCATTCCCGTAGCAAGGATCACAGTAAAAACACCTTTCTTAACGGGAACTGTTGATGCCCTTTGTATGGACAATCCTATTTACGATCTGACGATCGGTAATGTTGAAGGTTCCCGTCTTCCAACCATGGCCGATTTTAAAATACCTTTGGCTCAGGCAGTCGAAACGCGAGCGCAAACACGGCGAGAGAAAACCGCGTTTCATAAATTAATAGTCCCTGAATCGATCTCAGGAATTTCGCGTGATGATTTCAAACAAGAGCAAGAACATGATGAATCCATCAGAACAATTGTTGAGAAAATCACGTCCGGCGCGATTAAACATTGCAAGCGTGGGGGTAGCTCTAGATTCGTACGCAAGAACGGATTAATTCATAGGGAGTTTAGCGCTCGGGAGGGTAAGAAGTATTGGCAAGTGGTCGTACCCCAGAGATATAGATCTCAAGTACTTAGGGTGGCGCATGAGTCAAGCATGGCAGGACACCTAGGTAAGGCTAAGACCACTAGCAGGGTAGTCGCTGAATTCTACTGGCCAGGTGTTAATGGCGATGTCACACGGTTCTGTAGGTCGTGCGACGTATGTCAGAAAACCGTCTGTAAGGGAAGGGTCACAAGGGTGCCCTTGGGACAGATGCCATTAATAGATACACCGTTTAAAAGAGTGGCAGTAGATATTGTACGACCAATACACCCGGTTACCGAAAGAAAGAATCGGTACATACTTACTCTGGTTGACTACGCAACCAGATACCCTGAAGCCGTAGCGTTACCAACTATTGAAACGGAAAGGGTAGCTGAAGCATTAGTTGATATCTTCAGTAGGGTAGGGGTGCCAGAGGAAATCCTCACTGATTGTGGTGCCCAATTCACCTCTGACCTCATGGATGAAATAAGTAGGCTGTTATCCATCAAACAGCTGAACACTACCCCATACCATCCGATGTGCAATGGACTGGTAGAGAAGTTTAATGGTACCCTGAAAAGCATGCTGCGAAAGATGTGCGCGGAACGTCCGCAAGACTGGGACCGTTATTTAAACGCTGTTCTGTTCGCGTACCGGGAAGTACCGCAGGAAAGTTTAGGGTTCTCACCCTTTGAACTGTTGTATGGTAGAACGGTTCGAGGCCCGATGCGGATACTACGCGAACTATGGACTGGTGATGTCGCGAACGAGGAAATAAAAACGACTTACCAGTACGTGTTAGATCTAAGAAATAAACTTGAGAGTACATGCCAGATGGCACGTGACGAATTGATTAAATCGGGGCGCAGATATGCCAAGTATTACAACCGCAGAGCGCGTAATAGGAAATTTCTTGTGGGAGATCAGGTGCTATTGCTTCTTCCAACGAGTTCGAATAAGTTATTAGTCCAGTGGAAAGGTCCATATGAAGTTAAAGAAGTAAAAGGTGACATGGACTATAAAATTGACATGGACGGTAATGTAAAGACATTCCATGCAAACATGCTCAAGCTGTATATCAAGAGACAGAGCGACAATGTCAATAAGGGGAGTTGAAAATATAGGCGCAGACTACTTGAGTAGGGCATGATGGGAAATTTGTATGAATTTGCCCAGTAATAAAATGCAGTTTGTAGTATAACCAGTGTAAATGTTGTAAGATATCATCAGTAGTTATTTTTCTTCTATTCTGTGTTAGTTTTAAAAATGTGTACATTTTTATTCTTAGGGGGGAGGTATTGTCACAGAATTAGGCGAAAATTTGAACTGATTTTTGTTGTTCTTCAATTGCAAACGAATTTCACCATTTTCTTGATTTCGTCGTACACGCATTACCTGGGGTGATTAAGTGGCGTGTAACGATTTGCATGTGCCAATTTGTAATTTACATGAAATCCGAAATACTCGTTGTACGTGGTGCACGTCAAGCTCGATGTGATTTATGTTCACCTATTGAGAGTATATAAGGCGATGGATTTCTCATTATTATTTACGGGAACTAAAATATCTAATCAAAGGATAGATAACCTCGTCTTGCAAATCTCCAGCCAAAGGGGTGAGTGTTAAATTTACATTTCGTTTTATTGTGAATTTTATTCAGATTATCATTTCGTATAATGATGCCTTTATTGCAATGAACGTGGAATATTTGGAATTACTAGTCACTTTTAGACTTTAAATACAATATCGTAATCTACAGCTTAGATTATTTTTGAGACAACTATTATTAGTCTGGTTTTGTTTATTATAGTTGATTCCGGAGATCTAATAACATCTGATTCCATCGTTGATTCCGGAGATCTAATAACATCGTTGATTCCGTAGATCTGATAACATCTGACAATCATTGATTCAGTCTGATTCCAGCTGATTCCGTCGTTGATACCGTAGAAGTTCATCACTGATAGCGCATCTAATAACATCGTTGATACCGTCTCTGATACCGTAGCTGCTAACATAGTTGTTACATTGTTTCTGGTACCGTAGCTGCTAATAACATCGTTGATACCGTAGCTGCTAATAGCATCGTTGATACCGTAGCTGCTAATAACATCGTTGATACCGTAGCTGTTAAACACATCTGATACCATCTTTTGATAAACGTCTTTGATATCGTTTGATTTGTTGTGGGACATCTATTGTTTGTTCTGGAACATCTCTGTATAAATATCTGAATGTGCTTGTGCCGTTAATTTGTGCAAACGGAATTGAAGTATCTGTCTGTGTGTCGAACTGTCTGTTCGTCAATATCTGTGTAACGTGTAAATATCCGGAAAGCTAGAAGTCCGAGTGTCGGAGCTGTCTTTGAGTTGTAAAACGTCCGGGTTGACATCTAGGGGAGTGAGGAACCGTTGGTTCGGGTAGATGTTGTATGCTGTCTGAACGTATAACTGTGGTGGATCCGTGTAGGGAAACGTCCGATAATAGTATTGGTCAACCCTCGGTTCTCGGGGAAACTGGGAGACGATTCAACTGTTGCTGAATCGTGCGGTTATACAGGGGAGACACATAGGTGTATTGAAATTATAATATAATTTAATACATTGTTGTATTTGCATGCTTATGTCAGATCGCAATAATATTTCAAGTGATCACATAGATATCAATAAAAGCTAGCAACTTGATTCAATACAAGTATATGATCGTGCTAGTTATCGCAATCCATCGTGCGATAGATAGTTTGTCGTTTGTGTTTATTTTTTTTCGTAAATCATTCTTGCATTTATTTAACTTTCGTAAAGGATTCTTGGATCTGTGTATAATCCAAGAGATCCCTTTACATCTGAGATTCCTTTTGTATTGTTATTTAATTTGTTCATGTATTGTGAATGGTTGTGAGTGTAATTGTGGGTTGAGTGCATGAATTATTGTGTTGTTACATCTGTATTTTTTCATTTATAATTTATTACATAAATTTATATTTTCTTTCACAAATTGTGTTTGTATTGTTCATTTAGTCCACCCTCCTCTCGGTAACAATTCTGTTACAATGATCATCCTAATTAGCACACAAAAAGGTAACTGAAAAGCTTTCAAGCAAGCAAGACTTCTGCAATTTTTTGGGGGGTGGGGTGGGTGGGTGGGGAATCTACCTTTCTCATCATTGAAATAGCTGGCGAAAAAATTAAATCACAAAACCAAGTCACTGCAACAATATAATAAAAATGCTAAGATTTTGTACAAGAATATGATTTTCACTAAACATCAGTAGTTATGCAATTTTACCTGACAACAATCTGCTGAGAGCTGCACTCCTATTAAGAGAGCACCCCAAGCCTGCATCACATAAAATATTGACTCGCTACATCCTAGTTTGATATAATGTCCTCAAGATGGCTACAGTGTTGAAATTTATAATGGTTCCTGAGCTAGCCGACAGAACGGAGAGCTGTTCTGTAAAAGCATTTAAAAGTTTTTTTATTTTTAGTAATGGTGGCCATATTTGAAGATGTATCAACATCACTTGTAAAAACTTGCAAGACCTTTATGCCAGGATGCTTTCTTTCTCTAGGCTGGCAATTGAATTTATCAAAAAGGTGCCAAATTTGCCATGAAAATATTTACAGACATGATTCAATTATCCATTGCACCTGAAAAGGGCTGCACCATGGAAATTTCCATTCCTTGCTCAGATATCCATACATTAGCCATGCCATAAAATTAACTAAATTCAATCACAACATTCATCTTCACCTGAAAATTACTTCCATCTACATCTGAAAATTTATTTCCAACAAACAAAATGTTGTATTACTGGTAATCGCAGTGTTTTCTTTAGAAATCTGTGTCAAGCTTGGTCACAATTTGTCCAGTGTTTTCTTTAGAAATCTATGTCGAGCTTGGTCACAATTTGTCAAGTGTTTTCTTTAGAAATCTGTGTCAAGCTTGGTCACATTTTTGTCTAGTGTTTTGTTTAGAAATCTTTGTCAAGCTTGGTCACAATTTGTCAAGTGTTTTCTTTACAAATCTGTGTCAAGCTTGGTCACAATTTGTCCAATGTTTTCTTTAGAAATCTGTGTCAAGCTTGGTCACAATTTGTCCAGTGTTTTCATTAAAAATCTATGTCGAGCTTGGTCACAATTTGTCAAGTGTTTTCTTTAGAAATCTGTGTCAAGCTAGGCCACAATTTGTCCAGTGTATTTTATATATAGAAATTTGACATAGCAAATGGCAAATGATGACTTCTTAAACACCAGATGTTATAGATTACAGTGAAACTTTTCTAAGCCAGATACAAATGGAAACAAAAAAAGTGGCAAATTAATAATAATAATAATAATAATAATAATAATAATAATAATAATAATAATAATAAAATAATAGTAAAGTCCTAACTGTATTTTACAAGGCCAGAAGAAGAGTATGCAACATTGTGACTGTCAATCTATAAATGGAAACAATTTTAAAAGGTATGATTTGTATACCAATGGTTTACTGAGATTAAGATAATTAACCAGTCTTCAGTGGAGTCAAGTAAAGGATGATTCACCTATACCCAGGTATGACTTTAATTCCTGTATAATATTTACCTTCTAATTTACCTTCCTACAGAAAATTCTCCCAATACTGTATGAATTATTATCCTGGTGAACAATGGCCTTGAATATGCTTCCCTTTTTCATTTGAAAGCAGATACCTGCAAAGCCAGTCATCTCCATTAAAAGACAAATCAAGCACAATAATTGATAATTGGTCTACAGATAAAAAGACTGATATGAACACAAGTCAATTGACAAACTATTTTGTACCCTATTCAATAACTGTATGACCCAATAACTGTATGAACACAAGTCAACTGACAAACTATTTTGTACCCTATAAGTGTATGACCCAATAAAATTATTGATTTTACTCTTTCTTTCTTGCCATGGTTAATAATCCTCAGAAGTAGGTAAATTCTTAGCAATGCCAAGATCAAAAGGAATTGCCATGTACATGTATACCTAAATCTTAGTCAACTACCTTTGATGTAATATAGATCTTAATGTTTACTGTGACAGGAAAATTAAATTTGTTTTGGCCATTAAAATTACATTTGTTTTGACCATTAAAATTACATTTGCTTTGGCCATTAAAATCTCATGGAGAGATTTTGAGGTCAAAAGTTATGCTTTTGTTCGGCCAGTATTATTGGTAAAGGAAGAACCCAGTAAAACCCCCCAGATAGAACCACCGACTCACGAGAAGCTACTGGCAAGCTTTCTCACATAACTACATTTGCTGAATCTTAAACTCAAACCCATGCAGACAGAGGTAAGATGGCAGTGATCCGTAACGGAGAGCGCTTTAGACCACTCGGCCACTCGAGGCCCCTGTCTGCCTAAGGAAATATTATTTGTACATAAATGTCCATACACAAGTCTAGCCAAGGAAATATTCTTTGTACATAAATGTCCATATACAAGTCTGCCCAAGGAAATATTCTTTGTACATAAATGTCCATATACAAGTCTGCCCAAGGAAATATTCATTGTACATAAATGTCCATACACATTTCAATCCAAGGAATATTATTTGTACATAAATGTCCATACACAAGTCAATCCAAGGAAATATTCTTTGTACATAAATGTCCATACATAAGTCAACCCAAGGAAATATTCTTTGTACATAAATGTCCATACACAAGTCTGCCCACGGAAATATTCATTGTACATAAATGTCCATACACATTTCAATCCAAGGAAATATTCTTTGTACATAAATGTCCATACACAAGTCAACCCAAGGAAATATTCCATGTACATAAATGTCCATACACAAGTCAACCCTAGGAAATATTCATTGTACATAAATGCCCATACACAAGTCAACCCAAGGAAATATTCCTTGTACATAAATGTCCATATGTAAGTCAACCCAAGGAAATATTCCTTGTACATAAATGTCCATATATAAGTCAACCCTAGGAAATATTCATTGTACATAAATGTCCATACACAAGTCTGCCCAAGGAAATATTCAATGGACATAAATGTCCATACACAAGTCTGCCCAAGGAAATATTCTATGTAAATAAATGAATGGACATCGGCATCAAGAAATGAGATTCCTCCATGAGACTTCACCCTGCTATCACACTTTAATCAAAAAGTACAATTTAAAGATATAAGTATTTCTCTAACTGGTGCAAAATTAAAATGCTAAAAATAATGATGATTTTTTAAAGTTAAAAATCCAAATCACACAGACACAATAATAACATGTAAACATCTATACTTTAGCATTACATTTTATTAATAAAGCTACAAAGTCTTGAAAATACTGGTGACTGAGGCAATCATAGCAGTCAGACCAGATGAAATTCATAAAAAGTAAACATTCTCCATCTCTTACCTTCCATATTTAACTCATAAAGATGAGTGATGGCTCATTGAAAAAAAATTATGACACCTAATTTACTCAAATGTTTCACTGTAAACCCAAATACAACTTAAAATTAAGGAATATCTGTGCAAATGCAGTTTCTCAAGTTTACAAAGACTGTCTCTTATATGTTCATCCAAGGAGCCATGCATTAGAAGATAAAACTTTTAGGGGTTGACCCATCTGTGGTCAAGAATTTGATAAACACACTATCACCTGACCAGTAATAGTTGTCATCAAGACTCAGGTGATGTAAATAGGTAAGTATGATGACAGACAGGTAACTATCATGCCCCAACATGTGCTTAACTGTGCATAATCCCACCACCTCCAGGATGTGGACAAAATAAAGCCAGATCTGTCATTACATTATGTGTATGTTTACACAAAATAAAGCCAGATCTGTCATTACATTATGTGTATGATTACACAAACCCCAATCTGCCAGCACTCAAGCCTGTCTTCACTGTTACCAGCTGGGTCTATGCCATTGGCCTTGACCTACCAGCATTGCAGTTGTGCATCAGTGTCTTCACTGTTCTCAATAGGGCAAATGACACAGATCATGATCTGTCAGCAGTGTAGTGGTAGATTAGTGTCAGTGGTGTTCTGAGTAGGATGAATGATGCTGACCATGTTCTGCCAGAATCACAGTGCATGGTAGATCAGTATCTATGGTGTTCTTAGCATGATGAATGACATCGACCATGATCTGCCAGAATCACTGTGCATGGATCAGTGTCTATGGTGTTCTAAGCATGATGAATGAAAAACCATGATCTGCCAGAATCACTGTGCATGGTAGATCAGTATCTATGGCATTCTAAGCATGATGAATGACATGGACCATGATCTGCCAGAATCACTGTGCATGGTAGATCAGTATCTATGGTGTTCTAAGCATGATGAATGACATCGACCATGATCTGCCAGAATCACTGTGCATGGTAGATCAGTATCTATGGTGTTCTAAGCATGATGAATGACAAACCATGATCTGCCAGAATCACTGTGCATGGATCAGTATCTGTCACAGAATTAGGCGAAAATTGAACTGATTTTTGTTCTACTTGAATTGCAAACGAAACTCACCATTTTCTTGATTTCGTCGTACACGCATTACCTGGGGTGATTAAGTGGCGTGTAACGATTTGCATGTGCCAATTTGTAATTTACATGAAATCCGAAATACTCGTTGTACGTGGTGCACGTTAAGCTCGATGTGATTTATGTTCACCTATAGAGAGTATATAAGGCGATGGATTTCTCATTATTATTTACGGGAACTAAAATATCTAATCAAAGGATAGATAACCTCGTCTTGCAAATCTCCAGCCAAAGGGGTGAGTGTTAAATTTACATTTCGTTTTATTGTGAATTTTATTCAGATTATCATTTCGTATAATGATGCCTTTATTGCAATGAACGTGGAATATTTGGAATTACTAGTCACTTTTAGACTTTAAATACAATATCGTAATCTACGGCTTAGATTATTTTTGAGACAACTATTATTAGTCTGGTTTTGTTTATTATAGCTGATTCAGTCTGATTCCAGCTGATTCCGTCGTTGATAACATCTGATTCCGTCGTTGATACCGTAGAAGTACATCACTGATAGCGCATCTAATAACATCGTTGATACCGTCTCTGATACCGAAGCTGCTAACATAGTTGTTACATTGTTTCTGATACCGTAGCTGCTAATAACATCGTTGATACCGTAGCTGCTAATAGCATCGTTGATACCGTAGCTGCTAATAACATCATTGATACCGTAGCTGTTAAACACATCTGATACCATCTTTTGATAAACGTCTTTGATATCGTTTGATTTGTTGTGGGACATCTATTGTTTGTTCTGGAACATCTCTGTATAAATATCTGAATGTGCTTGTGCCGTTAATTTGTGCAAACGGAATTGAAGTATCTGTCTGTGTGTCGAACTGTCTGTTCGTCAATATCTGTGTAACGTGTAAATATCCGGAAAGCTAGAAGTCCGAGTGTCGGAGCTGTCTTAGAGTTGTAAAACGTCCGGGTAGACATCTAGGGGAGTGAGGAACCGTTGGTTCGGGTAGATGTTGTATGCTGTCTGAACGTATAACTGTGGTGGATCCGTGTAGGGAAACGTCCGATAATA
The DNA here is from genome assembly GCA_030141615.1 of Unio pictorum. Lineage (NCBI taxonomy): Eukaryota > Metazoa > Mollusca > Bivalvia > Unionida > Unionidae > Unio > Unio pictorum. The sequence continues at coordinate 1,993,066 of JARLTB010000494.1, forward strand.
GTATTGGTCAACCCTCGGTTCTCGGGGAAACTGGGAGACGATTCAACTGTTGCTGAATCGTGCGGTTATACAGGGGAGACACATAGGTGTATTGAAATTATAATATAATTTAATACATTGTTGTATTTGCATGCTTATGTCAGATCGCAATAATATTTCAAGTGATCACATAGATATCAATAAAAGCTAGCAACTTGATTCAATACAAGTATATGATCGTGCTAGTTATCGCAATCCATCGTGCGATAGATAGTTTGTCGTTTGTGTTTATTTTTTTCCGTAAATCATTCTTGCATTTATTTAACTTTCGTAAAGGATTCTTGGATCTGTGTATAATCCAAGAGATCCCTTTACATCTGAGATTCCTTTTGTATTGTTATTTAATTTGTTCATGTATTGTGAATGGTTGTGAGTGTAATTGTGGGTTGAGTGCATGAATTATTGTGTTGTTACATCTGTATTTTTTTCATTTATAATTTATTACATAAATTTATATTTTCTTTCACAAATTGTGTTTGTATTGTTCATTTAATCCACCCTCCTCTCGGTAACAATTCTGTTACAATGGTGTCAGAAGTGGGATCGTTGGATTAAGTGAACTGACAATCATTTTTGTGAAGGTATACATTTAATGTTTATATTTGAGCGTGACCTTCTGTTAAGATAATACTCTAGTTGGAGTTTATTTTTGTTTAGTTTACCTAGGTCCGTGTGTCCAGTATAAACGTGTTTAAGACATTGGTTTGGTTACCTATCTATATTCGTATTACATTTGTCATGTCATCCCTTAAGGACTTGGTTGCCTTAGGCAAAGAATTTGGGTATGAAGGTGAAAGTTTGAGGAAATTCATTCAAGAAGAACAAGCCCGGGAAAGGGAAGAAAGGGTAAGAGAAAGGGAATTACATAGGGAATTAGAAAAGGAAAAGGGGGAGGCCGAAGAAAGGAAACGGGAATTAGAAAGGGAATCCGAAGATAGGAAATGGGCCTTTGAGAGGGAAAAGATAGAATTTGAGAAGGATAAGATAGAATTAGAGAAGCAGGCCCAAAGGGAAAAGATAGAATTCGAGAGGGAAAAGATAGAATTAGAGAAGCAGGCCGAGAGGGAAAAGATAGAATTAGAGAAGCAGGCCGAGAGGGAAAAGATAGAATTAGAGAAGCAGGCCGAAAAAGACAGGATAGAATGGGAAAGGGAAGCGGAGCAAAGGCGAATAGAGTTAGAAAAACTAGCAAAACTAGAAATGTTCGAGTTAGAAGAATCAGCAAAGCAACGGGATCATGAACGTAAGGTAGAATTAGCGACATCTGGAAGAGAACACGATTCTGCCTTTAGCAAATTAAGGGGCCCCAAATTACCTCCCTTTGACGATGAAAAAGATAACATAGATAGTTATCTTCATCGGTTTGAGCGGTATGCCGAAAACCAGAAGTGGAGTCAAAATGACTGGGCGCTGCATCTGAGTGCTTTATTAAAAGGTAAAGCACTGGATGTATACTCGCGACTTCCTAGGGACGATGTGTTTAAGTACGACGTCCTAAAGGAAGCACTTCTCAAAAGGTACGAGCTCACTGAACAAGGTTTTCGAAAAAAGTTCAGGTATAGCAAGCCCGATAAGGGAGAAACCTTTGGTCAGTTCACCGTCAGAATTGCGAACTATTTTGAGCGGTGGATTGAATGCGGCAAAGCGGTGAAAACGTTTGAAGGGTTGACTGATTTCTTGCTCAGAGATCAATTATTTAATACAGTTGGGCGAGAATTAGATCAATTTCTGAAGGAGAAAGTCTTCACGAACGTAAAAGATATGGCTAAGCAAGCCGATTTATTTACCGAAGCTCATGGGGGAACCCAGAACGTGGTTTTGAAAGATTTTAAGTCTGGAAACCAGTCTGTAAGACCTATGCCTAGGGAGCCTGTAAAATCAGCTGAGGTAAAAAGGTCAGTTGGGAATCCAGTTTTTCAGCGTGTGCGGTGTTTCTTGTGTAATGCATTGGGTCATGTTCAAAAAGACTGTCCTAAAAGAAAGGCACTTATACATAAGGTAGCAGTGGCTATACAAAGTAAAGGTATAACTGATAACATCGTACAGGTAGAACCTTGTATTCATTCGCTTGGCACGTGTTTATTTCCTGAAGCGCGTGTACCAACCGCGAGAGGGTTTGTCAACGGTCGAGAAGTCGTGGTATTGCGTGACACTGGTTGTACGGGCGTAGTGATCAAACGTAGTCTCGTGCAGGATAACCAAATGCTCGGGTGGGAATCCCCATGTATGTTACTTGATCAGACGATGGGTCGCATTCCCGTAGCAAGGATCACAGTACAAACACCTTTCTTAACGGGAACTGTTGATGCCCTTTGTATGGACAATCCTATTTACGATCTGACGATCGGTAATGTTGAAGGTTCCCGTCTTCCAACCATGGCCGATTTTAAAATACCTTTGGCTCAGGCAGTCGAAACGCGAGCGCAAACACGGCGAGAGAAAACCGCGTTTCATAAATTAATAGTCCCTGAATCGATCTCAGGAATTTCCCGTGATGATTTCAAACAAGAGCAAGATCGTGATGAATCCATCAGAACAATTGTTGAGAAAATCACGTCCGGCGCGATTAAACATTGCAAGCATGGGGGTAGCTCGAGATTCGTACGCAAGAACGGATTAATTCATAGGGAGTTTAGCGCTCGGGAGGGTAAGAAGTATTGGCAAGTGGTCGTACCCCAGAGATATAGATCTCAAGTACTTAGGGTGGCGCACGAGTCAAGCATGGCAGGACACCTAGGTAAGGCTAAGACCACTAGCAGGGTAGTCGCTGAATTCTACTGGCCAGGTGTTAATGGCGATGTCACACGGTTCTGTAGGTCGTGCGACGTATGTCAGAAAACCGTCTGTAAGGGAAGGGTCACAAGGGTGCCCTTGGGACAGATGCCATTAATAGATACACCGTTTAAAAGAGTGGCAGTAGATATTGTAGGACCAATACACCCGGTTACCGAAAGAAAGAATCGGTACATACTTACTCTGGTTGATTACGCAACCAGATACCCCGAAGCCGTAGCGTTACCAACTATTGAAACGGAAAGGGTAGCTGAAGCATTAGTTGATATCTTCAGTAGGGTAGGGGTGCCAGAGGAAATCCTCACTGATTGTGGTGCCCAATTCACCTCTGACCTCATGGGTGAAATAAGTAGACTGTTATCCATCAAACAGCTAAACACTACCCCATACCATCCGATGTGCAATGGACTGGTAGAGAAGTTTAATGGTACCCTGAAAAGCATGCTGAGAAAGATGTGCGCGGAACGTCCGCAAGACTGGGACCGTTATTTAAACGCTGTTCTGTTCGCGTACCGTGAAGTACCGCAGGAAAGTTTAGGGTTCTCACCCTTTGAACTGTTGTATGGTAGAACGGTTCGAGGCCCGATGCGGATACTACGCGAACTATGGACTGGTGATGTCGCGAACGAGGAAATAAAAACGACTTACCAGTACGTGTTAGATCTAAGAAATAAACTTGAGAGTACATGCCAGATGGCACGTGACGAATTGATTAAATCGGGGCGCAGATATGCCAAGTATTACAACCGCAGAGCGCGTAATAGGAAATTTCTTGTGGGAGATCAGGTGCTATTGCTTCTTCCAACGAGTTCGAATAAGTTATTAGTCCAGTGGAAAGGTCCATATGAAGTTAAAGAAGTAAAAGGTGACATGGACTATAAAATTGACATGGACGGTAATGTAAAAACATTCCATGCGAACATGCTCAAGCTGTATATCAAGAGACAGAGCGACAATGTCAATAAGGGGAGTTGAAAATATAGGCGCAGACTACTTGAGTAGGGCATGATGGGAAATTTGTATGAATTTGCCCAGTAATAAAATCCAGTTTGTAGTATAACCAGTGTAAATGTTGTAAGATATCATCAGTAGTTATTTTTCTTCTATTCTGTGTTAGTTTTAAAAATGTGTACATTTTTATTCTTAGGGGGGAGGTATTGTCACAGAATTAGGCGAAAATTGAACTGATTTTTGTTCTACTTGAATTGCAAACGAAACTCACCATTTTCTTGATTTCGTCGTACACGCATTACCTGGGGTGATTAAGTGGCGTGTAACGATTTGCATGTGCCAATTTGTAATTTACATGAAATCCGAAATACTCATTGTACGTGGTGCACGTTAAGCTCGATGTGATTTATGTTCACCTATAGAGAGTATATAAGGCGATGGATTTCTCATTATTATTTACGGGAACTAAAATATCTAATCAAAGGATAGATAACCTCGTCTTGCAAATCTCCAGCCAAAGGGGTGAGTGTTAAATTTACATTTCGTTTTATTGTGAATTTTATTCAGATTATCATTTCGTATAATGATGCCTTTATTGCAATGAACGTGGAATATTTGGAATTACTAGTCACTTTTAGACTTTAAATACAATATCGTAATCTACGGCTTAGATTATTTTTGAGACAACTATTATTAGTCTGGTTTTGTTTATTATAGCTGATTCAGTCTGATTCCAGCTGATTCCGTCGTTGATAACATCTGATTCCGTCGTTGATACCGTAGAAGTACATCACTGATAGCGCATCTAATAACATCGTTGATACCGTCTCTGATACCGTAGCTGCTAACATAGTTGTTACATTGTTTCTGATACCGTAGCTGCTAATAACATCGTTGATACCGTAGCTGCTAATAGCATCGTTGATACCGTAGCTGCTAATAACATCATTGATACCGTAGCTGTTAAACACATCTGATACCATCTTTTGATAAACGTCTTTGATATCGTTTGATTTGTTGTGGGACATCTATTGTTTGTTCTGGAACATCTCTGTATAAATATCTGAATGTGCTTGTGCCGTTAATTTGTGCAAACGGAATTGAAGTATCTGTCTGTGTGTCGAACTGTCTGTTCGTCAATATCTGTGTAACGTGTAAATATCCGGAAAGCTAGAAGTCCGAGTGTCGGAGCTGTCTTAGAGTTGTAAAACGTCCGGGTAGACATCTAGGGGAGTGAGGAACCGTTGGTTCGGGTAGATGTTGTATGCTGTCTGAACGTATAACTGTGGTGGATCCGTGTAGGGAAACGTCCGATAATAGTATTGGTCAACCCTCGGTTCTCGGGGAAACTGGGAGACGATTCAACTGTTGCTGAATCGTGCGGTTATACAGGGGAGACACATAGGTGTATTGAAATTATAATATAATTTAATACATTGTTGTATTTGCATGCTTATGTCAGATCGCAATAATATTTCAAGTGATCACATAGATATCAATAAAAGCTAGCAACTTGATTCAATACAAGTATATGATCGTGCTAGTTATCGCAATCCATCGTGCGATAGATAGTTTGTCGTTTGTGTTTATTTTTTTCCGTAAATCATTCTTGCATTTATTTAACTTTCGTAAAGGATTCTTGGATCTGTGTATAATCCAAGAGATCCCTTTACATCTGAGATTCCTTTTGTATTGTTATTTAATTTGTTCATGTATTGTGAATGGTTGTGAGTGTAATTGTGGGTTGAGTGCATGAATTATTGTGTTGTTACATCTGTATTTTTTTCATTTATAATTTATTACATAAATTTATATTTTCTTTCACAAATTGTGTTTGTATTGTTCATTTAATCCACCCTCCTCTCGGTAACAATTCTGTTACAGTATCTATGGTGTTCTAAGCATGATGAATGACATTGACCATGATCTGCCAGAATCACTGAGCATGGTAGATCAGTGTCTATGGTGTTCTAAGCTTGATGAATGACAAACCATGATCTGCCAGAATCACTGTGTGTGGTAGATCAGTATCTATTGTGTTCTAAGCATGATGAATGACAAACCATGATCTGCCAGAATCACTGTGCATGGATCAGTATCTATGGTGTTCTAAGCATGATGAATGACATCAACCATGATCTGCCAGAATCACTGTGCATGGTAGATCAGTATCTATGGTGTTCTAAGTATGATGAATGACATCGACCATGATCTGCCAGAATCACTGTGCATGGTAGATCAGCATCTATGGTGTTCTAAGCATGATGAATGACAAACCATGATCTGCCAGAATCACTGTGCATGGATCAGTATCTATGGTGTTCTAAGCATGATGAATGACATCAACCATGATCTGCCAGAATCACTGTGCATGGTAGATCAGTATCTATGGTGTTCTTAGCATGATGAATGACATCGACCATGATCTGCCAGAATCACTGTGCATGGCAGATCAGTATCTATGGTGTTCTAAGCATGACGAATGACATCGACCATGATCTGCCAGAATCACTGTGCATGGTAGATTAGTGTTTATGGTGTTCTAAGCATGATGAATGATATCAACCATGATCTGCCAGAATCACTGTGCATGGTAGATCAGTGTCTATGGTGTTCTAAGCATGATGAATGACAAACCATGATCTGCCAGAATCACTGTGCATGGATCAGTATCTATGGTGTTCTAAGCATGATGAATGACATCAACCATGATCTGCCAGCAATGCAGTGTTAGATCAATGTCTACACTGTTCTCAGCTGAGTGAACATTACATGCAGAAAAACAAAGTAAGCAGCTTAACAGGGAGTTCCAGCTGCTATTTTAAAATCAGGCAAGCTTTGAAAATAAGTAATAAATGTAGCAATACATTTTCATGTAAAGTGTACACATTTGCAAATTTATCAAAAAGTAACTGTTTCAATACATCAAAGGAAAACATTGTTTGATTTGGATATGATTACCTCTTCCAGATGAATATGAAGTAGAAGAAGAAGAAGAAAAAAAATCCTTTTATCACTGAAATCTTTGCACTTATCTCTGCAATTCATGTAAAAAAAATGAGCGTATTTATCACTGAAATTCCTGCATATTATGAACCCATCATATCTTTTCAAAAAGAAGCAAGTTTCATGCAGTTACAAGTAAAACACTGATAAGGGTGGTAAATGAATCACTGCATTTGTAAATGAGGAAAATTACCTTGGTTTTTATTCAAAGAGATGGAATCATTGCAAGCATGCACAAAATCCTGCTGTTACAAAGCATACATGTTAAAACTTGCATGAAACTGCCCCAGACAATTCAAATGAAATATAACCCCAACATACTTGTGTTTTTTTCTCCTCTAGTTTATTTGGATCCAACTCCACTTTCAGAATAACTAGTTAGCCTATTAAACAATTCGAGTACAACACAGAAACCTTAGCTCACCTGTTGAAAATTATGAGGACAGGCTTATCAGTCAAATAATAAGGACTCATTGAGTGATTTATAGGCAGCAAGAACACCTGCTGACTTATGAATATTAATTGGATTTTACATTTAAACAAAATTCACATAAATAAATATGCACACATATTAATCATTCAGAGAAAGGAGTCAAAGCACACAATCATGACGGGCATTTTTTTCTTCTTTTTTGTTTTAATAGCACTTTTAACACATTACTGGCTATACAAGACCAATGGATTGCAAGTTAAGTGCCTTTCCCACAAGACCCTAGAAACAGCTGATCCAGCCATTCCTAGGTGGGGATCTACACAAGAAACACAATTCCTATTACAAAACAAAATAAGAGTGCATACAATGCGGATTTTAAGTCAGTAATAGCACTAGACCTGAAAGTACAATGAAAATTATTTTAATTATTGGCAAACCATTATCAGCAATAGCACTAGACCTGAAACTAGATTGTGAGATAATTTGTCATTATTGGTAACCATTGTCTGCAATAGCACAAGACCTGAAACTAGATTGTGAGATAATTTGTCATTATTGGTAACCACTGACTGCAATAGCATAAGACCTGAAACTAAATTGTTAGATAATTTGTCATTATTGGTAACCACTGACTGCAATAGCGTAAGACCTGAAACTAGATTGTGAGATAGTTTGTTATTACTTGTAAACCACTGTCTGCAAAAGCACAAGACCTGAAACTAGATTGTGAGATAGTTTGTCATTATTTGTAAACCGTTGTCTGCAAAAGCACAAGACCTGAAACTAGATTGTGAGATAGTCTGTCATTACTGGTAAACCATTGTCTGCAATAGCACAAGACCTGAAACTAGATTGTGAGATAGTCTGTCATTACTGGTAAACCATTGTCTGCAATAGCACAAGACCTGAAACTAGATTGTGAGATAGTTTGTCATTACTTGTAAACCATTGTCTGCAAAAGCACAAGACCTGAAACTAGATTGTGAGATAGTTTGTCATTACTTGTAAACCGTTGTCTGCAAAAGCACAAGACCTGAAACTAGATTGTGAGATAGTCTGTCATTACTGGTAAACCATTGTCTGCAATAGCACAAGACCTGAAACTAGATTGTGAGATAATCTGTCATTACTGGTAAACCATTGTCTCCAAAAGCACAAGACCTGAAACTAGATTGTGAGATAGTTTGTCATTACTTGTAAACCATTGTCTGCAAAAGCACAAGACCTGAAACTAGATTGTGAGATAGTTTGTCATTACTTGTAAACCGTTGTCTGCAATAGCACAAGACCTGAAACTAGATTGTGAGATAATCTGTCATTACTGGTAAACCATTGTCTCCAAAAGCACAAGACCTGAAACTAAATTGTGAGACAGCTTGTCATTTCTGGTAAACTGATGTCAAGCCTTATAGCAGTTGGTATTTTAAGATCTGTTTGGAAACATTCAATACAAGAGAGAACTACTGTTGCTCCTGTCAAAGATGGGTTTGTACAAGGCAACACTGGAAGAAAATTACTTAGTAAAGACTTTAAAATAAAAGTTTAAATTGCTTCTTTATTAAATACGTATTAAATGTTTGTTTGTTTGTTTGATTACGATTTTTAACATAGCTTTAACAATTTTTCAGTCATATCGCTACGATGTCTGCAGTGAGGCAGTTTATAGTGATGTCTAGCACTAGGGCATCATGCCGCAGACATGTAGCATGATGTCCCACCCAGTCACATTATCCTGACACCAGGCTGACCAGTCCTAACACTAACCTCTTAATGCAGAGCATCAAATGAGGCAGCTGATAGTACCATTTTTGTAAGTCTTTGGTATGACTCTGCCATGGATTGAACCTATGACCTCAAGCTTTGTGGCGGACGTAATTAACCAACAGGCCACCGAAGCAGTTTCCTATACTGTAAGCTTGCATTAACAATGAACAATACTAGTCACAAATTTATGTAAACTCGCTTCCGTCAGCAAATCTGAAAAACTGCAGAAATCCCAAAATGAAGAAAATGGACACCAAAAAGAAAGAATCAGCCAAACATGGATGCAAATTATGATGAATGATGTGTTTGCCCATTTAAAGAACACTGGAAAACAAATTGGCCATGGATTGGTTATGATTGGGATACAGGAAAAATGTGTTCAACCTTTTCAAACTTCTTGACTGAGCTGATCGGTCCGGAAATCTATACCATGGTGTAAAAAAATGAAAGGCTCATTTGATTTCTTGAAAGCTGTGACAGTGAAAACAAAGACCATTTCAAACTACTGGACATTTTATTTAGATCAGTAAAGAAAGGAAACTGCATTGTTTAAAAATAGTTACTTTTTTATTTATTATAACTCGTACATGTAACTATGCTTTTGTATTGACCTCATTGTTCTTCACAGCAGCTCAGCAACTAAGACCTGTTTAAATGCATGTCAGACCTAGCTCCCTCAGAAGGTGACATCATGGACCTGCCACCTATCAACACTATTTTCAAGCCCTGCTCCATCAATGCACAAGGCTAACCTAGTAACCTCCCTTCTGGCACAAGGCTAACCTAGTAACCTCCCTTCTGATCATAAACAGATTAAATTGAAGAGTAAGATTTTGTAAGGAAAGAAAATACTTCATCTGAATGTGACACTCAGGCCTGGCTCAACCTATCACTCAACTTTTCAAATAAAACTAAAACTAATATGCAATGGATTTTCTTAATGAGGTATTAGCCACATAAGCCTAACGAAAAGAAGAGTTTGATTTCAATATTTTATTGGTCTCCTAAAGTTACCAAACTTGGTTCTCTTTAGGATCTTTAAACATGAGAGGTTAAGTAAATGGTATTCAATTGTTACATGATCCAAAGTACTTAATTTCCCAACCATTTTGTCCTACATTATGCAAATCTTTCAAACTTGGTAGAATTTCAAAGTTAACAGATAAAAAATGTGACTGGACTTGCCAGTGTTTACATTTTTTTTGCATGAACACTTGGTTTTGTTTGCATATCCCTTTTGATTTGCTTATTTGTTTGATTAGGATTTTTAATGTAGCCTGAACAATTTTTCAGTCATATCGCTACGATGTCTGCAGTGAGTCAGTTTAGAGTGATGTCTAGTACTGGAGCATCATGCCACAGACATGTAGCATGATGTCCCACCCAGTCACATTATCCTGATATAAGGCTGACCAGTCCTAGCACTAACCTCTTAATGCTGAGCGCCAAGCGAGGCAGCTGTTAGTACCATTTCTGTAAGTCGTTGGTATCACTAGGCCGGAGACTGAACCCACAACCTCTGGCTTCCACACTAACCACTAGGCTACCGAAGTGGTTCCATATCCCTTTTGAATAGCTTACACTAAATCACAATGATGCAGAATAACTACATAAACTGAAACATCAATGAATTACAATCTGTATTACAAGTCTCTAGCATAATGCATGATTGCTATGCAACACAAGTTGGCATGGGTCAGCAAATATCAATTAAACAGAACTGAAAAACAAGTATCGTTACAACACCATTTCTGTCAGTGTAATTTAGAACACTGTTTCTGACAGTATATGTTGTAAACCAAGATCTATTCAGAAAACCTCAGTCCTTATTAAAAAATATTCCAGGAACAACAATGCCCGTCTATACAATGAAAGTCTGCCTTGACAAAACAAAAGCAGTCTGCCATAAACTTGCGGAGAAAATCTGAACTAAAAGACACTGTGAAAAAAAAAAATGTGATTTTTTTCATATATCATTCATACAATCTCCTATTCAATGGTAACACAGTTTTTGGGATTTTAACTGGAAAACAACCCCCCAACTTTTCCATGAATGTCAATGAGAAAAAGTACTGATATGCTTCAACTATAACAGTATTTATGTAGTCCAACAATTGTCAAACAACAACAAATAAAGCAGACATGCTGAATTTACATTTGTTTTTGGACTATTTCCATTCTTTTCCTTTCACTTATTTTTAGGACTTTTCAATTCCATGAAAACTTGTTACAGCTGCAACTTTTTCCAGAATCTAAATGACCACAGAAACCTTAGTTAAAAATAAAATTGTATTCAGGTCTTATGAATGTTCCATCAGAAATGTGTTAATATTTATGTAATATGAATGTCCCATCAGAAATGTGTTAATATTTATGTAACATGAATGTCCCATCATACATGTGTTCATATTTATATAACATAATTGTCCTATCTTAAATGTGTTCATATTTATGTAACATAAATGTCCCATGACAAATGTGTTCATGTTTGTTTATTATAAATGTCAGAGTGTAAATGTATTCATGTTCATATACTATGAATATTACAGCACAAATGTATTCATATTCATGTAACAAGACTGTCCCATCACAAACGTATTCATATTCATGTAACAAGAACGTCCCATCACAAAGGTATTCATATTCATGTAACAAGACTGTCCCATCACAAACATATTCATATTCATGTAACAAGACTGTCCCATCACAAACGTATTCATATTCATGTAACAAGAATGTCCCATTACAAAGGTATTCATATTCATGTTACATGAATGTCCCATTACAAAGGTATTCATATTCATGTAACAAGAATGTCCCTCACAAATGTGTTCATATTCATGTACTATGAAAGTCTCATCACAATGATCTAAACACAAGAATGTGACCCTATATACAATACTGTTTCATTATAATGATGTTTATGGAAGCCATACAGTACTCTTTCATTATAATTTTTATAGAAGCCCTATGTACAGTACTCTTTCATTATAATGATGTTAATGGAAGCCATACAGTACTCTTTCGTTATAATGTTTATAGAAGCACTATGTACAGTACTCTTTCATTATAATGATGTTAATGGAAGCCATACAGTACTCTTTCATTATAATGATGTTTTGTTGGAAGCCATACAGTACTCTTTCATTGTAATCATGTTAATGGAGGCCATACAGTACTCTTTCATTATGATGTTTATGGAAGCCCTATGTACAGTAGTCTTTCATTATAATTATGTGTATGGAAGCCTATGTACAGTACTATTTCATTATAATGATGTTTATGGAAGCCATTGTATACACCCTTATAATAAACTACACCATACATATGATTACTACATTATGAAATGGGATCCACATCGATACTCCCTTCATCACAAGAACAGCATTGCAATGAAAGGCATTATAGTAAGGGAGTACTGTCAAGACAAGGGCAGCACTATACAATAAAACCTGTCTTGAAAAACCACTGTTATGTGAGACCACCTGTCTTTAGAGACCATATTCTCAATGCACAAAATTAATGATTATATAGTGTTTTTACCTGTTATGAGAGACCACCTGTCTTGAGACGATAATTTTATGGCAGAATGGGTGGTCTTTCAAGACAGGTTCTACTGTATTATGCTTGCATCTTATTTTGTTGCCAAACAAAAGTGACCAAAAAAATTTGTACCCAGAGCTAAAGAGCTACCAGAATGATAAATCCTGGATGCTATTTCTTGACTCAAAGTAGCCCAGTGAAGTACAACATGATATCACATGATCTACATTTTTCACAATATAATTATTTCATTATCATAATTATGACAATACTCCTCAAAAAATAATAATTAATGATGAATCTGTATTTAAGCTGGGCTATCATTTTATTTTCCTGGTAACCCACTCGACATTTTGAAATCTGTCAGACTTGGAGCATAAGAATGCTAATAATGAAGCAATGGACTCACCAGCTGTTCTGCTGCTGTTGGACGGAGGATGGTAACTGCTGGACTGGTTGCTATAAGATCTCCGGAATTACCCTGGTAGTACTTGAAGCAGATCTTGGTTTTCTCTGTTTGAAAGAAATGGAGATTTAATGCTACTTGAGAACTCAGAGAAAGATATATACAACAAGATCACACCTGAATCTACATGTAAAACTTGGTATCAGTAAAACAATGTGTGATGGTTTAGTTACATTCTTGAATTTGTCACATCCAGAATAAAGTTCATAGATGTATGAATGTCATGGATGCAACCTGTACAAACTTTAGTTACCTCCCCTGCATCACCACTGCTGGATTAGCATCAAGAAATTTGAGTTTTAATAAGTCCGAGTTCAGTTTTGGTATGAACTGTCTAGGTACACAGCAAGTAATATCTAAAGGGCAGAGACATTATTTGCTGTGTAATTCAGCAACTAACAAACCATGCAACAACATAAAACTTTAACTAAAATTTTAATTAAGTGTATTGTTACTTTTATTTTGCGGTTATTTCAATACTAGGGCCTAAACGAGTAGATAATTTTTGCCGAGTACTGAATCAGAGTATTTGGATGTACTATTTGCCGGATCCGGGCACGAATACTTCCGAATAGTACCAAAAAACCCGGATATTCGGCTGAAGTGAATGTCCAAGGCGATTTCCGGTTAGGCCATATTCAATACCTAGTATCTTTCTAGTGTATAAAAACTAGTTCAGGGCTTTTCTTTTTGTATGTATTTTTAGAAAAGAGGCCCTACAGGGGGCTGGTCCTCTACTAACTTAAAAGAATTTCTATCAATCAAAGTCTATTTGTTTGCTGAAACTGGAATGTTGAAACCATCTCTGATATAAAGATTGTTATAAGGGCAGCCATATTGATGTTATCATCATAATTTTCATTAGGATGAAATGAACATCATTTGATATCTTTGCTGTGAAAACTCCATGGCAACATGACCCTCCATTCACAGTATTTTCCTTTGGGCCTTTAATATTGTGGTCCAAGTATTCAATCATTTCTGCCTGTGTTGCTTTAGATACCGTTGATATGGAATGCACTAGTACCAAAATGTTTGTTTCCCGATATCCTTTAAATATTAATCTGTCACCTAATTCAAAGTCTTATCACACAAATGATACCTGTTCTTACTTCTTTCTAGGTATATAATTAGCATAATCCAAGATAACTATCCATTGCTTAGCAATTGTATGTCCCTGCCTTGGCTCAATTGATGGTGCGCAACCTTTGATGCTGGTTTTTTCTTTGCACTGACATAGTCACATGATTGGCCAGCAATAATGAAAACAACTTGTAGTGTGTTATAACTATACAAGTCAGTTTCATACCAGCACAAAATCTGACATATATTACTTTTTAAATTAAGCAAATCCATTAAGATCTCTCCAAAAATGGACATTTCACTTTTACAAAACATAGACTTACCCATTGCATAACCAGCACCATGAAGTTCAGAGAAAGGTTATTTCAACTCAGACAGTGGAATTTCCCCCAAAGAAACCAATAGGTCTGAAGAATTTGAGGGGAGAAGTGCATAATTCTCTGGCACTATTACACTTTTTTTATTTTCATTTCTTAATTTGTATCCTAGTAATTGTTGTAGCTGTCGTATATGTGATTGCTGTAATTTTTTATTTTCTGGACACAATGAGACATTCCAGCAAGAAGAAAATAATTTCATAATCTTAACTTAAATAGGTGTGAAGGGTTAGGGTTATTTTGATAATCTTGACTTAAATAGGTGTGATGGGTTAGGGGTTAGGGTTATTTTGATAATCTTGACTTAAATAGGTGTGATGGGTTAGGGGTTAGGGTTATTTTGATAATCTTGACTTAAATAGGTGTGTGATGGGTTAGGGTTTAGTTTTTTTTGATAATCTTGACTTCAATAGGTGTGTGATGGGTTAGGGTTTAGTTTTTTTTGATAATCTTGACTTCAATAGGTGTGTGATGGGTTAGGGTTTAGGTTTTTTTTGATAATCTTGACTTAAATAGGCGTGTGATGGGTTAGGGTTATTTTGATAATTTGACTGAAATAGGTGTGATGGGTTAGGGTTTAGTTTTTTTTTATAATCTTGACTTCAATAGGTGTGTGATGGGTTAGGGTTTAGGTTTTTTTTTGATAATCTTGACTTAAATAGGCGTGTGATGGGTTAGGGTTATTTTTTTTTTGATAATCTTGACTTAAATAGCTGGGTGATAGTTTAGGGTTTAGGGTTATTTTGATAATCTTGACTTAAATTGGTGTGTAATAGTTTAGGGGTTAGGGTTATTTGATAATCTTGACTTAAATAGATGTGATGGGTTAGGGGTTAGGGTTATTTGATAATTTGACTGAAATAGGTGTGATGGGTTAGGGTTTAGTTTTTTTTTGATAATCTTGACTTAAATAGGTGTGTGATGGGTTAGGGTTTAGTTTTTTTTTTGATAATCTTGACTTAAATAGGCGTGTGATGGGTTAGGGTTTTGTTTTTTTTTGATAATCTTGACTTAAATAGCTCTGTGATGGTTAGGGTTATTTTGATAATTTGACTGAAATAGGTGTGTGATGGGTAAGGGTTTAGTTTTTTTTGATAATCTGGACTTAAATAGGTTTGTGATGGGTTAGGGTTATTTTGATAATCTTGACTTAAATAGCTGTGTGATAGGTTAGGGTTTAGGGTTATTTTGATAATCTTGACTTAAATAGCTGGGTGATGAATTAGGGGTTAGAGTTAGCATTTAGGGGTATTTGCCAAATCAATTTCTCCATATATATAAGTATGAAAATGAGCCATTTTTATTTTCCATTTTTGACCATTATGAAAACATATACATGAAAAGTGATGGATTATACCTTCATTATTAATAGAGATATTTAAAAAAAAAAATAGTTTCCATTTACAATTTACACAACTCCCTTACTCATAAACCCGCTTATAATGTGAGGTCAGGCGTGACCCCATTTGTTTTCAATCAGAACAACAAGAAAACTGATCCATACTTGAAGGAAAAAATTGTGATCAAAAATGTAACATTGATATATCACTCATTTTATAGTTGAAATCGGTAGATATGATCTGGAAACTTATACTAACATTTTGAAATCATAAACTTTTAATAAGAAGTCATAAATTTGGTTACATTTTCTTTCCCAAACAACATTTTTAGTACACCATAATTAAAGATATTCAAGGAAATTTTGATCAATGAAAATGTCACAGCCAGTGCAGGCAGTACATTTAAATAATTTTTATTAAGTGACATTTGCTTTTCTAATCAGTTAATCAATTGAACACTGTTATAAATATTATTGTGTATGTAACATAAACTACCTTAAATAAACCGACTCTTTCATAACTGTAAACAAAGATAGCAAGGCAGCCAAGAGAAATGAATACATCGTAAATAAAGAGCTTGGTTTCACAGATATGGACCATTGTGGGCAAGTGAGTTTAAGAGAATTCTTGAACTTGTACTTCAGCATTTCCCTCTACCCTCAGAGACCCCCACACCCCCAGTTTTTATCCCAAAGTTTGTTTTTTACTCAGTCTGATGCCCAGTTTTGACATAAGGAGATTTCTGACTCTCAGTCTTGCACCCCTAGGGGATCCACTGGTACTTACAGATATTCTCAAGGATGATAAGAAGTTTCACTCTTACTTTCAATGAAATTACTACATCAATATTGTACTAATTGAACAATACAAAATCGAGATTCAACATAGATGATTCTATCACGAACCAAATGTCGCTAGTTTTTGGAAAAAGGAATCTTGTTTGGTGGTATATCAACCAAAATTCTAGTTTCCAGCTACTTTGACTCCTGACTTGCTAGTATACTTTTATTCTGGGAAACCAGACTAATTAACAAAACAAAAAACAGCGACTTAATAGACATGTTTTTGCATACATGTGATGGTTGTTGAATCCAGCTGGAACGATCTTTCACATGTTGGAAATTTTGAAAATAAATGTTCTTTATACAGAATAACAAACAACTTCATTATTAACAATTAATATCAACATGATTAAAAAAGGATGATTTTGTCATTCAACAGCCCAGTTCCCTACCCCCCATCAGTTCCCTACCCCCCATGGTATTCTTGATGTATAAGCCGATTGTTTCAACTTTGCAGGTCCCTCAATAGCTCACGCCCTCACTTACAGTGCGGTCTATGTTTGTGGACACCATTGACTTATCGAGGGGGATATAACTATTCATTTATAACTAAGGGGTGATATTTTTATTAATATATTGCTGTATTAATATGCATCATTATCAGAATTGCAGATAAAACCATAGAAACTACCATCATTGAGCTATTTCTAGAATTTCCATAAATGCCACCGTTGATCTTAAAACCATATTATGTCATTGATCTTTTGAATAAATATAACTTTCACTGCTTATTTAAATTCAAAGACTAATGAATTCTAATATTAAATCATGTTATAACATCAGGAAATAAAGAATAATAGGAAAAAAGGTATATTTTTATATATGTTATTCAAATTTTAATCCTCACCACTTTTATGATGACATTATGCTCGCTAATAAGTTAATGGTGATTTTACTGAAGAATTTACTCCTGCAGAATATAAGTATGACGTTGTTGTTGTTGTTGTTGTTGTTGTAGGGTTTAACGCCATTTTTCAGTACATAATAGGCTATACATGGCGACCAGAATTAATGGTACAGTGAAATGTGTATTTTTAAAATGACGAAACATTTAATAAAAACAATAATAAGGATAGCAAAGAGTGTAAAGGTTGAAGGTCAAGAAACACTATTGTAAAAACAAAATGAATAAAAATAATTAAAGAATGGTGTGTATTTGTCTAAGTATATCAGAGCTTATGTGGTCTGGTTAGACTGTCTCATTTATGATTTAGACTGAATGTCTGATGTGTTTCAACTTTGTAATCCCAAATTTCTCCTTCTGTTGCATTCCACATTGGTCAACACCACGTCTGACTATGCACATATACATTAAAAATATTTGGGACATGATTGATTTGGATAAAATGAAAATATGCAAAAAATAAACACTAAAAATAAATGATTCTGGAATCAATATATTTAACTTGCACAATGCATACCCCCTGTAAAGCAGTGTGCAATTGTGTCCAAATCCCAAGTTATTTCCCCTTTATGTCCACCATTAATCCCTCGAGTCTTACTGTCCCAGAACTTGGATGGATCAGTCACACCTATGAAAATAATAAAATTTATTATGTGTAGTTCTGAAATAAGAAAAACTGTTTGATCAAACTAAAGCAATTAGCAAACAGAAATAGGAAAGAACAAGTCAGTGCTTTAAAGCAATGATGAATAATGTGATGAAAGTAAGTAACTGGAAATGTATATCCCAAGATCAGTGCTTCAAGTACAGTTCAAGCTTTAGCAACCAAAGACCACCTTCTTGTAAGTTTTAGCCATTTCAAATTTTAGGCAACAAGCCTTAATAACTTTGTCAGCATAGACATTTACAAAAGAAATCATTGAGTTAGGAATTATTCGAAGATGACAACAATAGTTTTAGTTAACTGGTTGCCCTAGAAACGAAAAAGGATTATACTTAAGATAAAACTGCATTTGCATTCTTTTTAGTGCACAATGCAGTATAAATTTGTAACCAGATGTTATTTTTAAGTAATTTTTTAGACTGCCTGATGGCAAGCAATTGTCACTTTGTACTCACAAATGCCGATTTTTAGTTGCAAGCTGACCAATGTGCTCATAGCCAGAATCACATTTACACAAAATTAAAGCTTTTGGGGTGAATAATTTTAATAATTTAATAATATAACTAATTTTAATAATTTTAATAATTTTAATAATTTAATACTTTACCTGTCACTATTATTAAATTTTACCTTTTTTGCAGTGGAAATACATCATTCATGCTAGATGCAACTTGTTCTAGACATTTCTTAGAACATTGTTCTAGACATTTCTTGTTCTAGACCAGTCTACTGTGAAATCATTGTTCTAGACATTTCTTGTTCTAGACCAGTCTACTGTGAAATCATTGTTCTAGACATTTCTTGTTCTAGACATTTCTTAAAGCATGTGCATAGAACAGTCTAGCATAGAACAGCCTATTTGCTCAATCTTTTTTCAGGACATTTGAACAGTGACAAATATTACAAAATTAAAATGAATTCAGTTAGTAAGGGACACTCATGCCTTTGACAAAATAGCATATATATTTCATAACATAAAAAATACATCTTTGTGAACACAAATATTTATAGACAAACCATAAATGAACAAAAGATCATAGAGTTATATATAGGATTGTAAAGTAAGCCATGGGGATACTGTTAATTAACCAAATGAAGTAACTGTTATTGCTGTAACCTCAACATTTCTTGACAAGTGAGGAAATTTTGCCATATCAAATGTTTACGTGGAAATTTTTTGCAACATAATAGAAAACCTTTAATGTAACTCAAATTATGTGACAGCAATATAATTTGATTTTACCTGTCAGAAAAAGCCCAATCCAGTCACTTGCACCAACTTCATCCTTGATGTCCCAGAATACTTTGATTTTAACACCTTTTCCAAGAATAAACTCTCTTTTCTCCACATTCAATGTGGATAGATTGTCCAGATTTTGGCCTGGTGTCAGATCTGACTCACTGCTACATCTTTCTGGCATTACAAAGGCTTCATCATCACAGTATCGTGGTGATGGTAAGGAAAGGTCATCCACAGTTGACCCCTGGCTTGACCTTGAGTTTGACCTTGAGTCACCTTTTTCAGCCATGACTATCACAGAATATACTTGGATATGGTGCCATATTTAACATAATATGCTCACACTTTCCATGACAACGATGAATTATTATGCATATCTTGATTCAAATATTAAGTTTCAAAAAGCACATTCAGGCATAAATTTTGACAGCTGCTCATTCAGCACTGACAAAATTGTCAACTTACATCCATTTATCTGCAACTGATATTAATTTGATTTTTAAACTCAGTCGAATCCATTTTCAAATGTTTTGGTCATTGCTAACAGACCTAAATAATTTCTCAGTATTACCCCATTTTACTGTTGTCACAAACAAAATCAGGATACCACAAAGATCCAGAATAAGTGTCCTGAAATTATAAAATCATGAAGTTTAAACAAGAGGTCGTAAAGTAATGCAATATAAATTCTTTATGACATAAATATGTTATAAAATGGCAAGCACATTTCTATTCAAAACAACATTTCCCAACTACTTTTAACAGGTATGGGTATCTAATTCATTTTTTGAATGCATACAAGGGTCAGTGTCAACTTAAATTACAAAACCAAAAGATAAAGTGTGCATACACCAAGTTACCAGTCTACTGTGAAAGCCAGGTTACCAAAGGACCAAAGCCAGGTTACTAAGGGACCAGTCTACTGTAAAAGCCAAGTTACCAAGAGACCAGTATACTGTAAAAGCCAAGTTACCAAGGGACCAGTCTACTGTGAAAGCCAGGTTACTAAGAGACCAGTCTACTGTGAAATCAAAGTTAGCAAGGGACCAATCTACTGTGAAAGCCAATTTACCAGGGGATCAGCATACTGTAAAAGCCAGGTTACCAAGGGACCAATCTGCTGTAAAAGCCAGATTACCAAGGGACCAATCCGCTGTAAAAGCCAGGTTACCAAGGGACCAATCCACTGTAAAAGCCAGGTTACCAAGTGCCTGGCATAAGGAAATTTCAATGTACTATCATGCAAATATGTTACTGATAACACACCTTGCTACTTGCATGGAGAGGTATTAATCTCTGATTAGAAATATCACTGTATTAATTAAGCACATCAAACCAATAAAAGTACTGATGGATAACAACTCAAAGTTTATAAAATGCATGCTGATTTTACAATCTTATCATCAAACCAATAAAAGTACTGATGGATAACAACTCAAAGTTTATAAAATGCATGCTGATTTTACAATCTTATCATCAAACCAATAAAAGTACTGATGGATAACAACTCAAAGTTTAAAAAATGCATGCACATTCTACAGTCTTATAAGATCTAGCTGTAATTCGGTTTTGTTAAGCTGGCAATGCTTAAAATTCAATGTGTTTGAGTATGTATATTTTTCCAATTTTCTGAAAAATACTTCAGACTAAATTTGACAATTACAAACATTGACAATGTAAGAGCTCATTTATTTTAAACAGGTAAATGAATTTGATTTCAGTTGGAACTACAGTTGGTAGCAGACGATGGCAATGGAAATTAGTCCAAATCACTACCATCTTTACAAGTGTGTATGGGTAATTTCATGCAAGGTATCAGGTTTATGACTGTGTTGGGTTCTCATCTGTAACATAGTTAACTAGTTCATATAATATGTTATCAATTTTTTACATAGTGTCTTGCAAAAAAGGCACATTTGTTCTTGAAATTCCACATTTACCATCTGCTACAAATCAGGCTTTTAACAGTAATTGAAATTAATTTAATTGCTTAAACTAACTGAGCCCTCCATTTTATAAAATCTATAGTTATTGTTTTTAATTTGTGGAGTGTATTTTTCATACAAGAGGCTCAAGAGTGGCTCACCTAGGCAGCTGATATATATCAGCTTGTGAATGCAATTTCACGTTTTAAAAGTGAAATAAAGGAAAAGCTTGGAGTAAATTATCTTTTATTGTCAACATGATTCATCTGTTTCTAAGAACCATACATTCTGAATCATTTTCATGGCATAAAAAATCATAACTGTATAACTATCAATAATCCCACCATTCAAGTATATACACTTATTTGGCATTACATGAGGAATATTAATGTGCAGTCTGCATACATTCCTGGGATTATCCATAACCCCTGATATCGTATCTTGGAAACCATGGAAATCCAAGGGACCTGTCATAGCTTAAGGCATTAATGTTACCAGAAGGTTGGAGGTTTGAATCCCACTATCTAGTCAGCTTGGATAGACTACAAAATTTCTAAGGACTTTTTTCTTATGTCACTGGTTTCTATGCTCTGAATAATTGAGATGGGAAGTATTTCACAAGTAGGTTATTATATATTTTTGTTTTATTAAATCCCAAAACTACAAAATATTTATTTCAAATAATCTGAGAATAATGGCATGAATATACTAAATGCCTTCAAATAATTCATGTGATAATATTTTTCAAGTACATTAACATGTCAACTAACACCAAACATAACACACTTGCTTCAAAATATTCATGAATTAAATACATAGCCATATTTTGAGCAATAATTCTCTATAAATAAATGTATTCTCTTGGACTGGCTACTTTCTTCCCAACACCATGACCTTGCTCAGGATTCTCAACACCTAAGAGTCATTTTGATTACTAACATCATAATCTAAAGAGTCAAAGCTAAAATCTCAATAGTCATTAGTTTTTAAAGTCATGAGTTCACAGCTGGAATTGTTCTTTATTTGTGGGGTAACCATCTCTTGCTTAATGTATACTGAGAAACACTGTACAGTATTTTATCAATATGATTGTTTTGTTTAATTGGGATTTTTAACGTAGCTTTAATAATTTTTCAGTCATATCACTACGATGTCTGCAGTGAGGCAGTTTATAGTGATATCTAGCACTGGGGCATCATGCTGCAGACTTGTAGCATGATGTCCCACCCAGTCACATTATCCTGACAACCAGGCCGACCAGTCCTAACACTAACCTCTTAATGCTAAGCGCCAAGCGAAGCAGCTGTTAGTACCATTTTTGTAAGTCTTTGGTATGATTTCGCCCGGGATCAAACCCACCACCTTCCGCTCCTGCAGCTGATGATCTAACCACTAGGCCAAAGGAGTGGTTTTCCAATCAATATAATTAAACATGATTATTTGGTAAAAAGAGACAAGCAGACAGTGAGGCAGAAAAGGCAGTTACTGATTTTTTTATAAATGTTCTCTTTCTTGTGATTTACAACTGTGTGTATATTTGATATATTAAACATAAAAATGATTATTTTATACTTTTTTTAAAAAAATGATTATTTTATACTTTATATTTGTAACTTCTCAACCTATTCTACTGTAAACTGCTACAAAAATAGTCACCCACAGAAATACAAAAGATACACGAATCAAATGTCTATATTCTCCTTCTCTGAGGTAAATGTCGTTAACTTTGTTTCTTTGGAGTCGGAAGATAAGTCAGAATGATCATCAATGTCAGGTCATTTCTGAGACCAAGACAGAGAAGAAAATATATTTTTTGAGCCACTGTGATTTAATAAATACATCTAATATAAAAAAATTATTCCATTTCGTTATTCAACCTTGAGTAATTCCAAAGCACAAAAAAAATCAATGCTCGGTAAATTCTAACTGATAATACAATGCTTAATACACTAAGTTTTAAACTCTAATAGAAGCACATAATATGCAATATAACAAAATAAAGTTTGTCAACTTCACTATGATTATAATTATGATTACTGGCTTTGCGTAACTTATAACGTTTTTTTCAAATTGATTATAATGTGATGGGCAATTAAACAAATGTCAATATTTTATTGAAGATAATTCAAGACATAATTCATTCCCTCTTTATCAATCATAGTCTAAAAACAATCTAAGTGTGACATCAGTGACATGTTTTAGTGCTGCTCAGTTCACATTGATCTTACATGATGATATGTGCAATATTGGCATATAAGGCATAAACAGAAATACAGCAAATATCATTAGTGGCACTTGTGTTCTTAATTACATTATTCTGAATATAAAGTGCATTCATACCTTTGAGGTCAATACAAAGGAACATACTTTAGCCTCAAAGAAATAGCTGTGAAGTTTTGGTGTTGTTTATAGTAAAAGTCATACAGGTCATACAGGCATTCAGAACTATTTCTGCAATTGGTGTCATATGTCGGCATTTGATTACACAATTGCCTTTAAATGGCAATTGTTCCCTTAACTGGATCCTGGAATATTGATATTCCATTCGAAGCTCATTAATAACAAGCACACAAAATATACGCATGGCAAATTCAATGGTAAATTATGTGGACATTTTTGAATGAGGTAAACCTAAAGGTGTGATCCAGTACAAACCAAATTTTATGTCATGCACTGTTATGTCACAATTAAAGCAGCATGTGTCAAAAACAAACTTATACTACTGTGTTATTGGATAAGATAAACCTGAAGTCCTCTTTTCTTGACCCAGTTTAGTAACTGGTTACTATTTAAAAAGTCCACAGCAGTCAGCAATTTCATCTGGAAGTTTTTGGAAGACATTTAAGGTGAAGAGAATTCAATATTCAGGATTGAGTAAGCTTTGGTTACTTAAACTATTTTAATTGACAATAATTGCAAAAATGGGCATCATTTAAAATTAATTCTCATTGGGTACATTCATATCACCATTTGGAAACTGATGGATCTGAAAAATTCTAATTATAAGATTATTTACAATCTTCATTGATAAATTTATAATATTTAACCAATTAGACATACTTAATGAGAAATAAAACTATTAGTCTATTTTTATACAGTAAAACCTGTCTTGAAAGACCACTGTTATGTGAGACCAACTGTCCCGAGAGACCACATTCTCAATAAACACATTTAATGATTATATAATGTTTTGACCTGCTATGAGAGACCATCTGTTCTGCTGTATGATTTGCAGGTAAATTTTCTAAACACCTCATCTTATTCAGTGTTGACATTCTCGACAGTTCACATTCAGCGAAGAAAGGAATCTGCTTGTTTTAACACAAGGAAGATGGCCTATTTTACATATTTAGGTTACTCTATTCAATTTACAGAATGTCTTACAAGTAGAGTATTCAGTTATTACAATATCATTTGTCTACAAACAATAAAACAGTGCAACAAGAAAACATTCTTCTACTTTAAGAAATAAAAACACCTGATGCCATAAACAATTCAGGATGTTCCTACATCCACTAAACACACTAACCCCTGGTGCCGCATAAACCGGGCAGGAGGTAGTAAGACTACTGCCAAACTCTTGGTCATGTATGATAAACTAAAATGGGTGGTATTATAGAAAGGTAGACGGATTTAGCTGTACAATGATACCAAATAATCTGGACGTTTTCGTTCCACTACAAAATATAAGGAAAAAACCTAATTTTTTGGACCGGTTATTTCTTAACCCATAAGGCTTAATTCGCCCATGGTTGAAATCTGATTCTGTGTCCAGATTTTAGACTTTTTGGTCTCAGATCTAAGGCAGACCGATCTGAACTGCACAGTCAGGTGAACCTGTGCAAAAAGTAGGACAAGGTGGGCATTTGGAACAAAGAGTGATATTCCATACAAAAATGATGGGTCTGTTTAGCACCAAAAAAAAAAAAGAGAAAAGAATTCCAACCTTTTCTCTTCTGCTCATGCATGAGCAAAATAACCAATGGAAAACAATGTTTTAAACACAGCTAGGCATTAAACTAATGGAATATTGCTTGGAAATTATGTATTTTGATGATTTCAGAAATAGACCCCAAAATGTGTGTCCCAGTCCTCGCATTTCATGCAAAATCAGCAAAAACCTCCAGGGGTTACTGTGTTAAGACTGATGCCATAAACAATTCAAACGAGGAGGATGTTCCTACATCCACAAAATACCATATGCCATAACATTTCAAATGTGGATAATGTTTCTACATCCCCAAAACACCATATGCCATAACATTTCAAATGAAGAGAATGTTCCTACATCCTTAAAATACCTTATGCCATAACATTTCAAATGAGGATAATGCTCCTACATCCCCAAAACACCATATGCCATAACATTTGAAATGTGGATAATGTTCCTACATCCACAAAACACCATATGCCATAATATTTCAAATGTGGATAATGTTCCTACATCCCCAAAACACCATATGCCATAACATTTCAAATGAAGAGGATGTTCCTACATCCCCAAAACACCATATGCCATAACATTTCAAATGAGGAGGATGTTCCTACAACCACTAAAAGCTAATGTTCTTTTCTGCTATTATGCACTTCTATCCATTACTCCTGTAAGCTTTCATAATTTGTTGCTGGTTGTTGACAAATCAGAGGTCTTTAATTTTTATTCTGTGTACTTTGACTCTATGCCTCTTTTCAAGTTTTACATTCTTTCCAGGATGATTAAATTCATGCTCTGATTGCTGGTGCAGGCTTTTTATTGTTCCTACCAGCCCTGTTGGTGCTCCAAAGTATTTAAGTACTACAAACTAATTCTTGTACCATATCAGGTCAAAGACTTTCCTGAAGTCTACATAGCAACTACATAATTGTGGGTCCTTCCCTGGTGTATCTTCTGCCATCCCCTCTGTCATTATCAGTGGGCCAGTGTTTCTCTTTCCTGAATCCACCTATATCTTCTCTGGTGATTTCTTCAACTGCATGTCTGTCTGTCCTGCATCATGTTGAGCGTGACCTTGCACATGTCACAGATGAGGACTATTGACCTGTACTCTGTCCAGTCCTTTAGGTTACCTTCATTTGGAAACACCATCAGGATGGACATAAACCAATCTTTATGCCATAAGCCTGTTTCCCATATTTTACTGCACATGTATTGAATCTCCTTTTTGGCCTCATGTTTTAATCAGCTCCACTGGAATGTCATCCAGTACTGTATATGTATATAGAAAACAAATGTGTTCTTGAAAGACAGTCTATCATATGAAACTATTGATTTTTTTAAAAATTTCCCTGATGCTATCAAGAGACTACAATAGCATCAAATTACATCCTATTTCACCAACCTGTCCAACATCAAAAACTAAAGACAATAAGATTGAATTAGCATGTCCCAATGTAGTAAATTGCCTATAATGAGTTAAGCCCACAGTTTAAAACAAAACCTGGCATAAATTGTGGGAGTAAAGGAAAATCACCCACCCCTTTTGTATGAACATGCACATTCAGTACAACCTATGCTTATATCAAGGAAAATGGAAGATACAGAAACCTGTCTTGAGAGACCACTGCAATGAGAGACCACCTGTTTTGAGAGACCATATTCACCATGCACAGATGTATTGATTATGTAGTGTTATGATAGACCACCTGTCTTGAGACCATTATTTGTTGGCAGAAGGGGTGTTTTTTCAAGAGAGGTTCTACTGTATACTTATCTTATTCATTCAAATGTCAAGGTCAATACTTTTAGCTTTCTCATATTTTTCAATGAATCAAAGTGAAAGTCTTGTGTCAGGCACAAAAAAATATATTGGTCAGTCATAGAAATTGTCTTCAATGATGAATACCAATAACCCAAACATACAGATCAACACATGGCTTGACATCAGTGCTTTTCTTGTTGCCTGAGATCACTGACTGTAATCATGAATTCAGACAAATAACAAATTTAATATCTTAACTGACCAACTGACCATGTGAAATGGATAAAAGTGCTGAGACAACAGTCATTTATTCAATGTTGACAATTTGTAAATATCACTTAAATGATATATAATTGAAAAAAAAACATCAACTTTCACAAGGCACTTTAACATGGGTATTACTATCATCAAAGTTGCATATTTAAAACATGGGTATTACAGTATGCCAAGTTGCATATTTAAAACATGGTTATTACAGTATACCAAGTTACATATTTACAACATGGATATTACAGTATACCAAGTTGCATATTTACAACATGGGTATTGCAGTATACCAAGTTGCATATTTAAAACATGGTTATTACAGTATACATGTACCAAGTTGCATATTTAAAACATGGGTATTACAGTATACCAAGTTGCATATTTACAACATGGATATTGCAGTACACCAAGTTGCATATTTAAAACATGGATAGTACAGTACACCAATTTGCATATTTACAACATGGATATTGCAGTATACCAAGTTGCATATTTAAAACATGGATATTACAGTATACCAAGTTGCGTATTTAAAACATGGTTATTACAGTATACCAAGTTGCTTATTTAAAACAAAAGACGTGACACACACCTTTTTAAAAAAAATCATGCATGCCTCTTTAAGAAAAGATGAACATGAAAAATTTAACACTAATGATAATCCAAGGTGTGGAAAGATTTACAGATGGATTAGCACAGAGATACCATAATAACTATGTAAACTCTACAAAAATTTACTGACAACCTCTTTGGACATGTGATAACCTCTGCCAAGGTAGGCTTGAAAAAAATTTATATCGGCAGCCTCTTTGAATATGTGATAACCTCTGCCAAGGTAGGCTTGATAAAATTTGACATTGACAGCTTCTTTGGATATGTGATAACCTCTGCCAAGGTAGGTTTGGAAAAAAATTGATATTGGCAGCCTCTTTGGACATGTGATAACCTCTGCCAAGTTAGGCTTGACACAAACTGGCATTGATTTCCTCTTTGGACATGTTATACTGGTAATATCTGCCAAGGTAGGCTTGACAAAAATTGGCATTGACATTTGTTTCTTTGGACATGTGATAATATCTGCCATGGTAGGCTTGATACAAATTGGCATTGACAGTTTTTTTGGATAAGTGATAATTACTGGCATAAAGTTTCTTTGGACAAGTGATAATTTCTGGCAAGGTGGGCTCAAGAAATTTGTACTGGCAATAAGAGTGTGTTGAATGACTGATAACTTCTGCCAATGTTTGACTGACAAAAATCATGGCATTGACAGTTTCTGTGGGCATGTGATTTCCTCTGCCAAGATAGGCTTGACAAAAATTGGCATTAACAGTATTTTTTCTTTGGACATGTGATAACCTCTGCCAAGGTAAGATTGACAAAAATTAGCATTGACAGTTTCTTTGGATTAGTGATTTCTGCCCAGGTGAGCTCAAGAGAAATTTTACTGGCTTTAACAGTGTGTTTCAATGACATAACTTCTGCCAAGGCTGGATTGACCAAAAACTACTGGTATTGACAGTTTCTTCTTATAAGCAATAACTTCTACTATGAGCTTGACAAAATTGAATGGAACTGACAGTTTCTTTGGGAAGAATAGTAACTTCTGACGTAGTGGTCTAAACAAAAATTACAGCCTTTGAGGTTTTTTGGTAAGTAACAACCATTTCTTGATGATGAATTTTACCACCCACCCACTTGCCCAAATGGAAAGTAGTTTCAGCACTGTATGTCCAGCCCTACGGCAAATGAACACTGGTCCAGTTTACTTTTTCAAACCAGGAATTCTGTATTTTTGTGAACATGCCAAGATAAGTCTAATACCTAGACTATAACCTATTGTCAAAGCCAGGCCTTGAATTGTAGTGCCTATGATCAAGACATTTATTGACTATAACCTACTGTCAAAGCCAGGCCTTGAATTGTAGTGCCTATGATCAAGACATTTATTGACTATAACCTATTGTCAAAGCCAGGCCTTGAATTGTAGTGCCTATGATCAAGACATTTATTGACTATAACCTACTGTCAAAGCCAGGCCTTGAATTGTAGTGCCTATGATCAAGCCATTCCTTGACTATAACCTACTGTCAAAGCCAGGCCTTGAATTGTAGTGCCTATGATCAAGCCATTCCTTGACTATAACCTACTGTCAAAGCCAGGCCTTGAATTGTAGTGCCTATGATCAAGCCATTCCTTGACTATAACCTACTGTCAAAGCCAGGCCTTGAATTGTAGTGCCTATGATCAAGACATTTATTGACTATAACCTATTGTCAAAGCCAGGCCTTGAATTGTAGTGCCTATGATCAAGACATTTATTGACTATAACCTACTGTCAAAGCCAGGCCTTGAATTGTAGTGCCTATGATCAAGACATTTATTGACTATAACCTACTGTCAAAGCCAGGCCTTGAATTGTAGTGCCTATGATCAAGACATTCTTGTAAGATGTGCACAACTGATGCCAAGGTCAAAGGTAGATATGATGTTCGTAATCTGTAAAGATGAGTGTTATACACCCCACCCCACCTGTCACTCACGGCCCCATGCCTAATGAATTAGGTTCATATCATTCAATGTGTGAAAAATCCATCTATAGTAAGCAAATTAAAAAACTTTAACAAAGCCAAAGGGTAAATTTTCTGTAATTGCCTGTTCATCCTGGACACAAATCATTTGTCAAAGTGACTTCTCTCTCATGTCAGTTTACAGCAATGTGGTGTGAAAAACAGAAGTGGGTATAGAGTGATTTGAATTTTTAAAGTTGACAGCATTCACCCATTCTAGCTATTTTATTTCCAAGTTAAATACCAAATAATAATAATAATAATAATAATAATAATAATAATAATAACGAAAATTATATATATTAGTATATATCATTTTTTTTATTTTTTTTAAAATATAAAACCTTACGTATATATTAAACATTTTCATAGATCAATTCAACAAAACTGTTTAAATACTTGCAAAAAAAGGTAACCTCAAAGACAGCATGTAACATGGTGGTACAAGTCTTCTATTCATGTTTTTAGTTAAATACAAAATACATTTATTTACCTTTACTAGCAATTGGCCTATAAGCATTCTTGGAGTGATAATATGTTCATGATAAAACTACTAAATGCATGAAATTTCATGATAGGGCTATAAAGGCATGAAATTTCATGAAAGCGCCACAAATGCATGAAATTTCAAGAGAGCTAGAATTGCATGAAATTTCATGATAGGGCTAAAAATGCATGAAATTTCAAGATAGAGCTAGAATTGCATGAAATTTCATGAAATGGCTACAAAATGCATGAAGTTTCAAGATAGAGCTAGAATTGCATGAAATTTCATGATAGGGCTAAAAATGCATGAAATTTCAAGATAGAGCTAGAATTGCATGAAATTTCATGAAATGGCTACAAAATGCATGAAGTTTCAAGATAGAGCTAGAATTGCATGAAATTTCATGATAGGGCTAAAAATGCATGAAATTTCAAGATAGAGCTAGAATTGCATGAAATTTCATGATATGGCTACAAAATGCATGAAGTTTCAAGATAGAGCTAGAATTGCATGAAATTTCATTAAAGGGCTAACAATGCATGAAATTTCAATGTAAGGCAACAAATGCAAGAAATTTTACTCACTTATGTAAATGAATTTTCACCAGGAATATTGCAGATTTAAACTGCTGGCTTAAATAACCATTTAGTTAACATAAAAATGTATCAAAACACAAAATTCTGTTTTAAATGTTATACATTGCTCAATGTAAAGTAAAACAACACAACAGATGACTTTACAATAATTACTGATTAATGAAAGCAGTCAACAGTGAATAAAAGTGATGGTAGGTGAAATCAAATCTTTATAAAAAAATCTTTTTTGTAGATTCTGCATAATGCCAGGCATTGAGATGACCATTTTTTGAATCACTGCCTAACATGAACCCCAGGCTGTGGCCTTAACCAGTGTTTCCCTTTACCCTCATTTGCGCTTCAGAGACCCCCAATTTTTTTTATTTGACCCCCAGTTTTGATAGTAACATTTATTTTTACACAGTCTGACCCCTTGTTTTTACATCATGGCAACTTTTGACTCTCAGTCTTGGACCCCTAAGGGATACACTGCCTTAACACTTAGTTCAAAAGGGGCAAATAACATGTCTTGCAAAATGATCAACAGTGGGGCAAATAATTACTCTAAAATCATCTGCTTGTATGGACATCAAGCAAAATTGCCAAGAGCATGTCTTGCAAATTGAATTGTCTTATAATGATGATTTATTCCAAGTATATAAAAAAATTCTATTAAGGGTATGGGAAATAAAAGCAAATAAAAAAATTAAACCAAAACCTTAAAAACTATGACTGTAACCATTATCCTAAGGTCATAGGAGTTAGACACCATGTCATAGAATAAATTATTGCAGCCTTATCATGGTCCATACCAAACATGATGAGAAACTAAAAAGTAGTTTGAGAAATATGTCAATGAAAAATGTAAACCAAACTGTTACGCAATCACAGTGATAATGCTGCTTCCATTGCCTCTAAGGTTAGTAACTGATATGGTTTGTTGACCAGTAAAGTGGGTTAAAGAAGGCATGTCATTCAGATTAAAATTTGAGCACACTAATGTTATATAGGTCAACATATTGCATGCTAATTTAACTGAAAGCAAAGATCTCTGACATAACAGAGTTCATACTGATTAAAGTTTATATCCTGGTGACCTTTGTTATTCCCAATCCAATTATGAATAGTAGCCTATCAGAGGAAACACTGCATTTCATGTCTGGGTGAGTTACCATTAATTAACTGTATTTCTGAGTCCTGTTTTGCAGTTTGCAAAAATATAAAAGCTTCAATTTAAACATGCCTGATTACTGATTCCCACCTACTATGAGCTGATCTGAATTTGAGTCAAATTACATGCATATGATATCATAAAAATAAATGACAATAACTACTTGTAAAAGAGGGTAACACAATTAGATGAAGGCTATCATGCCTCAAGGCCTCCTAATAAACTAAAAAATAAATGTATAAACATTTGAGTAAGGACCAACAGCAGCTAAAGAAATGTAGTGGACGGCTATTAAATTTTACAGATGCCGGCTAATAGGTGAAGGGGGTGGGGGCTGTTTAAACGAACATAGTACTCTGGGAAGGCGTCTTTTACAAAAACATATGCCAGAATACTTTGATTAAACAAACATTTCATAAGAAAACAAAGCAAATTTCTAAATTGCATCAATGGACAACTGCCCCGCATTAAAATGCCCACCACCTACCCCAGAGTCCTACTACATGTATTATGTTTTTGGGAATAGCACTAATATTAGTTACCAAACAATCAATGTCATGAAATGCCAATCAACACAAATATACAAGTCAACAAATAATGTCAATCAACACAAATATACAAGTCAACAAACAATATCATGAAATATCAATAAAAACAAATAAGTAAATAAACAAACAATAATTATCCAATTAATATGGCATATCTGTATTTTGATTTGAATTCTTGCCATCCATGTGCAACCTTGATAGATAATGGTCGAGTGTTTCGCTATGGTACCCAAATACTGAAAACAAGTTTGGAATAATTCTGTAAATGGTTTTTAAATCTGAATATTGTTCTCAACTGCAGTATATAAAGAACAGTTTTTCATGGTGCTCTTAAAGACAGGACATTCTCTTGCTAAAACATTCCCCACCCCACTCCCAATAAAAACTACATGAACACATGTTGATAAGACCTGTCATTTTTACAATTTCTGGACTGAAAGTTTCAAAGTTTTGGGTCCAATCCTGTTGATCTGGATATGATTAGTGTACATATGTCATATATTTCTTTCTCAGCAGCTTTTTATACCAAGAAAATCATGCTTTTATGCACCTTCTTATTTGCATTTTCCAACTGCTGCAGATATTTGTCATGTTGGTGAAAACAGAAAAATAAAATCCTAACAATGTCATGGTATTGTGATTTGTACATGACACACCACTTTATTTCCTATATTGGCAAAACATCAGTCATTGTAATTAACTTCAGCATAAAATCAACATGGGAATGTGAACTAATGCCAACTCATCAACTGGTCAACTCATCAACTGGTCAACTCATCAACTGGTCAACTCAACTCATCATGCTGGTCATCAAATAAATTCAACAGCAAATGTAAAATATTTCCCACAATAATTCAATATGTCAATTTTAAATTTCAAGGAAACTTTATCATAAATTTCAAACTAAATACCAATTGATCAAACTAGACAAGGAGCTGCAGGAAATAAAAGTGTCTAAATTGTTTGATATACATAGTATTATGTTGCTGATACATCTGTCTGTAATAATTACAAAGTTTTATGAATTAATAAAGTTAGACCACAAACTACCAAAATAACAGTACATATTTGAGGTTTGATTTATTATACTAAATCATTACTCATGCTGTTCCTTTGGCCTCAAGTGTTAAAGCTAATAAACTGACTATTCTTATCCTAATTTGTATATTAAATGGGAACAAATATTTCTGGCAATTCACCACTGCATTAACAAAATGTCTCCTTGCTACTCAATATGATATCACATTGTAATACATGTGGCACCCGTGATTCTTTTTACAATCTAGCATGCAGACTTTTAACAGTTTAGCATACAGCCTTTTTACAGTCTAACATGCTAGATTTTATACTGGAAACCTATAGATGTATTGCTGAAACTAATTTTTTTTTTTTGTGAATTACTCCTTTATAACAACAGGTTTCTAAGATGATGCAAAAGGAAAAGCATATGTCTATTAACACATAGACCATGTACCCACTTCTGGAAAAACTGTTTGCACAGCCACCCTGCACCACATTAAAAAAAAAAAGACTATCTGCATGACAAACAACCAATGCATTAAGGGCAAACAAAATTTAAAAAATGATAAAAATGATGCTAAAAATAGCATATACCTATGAACACTAATACAGGTTTAGCAGCCAATTTACTGGACTAAAAAACACCAAAAGAAAAGGAAACTGTTCCTTATTGTCCATTTATACTGTGACTGTATTAAATTTTACAAAGACTGCCATTCTCTAACAATATTCAGACAGTGGCCAATGTCACTCTCTCTTAAATTATAATTATTATGATATAAGTGTGCAAACATGTATAGCCTACTCCATGAATCTGTGTTTTTCCCCCCAAGAGAACAATTCTGATAATTCAATTTTACTTTTACAGCCTATATTTTTGTTTTGAATATTTTGGTTTTTGAGCGTGGTTCACTGTTTTTTACATTTTGCATATCAGGTAGCTGTACAAAAAGAGCTTTGCATAAACTATGTGCAGATTATGTACACAGCAGCTGTGTGCAGTCTTTCCAGGTGAAGTACACAGTGGCTGTGAGAATAGTATTTCCCAGTTGAGGTGCTGTGCCAGTAGCTTCAGCCAAAGATAGAGAAGTGCAAGGTCACTGGAGCAAGACCGTTTTAGATTTGCAATTTACTGGGGATCCGTTATATAAACTTATACACTTTTACTTAGGAAATAACAACTTTCGCAAAAATATGCAGTAGCTTTATTACACTGCTTGTATGGAAGTGTGAAATATTCGTAATTTTAAGGATTGCATTTAAACGAATTTACTGTGCCCCAGTGACCACTACTGCCATAACAACCATACGTACAGTGGGCAAGGCAATAACTCTCCGAATTCTTTATACTAACCAATGGACATAACATATGATGGGTTTACATACCCCGAGTCAATTATACCACGGGTTTAGCCCGAAAAGACACTGTCAGTCCACTGTACATGTACTGTTTTTGCAATGGTGTTCCTTTATATTTTTCACCGACTTTACCTGCCTTCTCAAGTTTTCAGCACAATTCCATCAAATCGAATATTATCCAAAAAGGAATAAAATTGTATGGAATACACAACAGCATTTTATTTATCGAAATCAAATTATTTTCATTTGAAGACAAAACACAGTCCGTCCTCTTCCGTCGTCCTCCATGTTGTCGACTGCATCTTGGGTAAATTTGTTTACTTCCGGGAATTCCCAATTTCAGCGGGAAATCCAACCAAGGCGAGATGGCTATTGCGTTCGATTACACAAATGTACTTGAAGCGTTGTCTCGGTTAGAGCAGCAGTTAAAGTGTTCTATTTGGTTGGTTTACGCAAAACAATGACAATTATGAACTTTTCGCACACATTCTAATTACATCAATTCTCTTTAGAAGTTGTTTTGTAGGGTGAATCAATGTTGTTTTTTTTAAGGATAACTCGGTCAAAATTTACACATATGTTGCTATTACAATTAAGGTTATACAAGTTTAATTGATGGAAATATGTCTAAAATTGTATCTTTATGATTTTTTTTTTCATACAACGTCGACTTAATGCTGTTTAACAAATATTTTTGTCAAAAAGTGGTATCTTAACCTCTTTTTTTTTTTGGGAGGGGGGTAGAGTCATCAAAACAAATTTGGCATATTCATAAAGATTATTTAATTATCAATTTACTGTTTACAGAATTTCCTGTTTTTTAAAACCAAAAAAGGTTTTCTTTATATTAGTATGTATTATAATTTTGACTAGTACTTGTGACTGGATGAAATCTGGAAGGTAACATTGAAGAGTCCTGAGAGGGAGCCACTTTGTTTTTTTGTTTTTTGACCTCTATGAAAAAAGTCCATGGCCAAAACGGACTTGTACTTAAAAGGCCCAGTCCAAAAAGTCCCATTTCTGTATCCATTACTAATTATCATGTTTACTAATAGTAAATATCAAGACCTTATATTTAAATGACTACGCAAAGGAAACCAAACACTGACTAAAACCATTACAGATGGACTTGATGGATACAAGTGTTGTTAAGCAGAAGTAAGAATCTTGAAAGTCAAAGGAGAGGACATGCAGCCTACAATATTTTTTTGTGATGGGTTGTAAGTGCAAACACTGAGGATATTGTAAAATAAGAAAATGGGTGTAAAAAAGAAATGCAAGAAGA
Organism: Unio pictorum; assembly: GCA_030141615.1. Taxonomy (NCBI): domain Eukaryota; kingdom Metazoa; phylum Mollusca; class Bivalvia; order Unionida; family Unionidae; genus Unio; species Unio pictorum. The sequence continues at coordinate 2,029,417 of JARLTB010000494.1, forward strand.
AAGAACCAGAACAAGCAAAAGTTGAAATCTTCATGAAATTTTTAATCAGGGAAGTCCTGAAAAAAGAACAGACAATGACAGCATACATATGAATTTTGATGGTTCATTACAAGCTACTTTTCAGATATAGAGAAAATATATTTGCAAAAGATTTCATAGATTCTGATCCTGGTAAAAGATGAAAATTCTGAAACAGAATGACATCAGAGTTAAGGACACAAAGGAATTTTTCTAAGAATTTTTTTTACAGAACCATCAAAAGGAAAAGAAAGAAAAGAGCAGTGTTGGTTATGAGCAGAGAAAATAAGAGTGGAATCATTGATAAGAGAATGGTGTATTCATGTTGTGTATGTTATTGTGGTAAACAAAAACTTGTTTGTGGTAAACAGTGGAGGTAAACCAGATGTCTGAGATGATCACTTAGTTGAATGTTTGCTTTCCCCAGAAGCCAGGAGGTGTACCAAGAAATAATTAATAAAGAATCTACACAGTTCACATGAACCACATAAAATAAAAGAAATACAAAATAAGTTACTACAAATTATACAAGGTTAACACATTATAACTGCATTAAAATAATAGAAATCCAAAATAAGTTAATATAAATTATACAAGGTTAACATATTATAACTGCATTAAATAATAGAAATCCAAAAGAAGGTAATATAAATTATACAAGGTTAACATATTATAACTGCATTAAAATAATAGAAATCCAAAAGAAGTTAATACATTTTATACAAGATATACATATATTATAAGCACATAAAATAATAGAAATCCAAAAGAAAGATGGCTGTGTTGGGACTTTGGGTGTCCAGAATCATTGTTCTTGAAAAGATAGCTGTGTTGGGAGTTTGGGTGTCCAAAATAATTGTTTTTGAAAGACAGCTGTGTTGAGGGTTGGGTGTCCAGAATTTATTGTTTTTGAAAGGCAGCTGTGTTGGTGGTTTGGGCGAATTTCAAAAGCAACTTTCAACATTTTCATTGTTGAGACAGATACATGTATATGTTTATGTAAGTTGTAATAGTTTGCGTTTGTATTGCATGACTGAGCAGCTTGAATTTACATATTAAAAACATATATGACATCAATTTTTAGTTATATTGATATGACGTCACTTTTTAATTAAATCGATTTGACATTACATTTCTCTTTGGTGTACATCACTACAAACAAGGGAGATAATAGACCTAAAAGAGAGCAACTTATGTCCCTTTTTTCCTTAAAACAGAAAAGAAATTCAGATACAATTTTAATAATCACAATTGTATGAGTTAAATATGTGCTTTATAGACCATTACTGATTTTTCCCAATGTAATGACCCTTGTTTGGAGATGAATATTGATTAGCACAAAAAGAATGAATAGTTGCATATAGTTTTTTTTATATTGATGTTTATTTTTAGAGATTTTTAATTGCTTTTAGTACTAATAATATAAAATTAGAATTCCTCGAAAAGTTAAATATTTCAACATTTAACAAGCAATCTTGTTTAAATACACATTTTAAATGTAAGTTTAAATACACATTTTAAATGTAAGTTTAAATACACATTTTAAATGTAAGTTTAAATACACATTTTAAATGTAAGTTTAAATACACATTTTAAATGTAAGTTTAAATACACATTTTAAATTAAGTTTAAATACACATTTTAAATGTAAGTTTAAATACACATTTTAAATGTAAGTTTAAATACACATTTTAAATGTAAGTTTAAATACACATTTTAAATGTAAGTTTAAATACACATTTTAAATGTAAGTTTGAATACACATTTTAAATTAAGTTTAAATACACATTTTAAATTAAGTTTAAATACACATTTTAAATGTAAGTTTAAATACACATTTTAAATGTAAGTTTAAATACACATTTTAAATGTAAGTTTAAATACACATTTTAAATTAAGTTTAAATACACATTTTAAATTAAGTTTAAATACACATTTTAAATTAAGTTTAAATACACATTTTAAATTAAGTTTAAATACACATTTTAAATTAAGTTTAAATACACATTTTAAATTAAGTTTAAATACACATTTTAAATTAAGTTTAAATACACATTTTAAATTAAGTTTAAATACACATTTTAAATGTAAGTTTAAATACACATTTTAAATTAAGTTTAAATACACATTTTAAATTAAGTTTAAATACACATTTTAAATTAAGTTTAAATACACATTTTAAATGTAAGTTTAAATACACATTTTAAATTAAGTTTAAATACACATTTTAAATTAAGTTTAAATACACATTTTAAATTAAGTTTAAATACACATTTTAAATTAAGTTTAAATACACATTTTAAATTAAGTTTAAATACACATTTTAAATGTAAGTTTAAATACACATTTTAAATTAAGTTTAAATACACATTTTAAATGTAAGTTTAAATACACATTTTAAATTAAGTTTAAATACACATTTTAAATTAAGTTTAAATACACATTTTAAATTAAGTTTAAATACACATTTTAAATTAAGTTTAAATACACATTTTAAATGTAAGTTTAAATACACATTTTAAATTAAGTTTAAATACACATTTTAAATGTAAGTTTAAATACACATTTTAAATTAAGTTTAAATACACATTTTAAATTAAGTTTAAATACACATTTTAAATGTAAGTTTAAATACACATTTTAAATGTAAGTTTATTTAGTTTACATCTTGTGCATTTTTATCTGCAATGTTAATTTTAAAAAATTATTTTTAAACCATAAATGTTGAATTATTAGAAATGTTTGAGAATATTTCCATCTACTATTCTTGCCAAATTTTGGTGAATCTTAATGTGCCAGCATTTTTGGGTCCATGCAGTTTGTTAAGGCTAATCAGTCAAAACAACTTGACCTTGATCTGCCATTAAACTTGACGTTGATCTGCCATTATATTATGTGACAGCAGATCTGGATCTTTGTTGTTTGCATTTGGACCCAACATGTAAGTGAGCATACGCCAAAGTCATGATATTTGTTTTATTTACAGCGATCATATTGCACAGAGCATACATGGAAGTCGTGATATTTGTTTTCTTTACAGCGATCCTATTGCACAGATCATGCATGGAAGTCATGATATTTGTTTTCTTTTACACTGAGTATAATGTACAGAGCACACTTGGAAGTCACGATATGTTTTTTTTTTTTACAGTGATCACATTGCACAGAGCCCTTGCACACTAGGAACATGTGAGCACGTCTTCTGCAAGTAAGTTAAAAATATATGTAGTTAAAGTTTCACCCACAGGGATTTTGTTTGCCAGTTATTTTAAAAGGGTTTCAAGGTTAATTAGGATTACCGTGATAAATTAGGAATAAACTAGAAATTGATAACATCTGCTACATTTAATGACTTGGAAATGGATTGCTTTTTGATACCAAACTGAATCCCATTCCTGTTGGGGTTGGTGAGGAGGAGAATATTTCTGTATATTTTGGTTCAAGATAAATTTTGTTACAATGAATATATCTAACTTTGGATTAGAAACTTGTATTGACCCTGGATTATTTTATGTTACAGTCCTAATCCCTGTGACCAGACTTCCCGAAAGCTAAAAAAAAGTGTCAGACATTCGGTCTGACAAAACCTGAAAATCTGTCAGATCAACATATATTACAAAATTGAGGTATTTTGTAACGCGTTTTGTTTTCTATTTTCTAAGTGTAAATAACACATGTTAATCAAGTAAAGTTAAGTCAAATTCACTGATAGTCTGTTGTAAATATGATCAGTTTATCAAAATTGTCAAGTTCATCTTGATAGTCTAAACAGTCTTCCTCAATGTCCAAGGTCTCCTGTTCATCTCCTGAGATATCTGTACTTCCATCCATCATAATGGCAAAAAATGGATTATACTCTATAATATTGACAGTTTTTTGCTTCTCTGTCTGCTATACTGTGTATGAAATCTGCAGCTGTTTTGTCATTAATATACGTACTGCCTATGTCTAATTGTTTAGCTTTGTCAATTTCACACAGCCATGTATAATCTGATAGTGGACGATTATTTTTGGCTACTGCGTGTGCATTTCTGAACAAATGCACTAATCTACTTCTTTCAGTTGCCTTTAATTGCCTAAGTGCTTTGCCGGCTTCTGACCCTAGTTTTTCCTGAGCAGTTTTCTGTCTGCCTGAAACAAACTCTGATGCTATTTTGTGGGACTTGGAAAGTTCATGATTATTTAATGTTGACATTCTAAAATGTGTACATCCGACGATAAACGCGTTTGTGTTTCGCAAATTTTCATCAGACCTTGCTTTCTCGCGGTAGAAACTGAGACACATGGCACACTGCATAACTTGCTTTATTTCATCAAATATTAACCAGTCTCGGTTTTCTTTCCATTTATCATTAAAGGTTCTTTCAACCCTATGTTTTTCATAATCCTTTTTCTTTTCTTTCAATTCTTCATAAGATTGTTTTCTTTTTTTCCCTGGTTTCGCTCCGTTATAATATTTCAACGATGCCATGATGACAGGTGAGCCGCATAACTGTTTATAACAGGCGTAGCGATTGGATCGCTCAAAAGCTTGTAACCAATGAAAATCTGTTTAACAAACTAGATTCAAGAAGGACTACTCGAGCGGTGCAGAGTGAGAAAACTGCTGGATATTCGGTCCGATGGCGACTAACAATCTGTCGGTCCGGGTAAAAATTTGTTGGTCATGTCCGACGGACCAACGGCTTTCGGGAAGGCTGTGTGACTTGGTCACTAAGTCATAACTTGGAAATGTTTGGAAACTTGGATCCCCACCCAATACACATGTTAACAAAAATGGTTGTCTTTGTTTGATTTATGACACTAAGCAGTTCACTATAAATCTTGTCACTATATAGCTATAGTTGTTTGCATGCTACTTGTACATGGACTTCAATTGTAGTACATAGCTATAGTTGTTTGCATGCTACTTGTACATGGACTTCAATTGTAGTACATAGCTATAGTTGTTTGCATGCTACTTGTACATGGAATTAATTGTAGTACATAGCTATAGTTGTTTGCATGCTACTTGTACATGGAATTAATTGTAGTACATAGCTATAGTTGTTTGCATGCTTCTTGTACATGGACTTCAATTGTAGTACATAGCTATAGTTGTTTGCATGCTTCTTGTACATGGACTTCAATTGTAGTACATAGCTATAGTTGTTTTGCATGCTACTTGTACATGGAATTAATTGTAGTACATAGCTATAGTTGTTTGCATGCTACTTGTACATGGAATTAATTGTAGTACATAGCTATAGTTGTTTGCATGCTACTTGTACATGGACTTCAATTGTAGTACATAGCTATAGTTGTTTGCATGCTACGTGTACATGGACTTCAATTGTAGTACATAGCTATAGTTGTTTGCATGCTACTTGTACATGGAATTAATTGTAGTACATAGCTATAGTTGTTTGCATGCTACTTGTACATGGAATTAATTGTAGTACATAGCTATAGTTGTTTGCATGCTTCTTGTACATGGACTTCAATTGTAGTACATAGCTATAGTTGTTTGCATGCTTCTTGTACATGGACTTCAATTGTAGTACATAGCTATAGTTGTTTGCATGCTTCTTGTACATGGACTTCAATTGTAGTACATAGCTATAGTTGTTTGCATGCTTCTTGTACATGGACTTCAATTGTAGTACATAGCTATAGTTGTTTGCATGCTACTTGTACATGGACTTCAATTGTAGTACATAGCTATAGTTGTTTGCATGCTACTTGTACATGGACTTCAATTGTAATATATAGCTATAGTTGTTTGCATGCTACTTGTACATGGAATTAATTGTAGTACATAGCTATAGTTGTTTGCATGCTACTTGTACATGGACTTCAATTGTAGTACATAGCTATAGTTGTTTGCATGCTACTTGTACATGGACTTCAATTGTAGTACATAGCTATAGTTGTTTGCATGCTATTTGTACATGGAATTAATTGTAGTACATAGCTATAGTTGTTTGCATGCTACTTGTACATGGAATTAATTGTAGTACATAGCTATAGTTGTTTGCATGCTACTTGTACATGGACTTAAATTGTAGTACATAGCTATAGTTGTTTGCATGCTACTTGTACATGGACTTAAATTGGCCTAGACTTTGAGACAGTTATCATCTAGTATATTCTTCCCAGGGGACAAGACTATTTACAAGGAAAAGAAAAGAATGTGAGCAAATTAAAAAAGTTTAGCAAACCATCTTGAGAAGATAACCCCTCTTTAGTTTGATGGTCAGATATTGATGGTTTCAAAAGGTTGGAAATCTAATTTGTATTTATGCCATTATTCGTAGGCATTTACTTTTATCCTACATACAGGAAACATTCCTGCCACAACTAACGTGTCCCTATTTGGAAAATGCAACAATCCATCAAATTCAATTTCTTTTATTTAAATTTGGTGATGACTTCCTTTATTTTTATTTGAAGATGTTAGTCATCTTTCTTTGAAGGGTGCATGGTTAGTCACACTAAAAGACAGCGTTGTATGACCAAACCAATGCCCGTTTGTTGCAGCTTCAGTATCAGATAATTGTTGAACATTGAGACATGTTTTTTTTATTTGCTTAGTATTTATACAGAATGATTGATGCTTCAAAGGTAATGTTTTCTTTGAAGTTTCTGTAAAACTTTGTTTCTGGATACGTTGTTTTTGAAAAAATGAATTAGCTGTCGTTTGGTTGATGTTAGGAGTTACTGTTCTAGCTCTTAAAGTTTGGTCAATTGTAACTCATCCTGGTTGATTATTGGAGAGTATCACAACATACAGTAATCAAGTCAGATATCAGCCTAAGCAGATTGTGATATAACAATTTGCTGTTAAGATGGTTTGTAGATATGAATAAATAATTTGTATATGTAACGATACATCAGGTTGCATCTAGGATGCGCGTTTGTGCTAATCCCCCCAAATTCAAGATTTCCGACAATTTGTTTAATCCACTGGGGGCAAAATCGCACACAAAAAAAGAATTGTGCACATTGTTTGTGAAGAATGCGTTGTTTTATTATTTTTTGCAGTATAATTTCCAGTCACTCGGAGCGAATTTGTAGTACTTGTATAGTTGAAAATACATCACATATGTCTGTGTGCCATATGCTCAGTTCTGATTGGTTAATAAGAAAGGTCAAAAGAGCACGTTTGATACAGAGGCTGGCTTGGCGGGACAATGTGTTAAATGGCAGAATCAGTCAAAACTCTAACACTTTTACATTATTTTAGCAGTAACACTTCTAATAACAGTCAGGGTGCAGAGGTTTCTGTCAATAGGTATAATTACAGCAAACAAACACTTCCTCAGGCTTATCACTTATTGGACATTGCTAGTGATGTGCTTATATACTGGAAACAAAATCAACCATGGCTAGAAATGAATGAACAAAATGAGATACTTTGAATTACCAGTTCACAAACAGGCGATTCAGGATTTTAAACTCTTGTGAAAATCTTAAAACTATATGCAATGCAGCTATCAGCAAGAAATCTGAATCAGTTATTCATGCCATGTCAGTTGCCTCTTACTCTTCAATTAGCATCAGTGACCATGGTTATGCCATACCAAACCACTGACATTGAGAAAGGAATCAGCAATCAAAATCAAACCAAAACTGCAGGATGAAGCTGTCTAGAAGAAAGGGTTATCAACAGTCTCATGATGATTTCAAGTGAAGGACCTCTGAGAGAATTCAACTTTAGCAAGGCATTGGTAGAGTGGAGGATGAGGAAGGACGGGATGCTATTTAGGAAACAGTGTTAAATATTTGCAGAATAATGCAGTCACAATTACAGTTAGTCTTTGAAACAGATTGTATATATGTTCCAGTTAAGAGTTAGCTTTATAGAAACTGTATATTAACTTTCCCTAATTCATTTTTGAGCTTTGGCCTTTTCCTTAAAAACATTTGTTGTCAACCATAAAAGGAAAATATGTGCTCTTCTGATCTTTCTTAGTATGGATTTGTAACCAATCAGAATTAAGCATGTGACACAGGAAGTACATGACACTGATTTTTAAGATTGGCCATAGTAGTGACACTATTAGCAGTGTATGGTTTAATTCTTTAATGGTTAGTGTGTATACAGAATATTGTTATTAGAAAACAAGACTTTATAATGTCAGTTGTACTATAAGATTCAGAAGACATGATATGCATTTAATGTACTTATGATACTTGCTATTATTCTTTTTGGATACATTGATATATATTTTTACACTATACTTTAAGCCCCGCCCTCTTATGGCTACGTCTGGCCCCATTTTTTCAGAATCAGTGGGAGCAAGCACCCACATTTATCAAATACTAGATGCAACCCTGATACATAGATTCCAGTGCAGTTTATATCTTGCTTGCAGCTTCCTTTCATGGTGCCTCTGAATTTCTCCACTCCAGACCCACTATACAAGGTTAAACAGCCAACAGTATTGCAAAATAAGAGTTGAAAGATGGTATAATTTGTCACCAATAAGGAAGGGGTGTGTGTGTGTCACAATTCCGACATTGGTGAAGTTCATCACAAGGGCTAAAGAAATTGATTACATGTTTTTTTGGGGGGTGCTTTTAATAGGAAAAAATATTTATTCATGTACAAGATAAAATACATGTATATGAAATTTCAGGAGCCACACCATGATTATCTTATGTTAGAACTCGTATGTAATCTCATAACAAAACTGCTTCTTGCTTTATTTTCGACCAAATTAAATAGTATTCCTTGAGTATATAAATGCCTGGGGGAAGCAGCACCATTCCTCACACACCCCCCCCCCCCCCCAGGAGAAATTAGATATCCAACTTTGCTGGAAACTTAAAACAGTGCTACATGCCCCTAGTGATCGATACAGCATTATAATTGAAATTCATCATGAGTTAGTTTTCATACCTTAAAGAAAGAATTTTTTTTCTTGTAGGAGAAAAATACATGTATATGAAATTTCAGGAGCCACACTACAATCATGTTATAACAGAATTCATGTTATAACAGAATTCATTTTATAACAATTCATGTTATATCAGAATTCGTGTTATATCAGAATTCATGTTCTATCAGAATTCATGTTATAACAGTGTGTGCTATAGCAAGATCACACTACTACATTATAAAGAGACCACTTTATAAAGAATGCATGATACAGTACTCCCTCATTATAATGCTATCACCTTATTGTGATATTAGTTTATGAAGTACATTTGACTTGTAATTTCAATGTCATTTTAATAAAATGAGATTCATGACCATTCCCACCTTATATCAGAAACCATGTTATAATGAAGCACCTTATAACATGAACTGTGTTAAAATAAGCACCTTATAACAGGAACTGTGTTATAATGAATGGCCTTATTACAGGAACCCTGTTATAATGAATGGCCTAAGAACAGGAGCTGTGTTATAATAAAGCACCTTATAACATGAACTGTGTTATAATGAATGGCTTTATAACAGGAACTGTATTATAATGAATCACTAATATCAGTAACTGTGTTATAATGAATGGCTTTATAACAGGAACTGTGTTATAATGATCACTAATAACAGGAAATGTGTTATAATGAATGACTTTATATCAGGAACTGTGTTATAATGAATGGCCTTATAACAGGAACTGTTATAATGAATGGCTTTATAACATGAACTGTGTTATAATGAATCACTAATAACAGTAACTGTGTTATAATGAATGTCTTTATAACAGGAACTGTGTTATAATGAATGACTTTATAACAGGAACTGTGGTATAATAAATGGTCTTATAACAGGAACTGTGTTATAATACAGCACCTTATAACAGGAACTGTGTTATAATGAATAGGGATGTTAATATCGTTTTTTTTCCAAAACCGATTATCGTTTGTAGAAATCCGATTTTAAACCGATTATCGGTTTTTGTCCTACATTGAAATTACAAGAAATATATTCTTATAATGCAAGTTAGTGAATGCCTCTTGCGAATAAAAGATATTCATTACATACCATAACATATAGACGCGCATCGTCTGACGGCATGGAGGACGATATTGTGGCTCCACCAAAGCAATCAAATCATGGAAGGAATTGGATTCAACAATCAAAATTGGTAGCATGTTTTCAGCGACAAACTTAGCTACAGCAGCAGTAACTTTTTCTTGATGACTATCAGGACAGTTTCTTTGTGTTCCAATAAATGTTGTTAATCGCGGCTGAACATTTGAAGGAGCCGCAATTCCGGGATGTTTGCTAAGTAAATGTGCATGCAATCCAGTAGTAGTACCACCGCTCCGACTTATTTGTTGTGAACATAGTGTACAGCGAGCCATGCTTGATGAAATTTTTTAAAAGTTTTCCCATACATCAGATTTATTTATACGACCAGCCATATTTGTAAACTTGAAAAGACACAACCAGCAGAGACCAATCCTCAAAAACAGACTAGCTATTAACAGTCTATTGTTGTCAATTTCGGACATCAAAGAACTAAGCGACTAACTATTTACATCCTTCAACAATAAATGTATTCATTTACAAACACGCTGCATGGAGCGCTCACAAATTTTAAACAAACACACCTTCTTATCTGCTGGCCATATTGTATTAAAATGTAAACAGTAAACAAATGCATAAATTAATTTTTTCTGGCATTTTTAAAAATTTTCACTACAAAAATGGTAAAAGATATTGAATTTGATTATCGTTTTGTAAAAACAAAAACCGATAATCGTTTTCAAAACCGATAACCGGATTTATGATTTTCGTTTAACAACCCTAATAATGAATCACTAATAACAGTAACTGTGTTATAATGAATGGCCTTATACAGGAACTGTGTTATAATGAATGGCCTTATAACAGGAACTGTGCTATAATGAATGGCTTTATAACAGGAACTTTGTTATAATACAGCATACAGCACCTTATAACAGTAACTGTGTTATAATTAGGGCTGTCAATGGGAACCCGGGTACCTGACCATATTGAAAAACCCAGGTATTGAAACGTAAACACCGGTACCCATTTAAAAAAAATCGCCACACTCGCCAACACTATCAAAAAAATCATATATCGTCAGCAGTACGCTTGTCTCAGTTACAGCTCCAGGCTTTATTTAGGAGTAAGACCGCCCGTTATGCATCAGCGGCCCACTACTAAATCGTTACACACGAAACCACTTCAAACAGGTGTGACAGCTATGGCTTTAATTAGAAACCAGATCCCTGCTGAGTGCTTAATATAAATAAATCAGAGAGTCTGTTTGGATTAATAAAATTCATTGGCATTGTGCAACAGGACAAACCGTTATCCCCGAGGCATTATATACCAAGGTTAAAACATAGCATTGTTCTACAGGTAATAAACCTCTTTGTAGACGATAATTATTGATTGTGGATGCTAAATGATCTGTACATTGCGTGCTCTTTTAATGAAATCCAGATGGATACCTTTGATTTCCGAACACACATGTCAAAGAAATCCCACAATTTATATTATGAACAATTATCACATCGACACCTTGAAATCTTCATAATGCCTCAAAGTAATCTTTGAGCAGCTCGTTGTTTTTCCAGTTGACTAGCTCTGATAATTTTGAAAGTTAGCCATCATACATATACCAATATTTCTACTTTTGATGCTACTATGTTTTTGTCATAACTATCTTAAGAATTATAATTCCAAAATAATATCACTTCTGCGACTGCGTGGTCACGTGGTATAACTGGGGCATAATAGCCTTATTTGTTATTGCCATTTTAGAAGAGCTTCATGTGTCGAACAAAACAGTTATTATAGTGACTCTTAGTAATATTATTTTTGTATTTAAATAAATATTTAAGAAGGAGTAATGGGCAAAGTTTCTAAAGTGTGGGCGCATGCTGAACGACTAAATGATAATAATGCTCGTTGCAAGTTGTGTGAACTGGTGCTTTCTGCAAAAGGTGGAAACACAAGCATTTTGCAGAAACATCTCGTTGGAACACATCGCATCGACGTTGATAGGAATGAGAGCGCAAATAGTACTCCGAGCATTGCTTCATTCTTGGTCGGAAAACCAAACTTATCAAAAGCCAGGACCTTACAAATTGATCGCAGAATTGTGGCCTTTATTGCACAAGATGGGCGGCCAATAAGTATTGTGGATGGAGAAGGTTTTAAAAGCCTAATTAATTTTCTTGAGCCAGATTACGACATTAAATCTAGAACAACGACAACTGCTTTAATAAAGGAACGATATGATGAAGGCGTTAGAAAAATGTTGGTGAAATTGGAAAAGGCTTTATATGTAGCGTTTACGACTGATTTGTGGACATCTTTGCAGAACATTGCATATATGTGTGTGACTGCTCATTGGATAAATCCTGTGTGGGAACTAGAATCGGCAATTTTGCAGACAAGAGAGACTCTGGAAAGACACACTGGGCAAAATATCGGTGTTTCGTCTGAGTGATTGTGCCAATGAGTGGAACATTCCAATAAATAAAATAGCTGCTACAGTCCATAACAATGAATGTAATATGAATGCAGCCATGAACTTGCTGGATGACTGGCCAGATCAACTTTGCTTTGCGCATACGTTGCAATTGGCAATTAGCACTGGTTTAAAAGTGAAATCCATAGCCAGAATGCTTGGTGCATCCAGGATATTATCCGCACATTTCAAACGCAGTACAGTTGCAGCTCAGGCTTTGCGTGAAAAACAAAGCTCTTCAAAATAATGACACCACTATGGTTTCAGAAGTTATAATAGATTGTTCTACAAGGTGGAATTCGACTCTGGATATGTTGGAATGCCTCGTCAAATTACGGTGGGCGATCGGTGCAGTTCTGTCTGACCCACAGGTAACAGTCCGCAGCATCGCTTCTACTTTTAAAGTTTTTTAAAGAAGCACCACAACAGGAGACGTACGCTGCTGTCAGACTGCAGTTGATGGCAGTAGTAATCCTGGATCCACTAACTGTGTCGCAAACTAATGATGCCATCACTGACAAAACGGATGAACCAGAATTGAAGAGACAGAGACTGGAAAATTTTGCAGAAAATAATATTTTTGATGATCTCACTTCTCTGTGTGCCGCAGATGACAACGCTTCATCAGTAGACGAATTGTCAACATATCTGTCGGAGACGCCACTTAATGTTAATGGTGACATTCTTCAGTATTGGAGAGACAATACACCACGTTATCCCAGGCAGACTGCCCTTGCACGAAAGTATCTCTGTATTCCTGCGATGTTGGTTCCATCAGAAAGTGCATTTTCGACGGCTGAACGCGTTATAAACAGGAAACGTGCATCGCTGTCACCAGATACGGTCGATATGTTAGTTTTTTTTAACAGAAACTGGAAAATGTGTTGCGAACAATGATCATGTACTTGTTGACTATTACAGACTGGCATTATTGATATTTGCTAAATTCTTTCTGAGTTTTTCTCATAAAAATAAAAACATTTACAAACATTATATTATCTAGTTTGAATTATTAGTATTACTATTGTGTAGTGAATACAGTTTGTGGTCTTCTCTCTCTCACTCACACACACACACACGAAGACGGTTTTAATGCATTACTCTTGACATGAGGTAAAGCTGCTTTACACGCATGCGTGGGTAATTCAAATATGCGGTCAAAAGCCAATGAATGTGGTCTGTTCTAACAAGGACTTATACTTTAAAAAAAGGTGAGTGTTCTAAAGGATTTAACGCGGCTGATCACAGTGATCATTAAAAGTTGGATTATGCATACCATCTGTGTACAAAGGTCATTCTAAATAAATTCATTAATTAATAGCGTGTGGTCAGATCATTCGCAGCTACATCGGTGCAGACGCATCAGACCGAGTAGTGCATTACACGGTTAGCTTCTATCTCCAGACAATATATTAAAGAAATGGGGATAACAATTAGTTGGTCTACGGTTGTACATGTCATTCATGTTCTAACAGGGACCCGTTAAATTTCACAACGGGTACTCGGGTTTGTTTTTCGTGATTTTTGACAGCCCTAGTTATAATGAATGGCTTTATAACAGGAACTGTGTTATAATGAATCACTAATAACAGTAACTGTGTTATAATGAATGGCTTTATAACAGGAACTGTGTTAAAATGAATGGCCTTATAACAGGAACTGTGTTATAATGAATGGCTTTATAACAGGAACTGTGTTATAATGAATGGCTTTATAACAGAAACTGTGTTATGAATGACCTTATAACAGGAACTGTGTTATAATGAATGGCTCTATAACAGGAACTGTGTTATAATGAATGACCTTATAACAGGAACTGTGTTATAATAAATGGTCTTATAACAGGAACTGTGTTATAATACAGCACCTTATAACAGGAACTGGTTTATAATGAATCGCTAATAACAGTAACTGTGGTATAATAAATGGCTTTATAACAGGAACTGTGTTATAATGAATCACTAATAACAGTAACTGTGTTATAATAAATGGCTTTATAACAAGAACTGTGTTATAATGAATCACTAATAACAGTAACTTATAATGAATGGCTTTATATCAGGAACTGTGTTATAATGAATGGCCTTATAACAGGAACTATGTTATAATAAATGGTCTTATAACAGGAACTGTGTTATAATACAGCACCTTATAACAGGAACTGTGATAATGAATCGCTAATAACAGTAACTGTGTTATAATGAATGGCCTTATAACAGGAACTGTGTTATAATGAATGGCTTTATAACAGGAACTGTGTTATAATACAGCACCTTATAACAGTAACTGTGTTATAATGAATGGCTTTATAACAGGAACTGTGTTATAATGAATCACTAATAACAGTAACTGTGTTATAATGAATGGCTTTATAACAGGAACTGTGTTATAATGAAGCACCTTATAAGATGAACGATGTTGAAATGAATGGCCTAATAACAGGAAAGGTGTTATCTTTAAGGGCCATTTAGTGTGGGACAGCTATATCTTAATTTTCTCTCCCTTTTCTACCAAGTCCCGGGTCTATTTTGCAGAAATGTGGATTGTCTTCCTTTAATGTAGATAAAAATGCAAAAATATCTGTTTAACCTGCTTCTTTATTTTTCATGTCTTTTTTTGTGTGTGACAGTGTCTGTGTGGAGAAGTACATTGGGGCATGCTGTCCAGTATGTGACTTGCCTGGACATGCTAAAGATGCTGAGGTGGATCGACAGTTGTTTAACTTGGTCACTCTCTGCAAGAGAATGCGAGCTATTCTTAACAGTGGACAAAATGGTAATCCATCAGATCCCAATCCCAATCATAAATGAAGGTCCAATCCCAATCATAAATGAATGTCCAATCCCAATCATAAATGAAGGTCCAATCCCAATCATAAATGAAGGTCCAATCCCAATCATAAATGAAGGTCCAATCCCAATCATAAATGAAGGTCCAATCCCAATTCTAAAGCTGCAGTCCAATCATAAAGTTCCAATACAAATCAATAACTTTTACAAGCCAATACCGTATATCAAAAATTTTTGTCTCACATTAATTACTTTGGAAGGACCTAGAATTAAATGTAGATAACGTATGGAGATTATCATTAAGCAGATCTAGGTCACCGTTTCCTCATTTACCATTCAGAATTTAATTATGTCCTTATTTTAACTCCACTAGTTTAACCCTTGAACCCATTGTTGCTTAAATTTTGCCTTATTGGCAGGGGCATCAGTGTCCTACAGACACATTTCTTGCTTGATTCTTTAGTTTTTTGTTGAATTTCAGTCACATCACATCATAGCTACACCTGTTCTGTTATGAAGTATTGACGTGTGAAATTAGCTTAGTATTATTTTATGATGTCACAATGCATCAAATGTTTCATCCATAACTTGTACTGTTCTGATGTGCTCAAAGTTGAAACATCCATAAAACATTGTTTTCCTTACAATGAACTAAAGAATAAAAGAGTAATATATTAAAGTTAATTTTGATAATTTACTCGCACTTAAAATGGAGGAACTCATTTGCTCTGCTCACATCGTGCATTCAGTTTTTTTAGGCTTAAGCTCTTGTGAATTATTAAACATAGTCACAACACAAAACTGTTCTCTGTGAAATCATAAAGTCAAAATATTGTGAATTAATTTTTTTTTCATGGGTATTAGTTGTTGTTTGCTGAAAAATTTCATTTTTATTGTTATTTAAATTTGTGTACTGGTGAAAGAATTATGTTGTTTCCACAGAAAGATCATAGTTCATTAGTGTTTAAATTTGTTTTTGGCATAAAATGTATGAAAACTGGTACCAAAATAATGCATCACAATAACATACCGTCACTCATCTCCAAAATAAATTAAAATTAGATCTCATTGCCTTAAGCCATAGGCCATTTAGAGTAAAATTCAATTCAATCAAATAAGGGCTTTTTGAGATTGATAAGTAAAATTGTTTATTGAGAAAATAATATGGTCTCTGGTTTGCAGCAGACATAAATTTCCATTCATATTACACAAAATTCTGTCTTGTTTCAGAATGTCACTGTGGTCCCTTTTAAGAGTGCTCTTAAAACTCACCTTTTTTGACTGCAGGAACAAACTTAAGAGACCTAATAATGTTTTGTACATTATATTTTTGGCATGCTTTTTTGTTTTCTAATTTCAGGGTTTTTGTTTTTCATTATAGATGTTGTAAAGCACTTAGAGCTTCTAAAGATTAGGCGCTGCACAAAGTCCTCATTATTATCATTAGCATTAGTATTATTATTATCTAATTCTCAAAATCTCTTCTAGGAAGAAATATTGATTGGAATTGTTGAAGATTCAATTTATATCTTACCATCTTCTTGCCCAGCATACCATTTTGTTTTGGTGTCAAAATTTAAGTTTTTGCTGTTACCAGAAAGAAAAGGAAAATAAAAAATCCAAGATAAGCCAACAGTATGAATTATTGTGCCTTTTGGCTACCCATGAAAGCAAACAGCAAATTAATGACACTATATTTGTACAGTTAGTCTAGTTCTTGTAGGGTTTAATGCCATTTTTCAGCACACAGTACATGGCAGCCGTATTTATCATGGAGGAAGAACCTGGGAAAAGCCACCGACCCACAAGAAGCTACATGCAAACTTTCTCACATAACCACATTGGCTGAATCTGAGACTCGAACCCATGCAGACAGAGGTGATATGGCAGTGACCACTCGACAACTCGGGACCCCTTATTATTTGTACAGCAATGAATAACAAAATAAAGGCAGACAAAACAGGCTGAAGTCCAATTATAACTGCTCGTGGTTAAATCTGTAATAAGTTTTTTGCTAGTTCGGAAGTTATTATTTCTATCTTGTCCAAGAATAATCATTTCTAGCTAGTCCAGGAGTAATCAAGTAATCATTTCTAGCTTGTCCAGGAGTAATCAAGTAATCATTTCTAGCTAGTCCAAGAGTAATCATTTCTAGCTAGTCCAGGAGAAATCAGGTAATCATTTCTAGCTAGGCCAGGAATAATCAAGTTTCTAGCTAGTCCAGGAGAAATCAAGTAATCATTTCTAGCTAGTCCAGGAATAATCAAGTAATCATTTCTAGCTAGGCCAAGAGTAATCATTTCTAGCTAGGCCAGGAATAATCAAGTTTCTAGCTAGTCCAGGAGAAATCAAGTAATCATTTCTAGCTAGTCCAGGAGAAATCAAGTAATCATTTCTAGCTAGGCCAGGAATAATCAAGTAATCATTTCTAGCTAGGCCAAGAGTAATCATTTCTAGCTAGGCCAGGAGAAATCAAGTAATCATTTCTCCAGGAGAAATCAAGTAATCATTTCTAGCTAGGCCAGGAATAATCAAGTAATCATTTCTAGCTAGGCCAGGAGTAATCATTTTTAGCTAGGCCAGGAGTAATCATTACTAGCTAGCTAAAATGTAAATGAAATAAATGAACTTACCTGAAATTCCTTTACAGCAGTTCTTGACAAATATGTTGCGTTTCCTCCTACTCACAAGTTGCTAATAATAACACCCAGAAAGTCATCAAAACCCAACAGTGAACCATATTTTAGAGAAGCAATATTCTGCTTCACCAATAGGCAACTGGCATAGCATGAATAATTCATTCAGATGCGCTGAAAAATGTCATTAAACCCACAGCAACAACTATAACAACCATAAGAATTATAATGAAAAAAATACCAAAGTAGTACCATGGACTGTGTGCAGATGAATTTTGAGCTGGTTTATGAGTAAAATGAAATGTAAAATACCAGACTAGTACAATAGTCACTATTTTGATGTAGAATATTGATTTGGTTCAATATTTTCCAAAAATGCAATACCATATTTAAGGAGAATATTAAAGAGATTACTTGTGTTGTTATTGAAGGAGGTGGGTATACTTGGAAACATGAAAGGAGGTAGGTATATTTGGAAACATTGAAAGAGGTAGGTATACTTAAAAACATTGAAGGAGGTAGGTATACTTAAAACATTGAAAAAAGCAGTAAGCTGTTGGTTAAATGCAAATGCAAAAGACAAATTGTCATTTTTATTTATTTTTGGAAAGCGCTAGGACAGTTAAAACATCAACATTTTTATTTATTTTTGGAAAGCGCTAGGACAGATAAAACATCAACATTTTTATTTATTTTTGGAAAGCGTTAGGACAGATAAAACATTAACATTTTTATTTATTTTTGGAAAGCGCTAGGACAGGATAAAACATCAACATTTTTATTTATTTTTGGAAAACGCTAGGACAGGATAAAACATCAACATTTTTATTTATTTTTGGAAAGCGCTAGGACAGGATAAAACATCAACATTTTTATTTATTTTTGGAAAGCGCTAGGACAGGATAAAACATCATTTTTATTTATTTTTGGAAAGCGCTAGGACAGGATAAAACATCAACATTTTTATTTATTTTGGAAAGCGCTAGGACAGATAAAACATCAACATTTTTATTTATTTTTGGAAAGTGCTAGGACAGATAAAACATCAACATTTTTATTTATTTTTGGAAAGCGCTAGGACAGGATAAAACATCAACATTTTTATTTATTTTTGGAAAGCGCTAGGACAGGATAAAACATCATTTTTATTTATTTTTGGAAAGCGCTAGGACAGGATAAAACATCAACATTTTTATTTATTTTTGGAAAGCGCTAGGACAGATAAAACATCAACATTTTTATTTATTTTTGGAAAGTGCTAGGACAGATAAAACATCAACATTTTTATTTATTTTTGGAAAGCGCTAGGACAGGATAAAACATCAACATTTTTATTTATTTTTGGAAAGCGCTAGGACAGGATAAAACATCAACATTTTTCAAAAAGAGCAAGTTTATAACATCCTCAAAACATCAATTCATGTTTGCATACCATGTCTATCATGGTAGAAAATGTACAAGTGCCCTTTCATACTGTGTCTATCATGGTAGAAAATGTACAAGTGCCCTTTCATACCATGTCTATCATGATAGAAAATGTACAAGTGCCCTTTCATACTGTGTCTATCATGGTAGAAAATGTACAAGTGCCCTTTCATACTGTGTCTATCATGGTAGAAAATGTACAAGTGCCCTTTCATACTGTGTCTATCATGGTAGAAAATGTACAGATGCCCTTTCATGCTGTGTCTATCATGGTAGAAAATGTACAAGTGCCTTTTCGGTACCATGATAATGAATTGTCTAAGCTTAAATTAAATCTCGTTCAAAGATATCAGATTTAAATTTAATTTAATTTTCATAGTTGTGTAGTCTTGAGCCCTACAGCATGATTGGTTATGTTTTTTTTTTTTCTGAACAGGTCCAAAAAATGAAGACAAAATTAAGGTAAACAGAAGTGGATCTTGCGAAGCAAATGAAACTGTTGAACAGACCCATAGAACTCCATCCAATAAAAACAAAACTGTCTCTTATTCTAAGCAAGTAGATGACAACCCCCCTAAAAGTAACAAAACTGTCTTCCAAATTGAAGAGTTGAAGAATTCACTTTCTGAAACTCATGAGGCTGCCTCTTCATTTCCTAATTCTAGTATTGACCTAGAACCAGTCTGTCAAAATAATGATGATAACTCTGATTCAAAACTGGCACAGAACAATAAAAAGAGAAAATCAAGACTCAAGTCTAAAGGTAATACTGAAAAAGAATATTCTTCACTGAGAACAGATGTTCAGACAAAAAAGACAGCAACTAAAGATCAAGAGTCACACACTGGGCAGAGGTCAAGGTTAACACCAAGGTCAAAATCTGCCAGTTGTTTGCCTGAGGATCAACGTACTATGACACAGTTTTATGACTATTTGGATGAAGGTGACCTTTTGATGCACCTTCCAATGGATGAGGACCAATCAGAGGAAGTTTTCAATAAAGCAAAACAATGTAAAACCAGGGATACAAAGGGAAAACAAACCAGTACAGATAAAAGAGCTGATATGAAAAGGAATACTTATAGGGATCAAGGCTCATCAAAGTCAAATACAAGGTTACGAAGGCCAGCGGTAAAACATGGCAGCATGAAAGGTGAAATCTTGGGAAGTGATACTTCCCTGTCGAAAGAAAAAGCAAAGAAAAGTAAATCAGGAAAATCTGAAGATATTGTGGAGACAGCAGCCATTACGAGAAAGTCCACTCCAAATAAAAAGTCAAAATCTGATTCCGCTTCTCCTGCTATGCAAATTATGTCAAGGTCACAAACAACCCCAAGGTCAAGGTCAAACCCTAGTTCATCAGCTACCTCACCAATAATTGCAGGGAGTCTTGAAAAGAAAAATTCTAAAGGAGAGACACTTTTGCACAAAGCTGCTATAAAGGTAAGCTACTTATGAGAGATCCTTGTTTTCTTTTTATGAAACGTTTAGCCATGACTGCATTTCTTTAATTATTACTGTAATACACATTTCTTTATGTTAAAATTATTACTGTAATACACATTTCTTTATGTTAAAATTATTACTGTAATACACATTTCATTATGTTAAAATTATTACTGTAATACACATTTCTTTATGTTAAAATTATTACTGTAATACACATTTCTTTATGTTAAAATTATTACTGTAATACATATTTCTTTATGTTAAAATTATTACTGTGATACACATTTCTTTATGTTAAAATTATTACTGTAATACACATTTTATATAGCACTTGAACAATGGTGTCACTAGCTTGTTCTAAATAGATGCTGCACCCTGCCCTCCTTGGGGCCACTGTTATAAATGGTAGGTTTAATGCATTGACTTAAGTCAACATTCATCATGTGCATTTTATGCATCAACTTAGGATCGATAAGCTTTTATGGATTGAAAGTACTTTGTTATGCTTCAGTGGACTGCATACAGATGACTTGCCCTCAGAAGATAATGCTTAAAATGCCATGAAAGGCTACCAGTACCTTGCCCTGACTACCGTATTTACCATATATATTGTGACACAATAATTTTTTTGAAAATTCCTCTTCCTTAACTATAGTGAATATATTTTTCACCAAGGTCACGTGTCCCAAGACTGAAGAAACAAAATAAATTTTTGCTGAATCTTGCACCTTACCACCTTCCAAAGCATTTTACAATAAAATAGATAAAACGCTTATTTGATAATAAAATGAAAGAAACTTATCTAATATATTTCTCATTTATTCCTTCTTTTTTTTCTCTCTCTTCATCTTAAGCATTAAAGATGAAAATATATCCACTAACTCCCTATATGTAGCATAGGCTTCCATACTAGAGCTGTACCGATTAATTGCCCGTACGCGTAATCGGGCCGATTATTAGCACAATCGGTATAATCGGGTATCGGCAAAAATAATCGGTGCCGATGCAAATAATTTTTTTAAATAACCAATTTTTCCTGATAAAAGTTGTATATACAATCGCATTTTGACTGACCGTAACTTAATCCTTTTTAACACTAGAGCTCGGGATAAATGCATATATCGAGATAAACACATCGAACCATCAATTAATCTTTTGTAACAAAGAGATTGCTCTAATAAAGTATTTAAAAAGAATTTATCTTGCTGCCAGTTGTGCGAAATTTTCAACTCCAGCGTCCGGTAACATTTGTAAACTGCAGTAAACCAGACTAAAGTACATGTTGCTAACCGCCATTGTAGTGCCAAAGTCATGTGAATAGCCAGTAAGATTAACATCAAAGGGAGTAATGATGGATATATATACAGTCAATTTTGAGGTTTGTGTTTTTTCTTTATCTTTATGAAAACTCACAAAACACCGATAGTCCTTATGTCCCAGTGAGAAATTGTTTGAAAGGGCTTCAGTGTAGGTTTGAGTACGTCGTCTGTCTTTCAGTTAATCCGTAATGCCTGGAGGGTGAACGAACTCATTGTCTTTAATACTAGTAAGTGAGAATCATTTCCGGATTTTTTAAAATTATTTTTATTTCTTTTGTTAGTGTTTCACCAAGCCACCATCTGGCAGAAGGGGCGGTCTCTCATAAGTCATAACAGGTTTTACTGTACCTTTGAAGCACCGACATATACTAAACAAATAAAACAATTCTATATCAATGTGTTACAATTATCTGATGTTGCCGCAGCAATAACGAGTATTTGTTGTCGTCAAAGCAAGCCGACGACCTTTGCTCATAGAAAGTCAGCAATAAACTCAAAAGCATTGCCTCAATTTACATAGTGATTAGAACATATTTATTGTGCCGCGAAACTTTCCTGTTTGCAAAAAAAAAAATCGCCCACCCCCATGGTCTGTGGACAACAGAGTAGTAATTTATTTGGACACATTGTTTCAAGAGCCCGAATAGATTGGATTATTAATATCGGCTCTGCGTAAGTACTGTACATTATAGTATATGATCTCCCTGGTAAACTCGACCGACCCGCGAATTATGAAGGCTGTATTTTACCTTTATGTAATTTTGTGTTGTGAAAATCAGAAAATATGCACATGCAAAATAATAACAAAATCAATAATAAATAGTACTTTATAAAAGTTTAATAATTTTCGAGTCACCGAAAGTTACTTTTTTAACATGCCTATGTCTTAGAACACGGATATTTTTGTCCCAAGATGTACTGCCGTTACAATAGACAACAAAAACACCTAAAACCTGTAAAGTTTTGACATTGGCCCACGGATAAGCCCCCCCCCCCTCCATTCCACGGATAACCCCCCCCATTATACCCGAGTACATAATATGATAATCAAATAATCGGTCTCATAATCGTTATCGGCAATTTTGATAATCGGCTATACGCGGTATCGGCATAATCGGCAAAAAGTGACATCTGTACAGCTCTATTCCATACTGTCACATGTATTGCTTTTGTCAGATAACACACGGCACATTGTTAACTGTCACATGTATTGCTTTTGTCAGATAACACATGACACATTGTTAACTGTCACATGTATTGCTTTTGTCAGATAACACACGACACATTGTTAACTGTCACATGTATTTTTGCTTTTGTCAGATAACACACGACACATTGTTAACTGACATGAACAGAGAAACAAATCATGTTTGGTTTTACTCAAATGTTTGAATATGTTATCTGACTGAAAACTGGATCCAACAAAATCGCACATGAGAGGAAAATCATAAATCGATTTTTTGAAGATATCTGCCATTCAAACAACATGTTGTTAGGTGCAAAATACCCTAGATTGTATTATATCCAGGTCAGCTATATGACAGTATCTCACAAATAAAAATCATTATTTGATAACACATTCACTTGAGCGCAAATGACAATCCTTTTGCTAGCATGGGTTTCAAAAAGTATTATTAAAGCAAGTTAATCCTTTGTATTGCCCTTAGACATCAATGCAAAGATTTATTAAATATGGCTACAGATGCCAAGCCAATAGAAACCTGGGTGGTGAATAAACACAACTGGCAGTGAGCAATAAACTCTTTAAAGAAAATATACAAAATGTGTCGACATATGGAAGCTAACCTTGGTTCCTTTTCACTGATACATGTATTCATGGGAATTTGAAAAATAAATTGAAACGATGGAACAATTTTAAAGTGACACAATACAGTGCTTCATACATGTGCATCAATGATTCAACATTGCCCAGAAGATTTTGAGACAATTAAACCATTTGATGAATTTGTGATGGTCAAAAGAGATGATGACCATTTGATGAATTTGTGATGGTCAGAAGAGATGATGTTGCAGACATATGATCTTGGATGAAATTCCAGTGTACTTTGATCTCATTCTTGGATGGACTGTCAATAAGATTGGGCTTTGTTTGTTTGATTAGGATATTTAACATAGCAAGTCTTTGGTATGACTCGACCAAGGATTGAACCCTCGACCTCCCGCTTCCGTGGTAGATGCTCTAACCACTATGCCACCGGTGGGGTTAAGATGGGGATTAAGCGTGTGTGAGAAATAAGATGGGGATTAAGCGTGTGTGAGATATAAGATGGGGATTAAGCATGTGTGAGAAATAAGATGGGGATTAAGCGTGTGTGAGAAATAAGATGGGGATTAAGTGTGTGAGAAATAAGATGGGGATTAAGCGTGTGTGAGAAATAAGATGGGGATTAAGCATGTGTGAGAAATAAGATGGGGATTAAGTGTGTGAGAAATAAGATGGGGATTAAGCGTGTGTGAGAAATAAGATGGGGATTAAGCATGTGTGAGAAATAAGATGGGGATTAAGCGTGTGTGAGAAATAAGATGGGAATTAAGCGTGTGTGAGAAATAAGATGGGAATTAAGTGTGTGAGAAATAAGATGGGGATTAAGCGTGTGTGAGAAATAAGATGGGGATTAAGTGTGTGTGAGAAATAAGATGGGGATTAAGCGTGTGTGAGAAATAAGATGGGGATTAAGCATGTGTGAGAAATAAGATGGGGATTAAGCGTGTGTGAGAAATAAGATGGGAATTAAGCGTGTGTGAGAAATAAGATGGGAATTAAGCGTGTGTGAGAAATAAGATGGGGATTAAGCGTGTGTGAGAAATAAGATGGGGATTAAGCGTGTGTGAGAAATAAGATGGGGATTAAGCATGTGTGAGAAATAAGATGGGGATTAAGTGTGTGTGAGAAATAAGATGGGGATTAAGTGTGTGTGAGAAATAAGATGGGGATTAAGCATGTGTGAGTAATAAGATGGGGATTAAGCGTGTGTGAGATATAAGATGGGAATTAAGCGTGTGTGAGAAATAAGATGGGAATTAAGCGTGTGTGAGAAATAAGATGGGGATTAAGCGTGTGTGAGAAATAAGATGGGGATTAAGCGTGTGTGAGAAATAGAATGACTGATGGCAGATTTCTAACAAATCAGACTTTAGTTCTTGCAGTTTCTGCTTCAGGAGAAGTGTTGCTTCCAATGATAATTTTTTTAAGGCATGAGAAAACTACAAAATATTCATGCACTGAAGAAATGGATTGTACTTGTGCAGGAGAAGGGTTGGATTGATGAAATGATGCTGTGGTAGATTAGAGAGCTTTATCTCTAGTACAGAGTTTTATATTTTATAAAATAAAATTTCAGTTGGAGTGCATTTTCCAACATGTAATTTTCGAATGATTTAAAAGGTGTTCCAAAACTTACAACTCTAAAAGACCCTGATGTATCCCAAAACATACCTTGCACACACAAAAAATTACTTTACAAATTAATGTATGGTGTCTCAACAAACACAATTTCCCAACATATATGGTAAATACTGTAGTAATCTTTGGACAACACTACAAAATTTGGCTTAGAACTGGTATTAGTCCATCATGGCCTTCTTTGCAATATACATGTGTTACATGTCTATACATGTCATCCAGTACTATACACATGACAATTCATGTGATCCGTGACTATATGATTCATGACTATTCATGTGATCCATGATATTCATGTGATCCATGCATATGCATAATCCATGACTATATACATGTACATGACTACTCGTGTGATCCAGTGCTATACAGATGACTATTCATGTGATCCATTATTATGCACATGACTATTCATATGATCCAATGCTATACACATAACCCTATATTCATGTGATCCATTATTATACACATGACTATTCATATGATCCAATGCTATACACATAACCCTATATTCATGTGATCCATTATTATGCACATGACTATTCATATGATCCAATGCTATACACATAACCCTATATTCATGTGATCCATTATTATGCACATGACTATTCATATGATCCAATGCTATACACATAACCCTATATTCATGTGATCCATTATTATGCACATGACTATTCATATGATCCAATGCTATACACATACCCCTAACCCATGAATATACATTTGATCCATGACTATACATGTGATCCATGAACATACATGTGATCCATTACAATACCTATTACTATAACTACATATGAATATTCATGTGATTCATGACTTTACATGTAATTCATGAATATACATGTGAACCATTACTGTGCACATGACTATTCATGTGATCTATGAATATACACATAATCCATTACAGGACACTTGACTACACACATGATCCATGAATATACACATGGTTATACATGTGATCCATGAATATACACATGGCTATACATGTGATCCATGAATATACACATGGCTATACATGTGATCCATGAATATACACATGGCTATACATGTGATCCATGAATATACACATGGCTATACATGTGATCCATGAATATACACATGGCTATACATGTGATCCATGAATATACACATGGCTATACATGTGATCCATGAATATACACATGGCTATACGTGTGATCCATGAATATACACATGGCTATACATGTGATCCATGAATATACACATGGCTATACATGTGATCCGTGAATATACACATGGCTATACATGTGATCCATGAATATACACATGGCTATACATGTGATCCATGAATATACACATGGCTATACATGTGATCCATGAATATACACATGGTTATACATGTGATCCATGAATATACACATGGCTATACATGTGATCCATGAATATACACATGGCTATACATGTGATCCATGAATATACACATGGCTATACGTGTGATCCATGAATATACACATGGCTATACATGTGATCCATGAATATACACATGGCTATATGTGTGATCCATGAATATACACATGGCTATACATGTGATCCATGAATATACACATGGCTATATATGTGATCCATGAATATACACATGGCTATACATGTGATCCATGAATATACACATGGCTATACATGTGATCCATGAATATACACATGGCTATACATGTGATCCATGAATATACACATGGCTATATGTGTGATCCATGAATATACACATGGCTATACATGTGATCCATGAATATACACATGGCTATACGTGTGATCCATGAATATACACATGGCTATACCTAGTGATGGGAATCGGTCAGAAATTCATAATCGATAATCGGTTCCCATTAACCAACTGATCATCAATTATAATCAGTTACTATGAGCAAATTTGAATTTTTGTTACACAGTTGTATCTTTGATCAAGAGTTCAATATGTTTATAAATGTACAGGATTAATCTCTTTAAATGACATGTATACTTTAAAATGACAATAATATCACATCTTGTATTTTGTTCTACAACTTTGTTAAATGAACGCAACTTTTTGTGGCTGATCAGTTATATGGCACTGAAATACTGCTACAATCTCCTGAAATTCTTTTGTTTATATGTGAATTGTTTATAATTTAAAGTATAGAAGGACATGATTTTCTTGTTTGTAATTGTTTAACTGCAACAAATCAAGAAAATGTGTTTAAATTTATTAACTCAACAATTTAACAACTTGACCATGTAATAATGACTATAGGTTCCTAATTATGAATCAGAAGGTTTTTTATTTGTAGCTGTGAAGAGATTAATAAATTTCAGGTCAACTTTAGTGGCTGAGAGTTTTACTAACCTTTGTGCTTTGCATGCACCTAAAAAGTAGTCTCCCTTTACACACAATTGATTATGGAGTTTCACAATCGATTATCTTATTGATTTGCTCAACCATCTGATGATTGATTATAATCGATAATCGGAGCAACACTAGCTATACATGTGATCCATTAGTATACACATGACTGTATGATCCATGAATATACATGTGATCGATGACTACTCATGTTCCAAACGTTTCCTCGAACATTTTAATCCCATATTAGATATTTTAACATTTAGGTTATGTTGAGATCAGAGTTAGTCTGCTATATAAAACCTGGAATTCATTGAAATCACATGCTGTCTCAAATCAAAAGATAATTGAGCTTCTCATTCATGATAGTATACACATATTTTGTATTGTAAATATGGCAATATCTGTCATTGCTTGGTCATGTGATTCAAAGATCCTGTGGATTGAAATGGCCTGATGATAGTATGATTGCTTCGAATTGAGAGACTGGTCAATATGTGACTCAGAATCGTTTTTATAAATACTTGTTTTCAGCTCTGATGTTGCTTACTAAATACTAAACTTACAAACTCTGTTTTAATTGAGGTTTTTTTTTTTTTTTTGAGAAGATAAATTGTATGCTTATAGATTTCAGACAGGTAGAGGTCAGTACAATGTCACAGGCAATTAAGGTTCAATACAAGATAACATGCTGGTAGGGATAGATAAATACAAAGTCTCATAATTTTGCTAATCCCTGGGTACAGCAACTACTATATCGTATTTCCCTGGTCGACCATTTGTCACAAGATAGACCGAGTCGGGACTGGATTAGTGAACACACGGAACGCAACTGCGTTAATAAGATGTTTATTTTATAAACGCAATTTTAAAAATCAACTCTGACACCAATATTTTACAAAATATAAGAAAAATCTATTTAAATAAATGTTCCTAACATGGAACTATGAATTTCAGTAACGTAATGACAAAAAAGAAGTATATGAATGAATTTACAAATATGAATATATATACAAGGCTCGTATAACGAGATAGATGCAAATATGAAAAGATAATACGTCGTCAATATGACGAGACTAGAATGAAGATATTAAATAATTAATACGTCGTCCATATGATGAGACATATGCAATCGTGAACCCTAAATTCTGAAGTTCTCGTTCATGGAACGAGATTTGTGTAGAATGAAATTATGCAGGTGTCGTTCATATAACGAGACTGCAAAGAAGATATTAAATAAATAATACGTCGTCCATATGACGAGACTGGAATGAATAAATGTAAACTACTTGCTGAGGTATTTTGCTACTAGCCTGGCGTCCGTCTGACGTCAGGAAGTACATCCGGTTACACAGAGTCAAACCTAACAGTTGTGACCTTCACCTCACGCAATCATATATAAATACCATATATCTATACATCTAACGCAGCATACATAAATGCAGCATACGTAAGCACCATACACAGGCACCACACACGGGCATTACACGGTCAGCATAGACAAGCCCACACACGTAGTCACCACAACATGGCACCACACACGCAGTTACCACAACACTGCACCACTTCAGCACAACACGTCACCACACTTCAGCACAACACTTCAGCACAACACTTCAGCTAAAATTAAAACAACTGAACTGTGTAATACATATGACACGGTCAAGTATTCTCACACATATATGTAGCGCATGTGCGCACATGAAATAATTATCCATGTACATTTAACGTTAAGCATGCAGCGTATAATTGAACTCAATTATGTTCAGATACAAAAGAACTAATGAAACAAAATATAGTACTTCTGATAAAATGGCGCTGCCTAACCTATGTATTTATTCTATAGATTTTATAATAAATACTAAACATCTAATCTGTAAAACAATGAATTATATCATAATACAAATAGCAATGAGAACAAAGTTAAATCTATTGTTACCTCTTTTAGCTGATAGATTGCTCAGTTTAGGATGAAAGCGTTTCCGACAAGACTACATTGTAATGTGATTTCTGTCTTATAATTTCGTCCTTATATACCCCTAGCTGTGACAGATATGCGCAGCTAGGTACTTTAAACTGCAGGCAATTTCGCACATACAGCATGAGCTGAGTGTTCGCTCATTATGCCGAAATAACTAAAAAGCCCAAAAAATAATAAACTACCCTCGGTAAGGCTGTACGCAGTAACGAAATCAAGACTAGATTTTTTGACCACATATACATATTGAACATAGTCGTATACAATTTCATGACAGTAGTTTCAGTGAATTCCATGTTTTCTATAGACATTGCGCTCTGATCTTTTACCCCAATATTCCTAATAATGGGTCATAAATGTCTGAGGAAAATTGGACGGCTAGGAGTTGTAGAAAAAAATGTACATAATTTTAGCTGTACAGTACATAATTTTAGCTGTACACACTTTGTTTTATAAAAAAAGGTACATAATTTTAGCTGTACAGTACATCATTTTAGCTGTACAGTACATCATTTTAGCTGTACAGTACATCATTTTAGCTGTACAGTACATAATTTTAG
This sequence comes from Unio pictorum, assembly GCA_030141615.1. Classification (NCBI taxonomy): domain Eukaryota; kingdom Metazoa; phylum Mollusca; class Bivalvia; order Unionida; family Unionidae; genus Unio; species Unio pictorum. Next base: position 2,059,790 of record JARLTB010000494.1, read on the forward strand.
CTGTACACAGTTTGTTTTGCATATAACATTATAATTTTTATTAACTACACAACAAGGTAAAAAAAAATGAAATCAAATTTTAAATGTATTAAAGAACGATCTCATTTTCAGTTGTAGTTTTTAATAGCAGAATTTTAAAAAATTAAGAATTATATATATGTCACTGTCTGTACACTCAACTGTACAGAATTTAACTGTATACAAGCTGTGTTTTTTCAACTTGTCTAGAATGATGTACAACGAGTTTCAGAACTTCTTCAAGAAGGAGCCAACCCCAATACCAGAGATAATGCAGGCTGGACTCCATTGGTATGATATCCTTAATTGTTTATATGATATCCTTAACTGTTTATATGATATCCTTAATTGTTTATATGATATCCTTAATTGTTTATATGATATCCTTAATTGTTTATGAAAAATTGTTAGGTCCATATGTACTCGCTTATAAGGTTAATCTAACTACACAGACCCAGTTCTTCCATTGTATTATACAGATCTGGGTCTGTGCATTTTGTTAGGAGTAATGAGTAGAACAAACATCAATAACCCTGATCTGCATTATGCTACAGCAGGTCAGGATCTTTGTTGTTTGCAGTTTTATTCAACTTATAAATGAGAATGTGTGGTAAGTTTGTTTCCATCATGGATGAAAACCTCCTATTACAGCGAATTCACAATTTTCCATGAGGTACCAATCATCGTATACAAAATTCCACTCTTAGACATGTCAGTATGGTAAGTTGCTTTCCATCATGGATGAAAACCTCCTATTACAATTTACAGTGGTTCACAACTTTCCATGGGGTACCAATCATTGTATACAAAGTTCCACTCTTAGACATGTCAGTATGGTAAGTTGCTTTCCATCATGGATGAAAACATCCTATTACAATTTACAGTGGTTCACAACTTTCCATGGGGTACCAATCATTGTATACAAAATTCCACTCTTAGACATGTCAGTATGGTAAGTTGCTTTCCATCATGGATGAAAACCTCCTATTACAATTTACAGTGGTTCACAACTTTCCATGGGGTACCAATCATTGTATACAAAATTCCACTCTTAGACATGTCAGTATGGTAAGTTGCTTTCCATCATGGATGAAAACCTCCTATTACAATTTTACAGTGGTTCACAACTTTCCATGGGGTACCAATCATTGTATACAAAATTCCACTCTTGATTTTTCTTGGAGAAAATCTCAGTTTATATCTTCAATACAAAGTATAAGGAAGGTATATTCATGCTGATTTTTACAGTTTCTTTTTTATTTCATCAAATTGTAGAGGATATGTTTTAGTTGGTTCTAATCCATTGTGGGTTGGTTTTTTTATATAAAAATATATTGATTTGTTTTCTAATCTTATGTTGGTTTAAGAGTTTCCAAGTCAAATATTTGGGATGTCATTTTTGGGAAATTATAATGATGTATTAGGATTAGTGATACTCAACTTTAGCCATAACCTGTCTGTTCATTTTTGGATATCTTCAGTTTCATCCTTTATTACTTGAGGTTCAGGGGTCCCATACTATATGGGCTTATTCCAAAAAGGTTTGAATAAATTCTTGAAAGCTGTTTTATATTTTATTTTGTGGGCTAGCTCATATGTTGCGTCTCAATAGGACTAAAGTACAATATGCATTGGTGCATACTTTTATTTAAAAGTTCTATTCCAGATTATTAGTACTTGCCACTAAATATTTTATTTGATTGAGATTTTCTAAAGAAGTACATTCCAGTGAGTATAGCATACTAGAATTATCAGATTTTCTAAAGAAGTACATTCCTTTGAGTATTACATAATAGTATTATAAGATGTTTTGAATGAGTGCATTCCATAGATTATGACATGAGATTTTATGAAATTTGCTTAATAACAGCTGATATTAATTAGTTCTGTTAATAAGTGTCATACTCGACACATTATATCCCCATCTAATCTGACATTATAATGACCATATTGTCCTTAGGATGATCAGCTGGTCAAGTAAGATGTCAACCATTTCATTTAGGTCACAGTGATTGAGTCACACTTGCTACATGTTTGTCAGCCAGTTCATTTAGGTCACAGGAATTGAGTCACGCTTGCTACATGTTTGTCAGCCAGTTCATTTAGGTCACAGGAATTGAGTCAGACTTGCTACATGTTTGTCAGCCTGTTCATTTAGGTCATAGGGATTGAGTCACACTTGCTACATGTTTGTCAGGCAATTCATTTAGGTCACAGGAATTTAGTCACGCTTGCTACATGTTTGTCAGCCAGTTCATTTAGGTCACAGGAATTGAGTCAGACTTGCTACATGTTTGTCAGCCAGTTCATTTAGGTCATAGGGATTGAGTCACACTTGCTACATGTTTGTCAGGCAGTTCATTTAGGTCACAGGGATTGAGTCACACATGCTACATGTTTGTCAGCCATTTCATTTAGGTTACAGGGATTAAGTCATACTTGCTACATGTTTGTCGGACATTTCATTTAGGTAACTTTTGCTACATGTTTGTCAGCCATTTGTAAACCAGTTAATTTAGGTGACATGGATTAAGTCACATTTGCTACATGTTAGTTATCTGTATTACTTTACTTCAGTTTATAGATCATAAAGGGAGGTGCTACTTGGAAAAACTGGTTCTAATCAAGGATATGCACAGATAAGAGAAGTGTCCTATGACAAAATGACATGCTTATTGGACTAGGTCCTTGAGAGCCCAGTTGTTTTATCATAAAGACTAAATGTCATGCTTATTGGACTAGGTCCTTGAGAACCCAGTTGTTTTATCATAAAGACAAAATGTCATGCTTATTGGACTAGGTCCTTGAGAGTGCAGTTGTTTTATCATAAAGACAAAATGTCATGCTTATTGGACTAGGTCCTTGAGAGTGCAGTTGTTTTATCATAAAGACAAAATGTCATGCTTATTGGACTAGGTCCTTGAGAGTGCAGTTGTTTTATCATAAAGACAAAATGTCATGCTTATTGGACTAGGTCCTTGAGAGTGCAGTTGTTTTATCATAAAGACACATTTAGAAATCGGTATCTACAATTTTTCCATTGTATTTACAATAGCTGCAAACACTGGGCTATTAATAGCATGCTTTATTACTCTGTTGACTTTTAATTTCAGCATGAAGCATGTAACCATGGTTACACAGAGGTTGCTAGGTTACTTCTGGATAATGGTGCCCTGATTAATGTTCCTGGGATGGACAATGAATCTCCACTTCATGATGCTGTCACCAATAGCCGATTAGACTGTGTGAGACTACTTGTCTCAAGGGGTGCATCTCTCACTGTAAGGTAAGTCAATGTGAGACAGTGGGTAGAAGGAAACAGTTTGTAAAATGTAGGTGAAGCCCTTCACAGAATTTAATGGTGTGGGGTGGGTATTGGATATTTATTGTTTATCTTGTCGAAGTCCCTTTCATTGCTCAAAAACAAAATGCAGGATGATTGAATGCATTTTGAACATATTTCTAATAAGACTTGAAATCCTGGGCTAAAGAAAGAGAATACAGATTCTCACTCATATTTTAACAGGTAAATATTCAAAGATACTTTTGGTCTGTTTTCATTGATAGTAACTTGTTGATGCCCGATTGTGAAGCCCCCACTATGACCAGATTTGTCCACCCCTTCATGATTAACCCACCCATTTTCCTGATTGACCCCTCCCTTTATTTAACTTGGACAGTGTCCAAATTTACCAACTCTTTTATGCAACCCTCTGTATGTTGAAAGCAGGAGCTGCAAAGTGCTAAGTCTGAGCAACAATTTGTTCAATTCATGCTGCCCACAGGCTCCCAGAATGCTGGGTGTGGGCTCTTGTTGGTTGAATTCAGGTAGCCCAGAGGCTACCAAAATGCTGGGTCTGGGTTGTTGTTTATTTAATTCAAATGTCCTGTGCTCTGTTACATGATATCATGGTTTAATGTTTACTTTTGTCAAGGCACACAAGTATACAAATATTTCACAAAGGAGAATGATTATTAATAACTCATAACACGGCATATCATGAATCTTTTATGGGCTAATGGATATCAACTGGGTTGCCACGTTGTTTTCCTGGTAGCCCAGTGATTTTGTTGTACCATATCTGGAAGGTATATCATTGCATGGTGTGCAGATGAAATACTGCAGTGTGCAGAATTCTTGTATTAAATTTCCTCTCCTATAGGTATTCTAATGATTATTGCAGTATTCTTAGTAGTAACATCCACCAAACGTAATTAGTATATATCTACTGACAGTGTACCTTATTCTTGTCAAGGGTTCTCATTAGTTACCATTCACTGACAGTGTAACTTATTCTTGTCAAGTGTTCTCATTAGTAATTATCCACTGACAGTGTACCTTAGTCTTGTCAAGTATTCTCATTAGTAACCATTCACTGACATAAGTATATCAATTTCCACCTTGTGAGACAGAAGTATTTAGACATGAAATGCTTGAAGAAACTATACAAAGACATATCACACAAGAAAATCTTGGACTTTGAAAGGAAATGTAGTACATGCAGCAAACATTCATAAAGTTTTCAAGATTTTACTCCTGTTACCTGTATATATTGTGATTTTATATATATATATTGTACAGAATTTTTAAATCCATGTTTTTTATGTAATTTTTTTCACTACATTTTACAATTTAATATTTTTGTAAAATTCATTGTTACATTTTTCAGACTAAACCTCTTGTTGGCAGTACATATCCACTTTTGTGCAGTGGTTTTGTCCTTTAGATGTCACAATAATATACCTGACACTTGGTTTCTACAAAATGACATACGTTGTCATATTCAACCCATGTGACACACTGTTGACATGTGGTTCCAAACTGTGTCACTCAAAACGACAAACTGTCTCAGCCAACACAGGTAACACACTATTAATACAGTAGAACGTCGTTTATCCGAACGTTTATTATCCGGAGCGTCAAATATCCAGACCAGTTTTTATATCCGGACCAGTTTTTTTTTTATCAACTACATGTACTGTACATGTATATGAATACGTTTTCGAACAGTGCAATGCTCAACAGTTGTTTCGCGTGAGGCCAAAAGTGACGGGAAAACCCAAGGTGAGGGATATTTGGGGAATTTCAGTTGATAAGTTGACACTAATCCCTTTTCAAGAATCTCAAAACTCGTTTTAGATACATGTAATGATCCCGTTATAGGCATCAGAAAGCGTTTCTAATTTAAGCCCTTCTAACTCGCCCTAGTCCTGAGGAAATTCTGGATTTGGTAAACATCTGCGCGGAATATTAGGTCAGTTTGTTTCTAAGTGAGGTGGTGTATACGTGCTCTTCTGTTGAGTTGTGAACTGCTATGGCTTCGAATTCAAAACGGAAGCGCAACGTCTTGAACATAGAGACAAAACTTGAAATATTGAACCGTCTCGCGAAGGGAGAAAGTGGAGCGTCTCTAGCACAGTTTTATAATGTTGGAAAGTCAACAATTTCTGACATAAAAAAAAGCAGAGAAACCATTTTAAATTTTGCGTCAAAACCTGACTCAGAAGATAGCTCGAAGAAAAGGAAAACCATGAGGGAAGCAAACGATGTTGTTCTTGATTGTGCACTCTACTTGTGGTTTTCACAAAGAAGGAGCAAAGGGGACCCGATATCGGGCCCTCTGTTGTGCGAAAAAGCTCTGGAAGTTAACGAGAAATTAGGCTGTTCGGCTGATTTCAAAGCTAGCACTGGTTGGTTACAGAACTTTAAATCGCACCATGGGACATGGGAACTGCAGATTGAAGGCGAATCATTGTCTGGCGATAAGAATTCTGCCCACAAGTTTAAGGAAACATTTTTGCAGCATGTGGAAGAAGAAGGTTACTCCAGAGACGACGTTTACAATGTAGACGAGACTGGAGTAAATTGGAAGGCTCTGCCAAGAAAGTCATTGGCTTCAAAACGGGAGTCCACAGCACTAGGTTTTAAAGTCAGCAAGGAACGTGTTACAGCCATGGTTTGTGCGAATGCTAGTGGAACACACACTTTGCCATTGCTTGTGATTGGCAAATCTAAGAAGCCTCGCTGCTTCCAAAATGTTTCTTGCCTTCCTACTCTTTACAAGGCGCAAAAGAGTGCGTGGATGAACTCTGCCCTTTTTTCTGAATGGTACTGTAAAGACTTCATTCCCAACGTCAAGAAACTTCGTGAACGTGAAGGGAAAACAGGCAAAGTTTTACTGATTCTCGATAATGCTCCCTGTCACCCACCTGTCGAAATTCTCAATGCAATTGATGACGACTTCAGCGTGATGTATCTTCCACCAAACGTCACTGCGCTGGTGCAACCAATGGACCAAGGCGTCATTGAAAAGCTCAAGAGAATTTATAGGAAACAAGTTTTGCGGAGATTACTTTTGGCAGAAAACGACAAAGAAAGTGTTGCTGCTTTTGCTAACAAGCTCAATATGAAAGACGCCTGCTACATGTTAGCCGAAGCATGGGGCTCGCTCGAAAGACAGAACCTGAAAAATGCATGGAATAAGCTGTGGCCAGATTTAGAAGGCGAAAAAGACTCCAATGACGACCACAGGGAGGAGATTACCGACTTTGTCCAATCGATCCCAGGATTTCAAGAATGCGATGAAGAAGATGTAGAAACCTGGATGGCATGCGATGCAGAAGACTGTGGATTTCAAATGCTAAATGATGACGAGATTGTGACTTCCGTGCAAGAAGAATCCGACCCTGTCAACGATGAAACGGATGAAGACGAGGACAACAGCAACAATGAAAGTAGCAAGGGTCCATCAAATGCTGACGCGTTTGCTGCGTTAGAGACAGCTATGGAGTGGTACGAACAACAATCAGAGTGCTGTCCTACTCAACTACTGCTGCTCAAGAGAATCAGAGACCTTGCAGCGAAAAAACGAAGGTGTACAATGGTACAGCGAAAAATAAGTGATTATTTTCCACAATAAAGGTAAAATTGCGACATTTTGCACCTATTTTGCTCTTTCTTCACGCACGTTTCCCGCATGTGATGATTTTCAATATTCGTATAGTGTCCGGCTTCATATACTGCATGGATCGCATTCGGTTTTCGGTTATCCGAACAATCGCGTATCCGAACGGTGTCCGGTCCCAATTGATTCGGATAAACGAAGTTCTACTGTATACGGTTCCAGACTGCCTCTACCATATTTACCACTGGACTCTAAAAACACAAACCCAAGTCTGGTTCCGAACCTTGATTGAATGCACAAAATTATTATCTCTTAGCTACTTCATATGAACAGATTTTGAGAACTATTCACTTATTCTTCTGTGCAAGATTAGTTTGGGAAATTGGGATTATTTGAATTAGAGATTATGTGAATTATGATCAATTGAACATATATGCCAATTTTTGCAATATACTTATCATTCTGCATATTTTGCAAATATTATATTTCACCATTTTGAGCATTAAATTTTGTAAGGAAACACATATATGCCTTGAGGTAACATAATAAATGTTTTTACTATTCATATTTGCTTTTTGCTATAATAATCTAATTAAGTAGGGGTGTGGTGAACTCACCTTTTCTTGAAACTGCAATACACAGGAGATATTATCTAATAACAGAAAAAGGTGTAAGCTCCATCTATTCATTTCATTTTACCCTTGACATGTTAAATATTTCCCACCTGTATAAGCTTCCTATTTCGTATCCAGTCTAAAATTTTTTTCTCAGAATTTATCTAATTTTAGAATTCTAATCAGAATTTCTAAAAATATTTTTTTTTAGTCTTGCTTGGAGTGGTCCTTTCCCTATGAAAGATTTTTATAATTCTTATATCCTCCACTCCTCACAGAAGGTCAGGAACCACTGATCAATTTCACCCAGGTACTGGCTAGATGTTTCATTGTCCCCTTGTCTGTCCAAGACATTAGCTCCTCCTACTGGTAGGCTTTTAAATTTCTATAATTGGCCAGTACACCTAGTTTGATATTTCACAGTTTGCACTAACCCCTTTTCACAGGTATCTGTGAACACAGAAATCAATCCGTTATTGTGACACACATAGTTTAATCCCTTTAAAGTGACTAGCAGACTCCCATCTAATTACTGAATAAACACACAGCCAGCCATCCACAATGGGTCTCAAAAACTGTCATAAATCTTATGTAACCTTTAGCCAGCAATAAAGTTGAAATCAGTCGTAATGATGGGAAAATTTTGACTATTTCCTCACAGAGGTGAAGTTATTGATATTAGGGTGGAGGCACAAGGGTATGTATAAATATTTTATAAAGACAAGTTGGAAAAAGTGGCTTTGATTTAGAATTCTTTTTTTGTTTTTTTCATCAGTTAATGGATCATTGAGCATGTAAACTTTTCTTTACGTAGCAACTTTTTTCCATTGCAGAACTCTTCAAGGCTTCACACCCATGGACCTTGCCAGGACAGCAGAGATGAGAGAAGCACTGAAAGTTGAATTCGATACAACTGTGACCAGTGTAAGCCAAGAGGTAAAACTTAACAATAGACACTCACTTATCATCCACTGCTCCTCAAGAATAGAAAAGGAAATTTGAAGACATGCTGATATAGGAATGATCAGAATTTGTGTGCATTAATTTTAAGATGTGCCATGTCAGAAGGTGATAAGAATATTTAATTCCTGACATTTAGAACCAAAACATAGCAGCTGAAATATTGTGTTGTCTATAAATAGCAATGAGTCATTATGCCTGAATTATACAGTAGTTAACATTGTACTGAATTGTTGTACCTCTGTTATACAGTAATTTACATAGCAAGGAATTGTTATACCTCTGTTATACAGCAATTTACACAGCAAGGAATTGTTATTCTTGTTATACAGTAATTTACATTGCAAGGAATTGTTATTCCTGTTATACAGTAATTTACATAGCAAGGAAGTGTTGTACCTGTTATACAGTAATTTATAATGCAAGGAAGTATTATTCCTGTTATACAGTAATTTACATAGCAAGGAAGTGTTGTACCTTTATCATATAATAATTTAAGTAGTTATGATTTTGTGCCTCATTTATATAGTAGTTTACATAAACTGAATAAAAAATTACATTTCACTTGCAGACTATTGATCCATTGGAGTACCAACTGCCTTGTTTTCTGGGTACAAGTATTTCCAGAGAACAGCGAATCACCATGCAGAAATGTGCAGCTATTCTGCAAGCAAAGGTTACAGAGGAATTCACACCAGAAGGTAATAAATTTTAGGGTTTTGTTAGTTTGTTTGATTAGGATTTTTAATGTAGCTTTAACATTGTTTCAGTCATATCGCTACGATATCTGCAGTGAGGCAGTTTATAGTGGTGTCTAGCACTGGGGCAGAGTAGTGAAATCAAGTGAGACGTATGCACCATATTATTTATTAATTTAGAGAAATTTGTTGCAAAAACTTTCTTTGAAAAATCTTTGCTAACTTTTTATGAAATTAATGTCTAATTAATTATTATTCAAAGATAATCAGATGACAGGTATTTTATAATGCTATAAATATATTTAACTTTGTAGAAATCAATTAAAAATAGGAATATTATTGTCCATACTTAAGTCTATTGATTGGGATATGGCTTAAGCTGTTCCTATTGGAGGATCATTGCTAAATTAATTGTTCTTAACAATCTAAACATGCACAACATTTGGTATAAAAAGTTACATTTTCACTCGGTTACTTTAAAAGAGTTATATGTCCATCAGTTCTGTTCTGTTATGTCACATTGTACCATGAATTACATTTCTACTCGGTTAGGGACTTCTTGGATTGAAACCAAATGTTTGGCATTATGCTATACTGTTATAAGACCTAGGTAACATTTGATTTTACTGACAAAAGAGTTATGACTCCAGTTTGACTTCTAGCACACACACACACACGCACACACACACACATACAAAACACTGTTGCAGAAAAATCTTCATGATATCAATACTCAACTTGGTCTTTAATGAACAAAGGTTAAATAGGTCAGTTCTTATTTGTTTCAGTGACTCACCTTGTGATTGGCTGTAACCAGAACGGAACCTGTCCACGAACTATTAAGTATCTGCATGCAGTTCTCACGGGGAAGTGGATTGTCAGTTTTGATTGTAATAATGTTTTTTAGCCTTATAATATTTTATAAATAAGTAGTAATGATTTTCTTTAAAGTTGCTTTCAGTTTTACAGCATTGAATCTAAATATAACAATGCAAAAAAAACCATTGAGGTACAGGTGTATATCAATGAGTTCTAGCATAAAGAAGTGTTTTTAAATGGATCCCACTTTGTAACTTTGCCATTTAAAATTATTTTTCATGTGCTATTGTCTGTAAGACATTTTTTAAAAACCATATTTTATTTGTTTCCACATCCCCCATTATGTAATATTGGTAAATATATATTTAATGACATCTATCTGTAAACATTTTCATTATGAGAGCATAAATCTCAAACCATTCAAGGTGTCAGACAAACTTGATACACATGTCAAGCAAGATTCCTTTTGAAATTTATAATTTTCCAAATTAAACATTTTTAATTTTACCTTGGAAAAACAAAGTGTAAACACAAAACAACAAGAGCAACCTTTGTCCATAATTGAGGGTAACGTTTTGGCCTACCTGACTATTGTCATGTATTATCTACCTGAATTTTGTCATATATATATAAATGGTAAACAAGATGTTTAATACAATTTAAGTTCAAGGCCTGACATTATTTATGAGTTAATTAATTTTACCATTAGCAATGACCCGGTTCCAGGACATTTTGTTGCATTATAGGTCATGTGACAGTCTGTATATAAAGGTCTAGGTTAAAAAAAAAAAATCATTTATTCCCATTTTAACTTCAGTCTGTTGAATCATTTTTAGTTGCGTTCATTTCTAATTTGAGAGGAATTATTTATTTAAATTATTACAAAGTGCTCATTAACTTGGACTGACATTTTCTTAGGATTATTGAAGACTCATTCAAAGACATTCTACATTATATCATTATGGTATCTCAAGACTTGATACATCACCACCTTCAAGACTATTGGAATTCATTTCTAGTATTCTATACTTTTAGACTTTTGATTGGACACTAGGATTTTTTGAGATTTAATTCACAATGCTGTCAGTTCCTCTTATATTTTCACTTTGTATTCTGAGGTTTGTTGAATTTTACAAAACGTTTTGGTTTTGCTTCTTTCTGTTACATAGTTTAAGATCATAGCCATAGCAATATAAAATAAGTATTCTGGATCATCAGGTATTAGCAGGTATTAGTCTTTTTAACAAACCTTTAAAAAAATATGGAAAATGAAGATTTTGCCATACAGGTAGGGAAAAACCCATTTTACATTATTTTGACATTTTTGGGGGGGGACTGGGGTCAGAGTGCATTTTGCCTGTCAAACATTGCAACACGTTTTGGTGTCAGCATTGAGTAGCCATTTGCTATGTGGCCTAGCAAACTTAAACAGCCTTTTGCCAAATCCTACCTACGTGAAATTGATAGGAAGATGATTTATCTTCTCAGAAATTGCGGGCATAATATTAGATATAGTCTTACTTCATTGCCAGGGGCCCCAAGTGGCCGAGCGGTCTAAAGTGCTCTCCATTACAGATCACTGCTGTCTCACCTCTGTCTGCGTGGTTAGAGTCTCAGCTTCGGCCAATGTGGGTATGTGAGAAAGCTTGCCAGTAGCTTCTCGTGGGTTGGTGGTTCTTTCGGGGGGGGGGGGGGGTCCCTGGGTTCTTCCTCCACCATTAATACTGGCTACCTTGTATAGCCTATCATGTGCTGAAAAATGACGTTAAACCGTACAACAACAACTTCATTAACAGATGAGACAAAACTACAGAGATGATAAAATTTGATGTACTCCATTTTGCTTTGCTAGTTACATGACCACCCAAATCTCATGACCTGAAAAAAGCCATTGATCCGGCAGTCACATGATGCCAACAAAAACCAGATTGATTTTTTTTTCTGTGATGAATTTGGCTTTTGCCAGATTACAGCAACTGCAATAGCTCTGAGAAAGAGCTTAGTAAGGTTAGAATTGGGTTGAAGTCAGTAAACCTGGGTTGAGTTCAGTTAGGTTAGTATTGGGTTGAAGTTAGTAAACCAGTGCTAAGTTCAGTTAGGTTAGTATTGGGTTGAAGTCAGTAAACCAGGGTTGATTTCAGTCAGGCTAGTATTGGGTTGAAGTCAGTAAACATTGACTGAGTTCATTTAGGCTGCTATTAGGTTGCATAAGGTTAATATTAGATTTCACTAGGCTAATAATCCTACTTGCTAGTGAGCGATATTAGATTACAAAAGCAAACAGTGGAGAAAGGTAGTTCACTACTACAAGGAAATTTTGTTTCACTCACAAAAGAGCTTCCCAGCTGAGACAAAACCTAGATAACTTAGATATGCAAATAATTTACAATAAATGTCTTAGGCCTCTGTGTGTGTGTGTGTGTGTGTGTGATTTGATTTTCAAAGTAGCTTATACAATTTTTCAGTCATATTGCTATGATGTCTGCAGTGTAGCAGTTTATAGTGATGTCTAGCACTGGGGCATCAAGCTGCAGACATGTACCATCATGTCCCACCTAGTCACATTATCTTGGCACCAGGCTGACCAGTCCTAACACTAACCTCTTAATACTGAGCACCTAGCAAGGCAGCTGTCAGTACCAATTTTTTAAATCTTTGGTATGACTTGGTTGGGATTCGAACCAGCAGCCATCCAATGTGGACTCTCTAACTAGTCCACTGGAGCAGTTGTCATATACCTTATATTCAGACCTGTTTTCTGAAGAATACAGATTAAATGTATATTTTCTAAGGGCAAGAAATGTATATTTTCTAAGGGCCAGCAATGTATATTTGCTAAGGGCAAGCAATGTATATTTGCTAAGGGCAAGCAATGTATATTTGCTAAAGGCAAGCAATGTATATTTTATAAGGGCAAGCAATGTATATTTGCTAAGGGCAAGCAGTGTATATTTTCTAAGGGCAAGCAGTGTATATTTGCTAAGGGCAAGCAATGTATTTTTCTAATTGCATGCAATGTATATTTCAAAGGGCAAGCAATGTATTTTTTTTCTAAGGGCAAGCAATGTATTTTTTTTTAAGGGCAAGAAATGTATTTTTCTAAGGGCAAGCAATGTATATTTTTAAGGGCAAACAATGTATTTTTGCTAGGGGTAAGCAATTTATGATTTCTAAGCGCAAGCAATTTATATTTTATAAGGGCAAGCAATCATAATCATTGTTAGTTTGATGCAAGCATTTGAAAATTTCTGTTTTGTCAGCTTGATGCAAGCATTTGTCCGGTGTTGAAAATGTCAGCATGAGGATGGGTTATTCAGTAGAAATAGAATGTCTTGTGTGCTTACAGTACATATCGCTGGCATGATCACAGCCCAGGTATTTTGTTCTTGACAAGAAGATAAGTTTGGATTAGCCTTTGCATTTGGGATAGTAAATTGAATTCATAAGCTAATTGCTTTCTATATTGTTGGGATAGTAAATTGAATTCATAAGCTAATTGTTTTGTATATTATATTGTGTATTATGCCTAGTCACCTGAGTTCGTTTGTTTTTTAGCTAGCTTGGATTTTTCTTATCTCTTATGTGCCCTATACCTCATCTGTATTGATTTTATTGTACGTGGCTTCCATTTTCCATACTCATGCAAACATTTTTACATTTTAATTTATTTTCTGTGACTTTTTGTAGGGATAAGTACATTTTAATTTATTTTTTGTGACTTTTTGTAGGGATAAGTACATTTTAATTTATTTTTTGTGACTTTTTGTAGGGATAAGTACATTTTAATTTATTTTTTGTGACTTTTTGTAGGGATAAGTACATGCATTGAATACAAGACTCGAGTATGTGAGGAAGCCTTCGAAGTACCAGGCACCAGTATTAGTCCGGACTCAGGTGCTGCTCACAAGGGGCAAATGAATAGAAAGCAACAGGTGTAGTATTTAATTATAAATGACCTCCATAAATAGAGTTTACACTCTGTAATTAATTCAAACTATTGCTACATTTTACTGTGATTGTATCAACAAAGATTTGTTACATGTAATTGTAATTATGTCAGACATTTACATGTAATTGTGATGTCAGACATTTGCTACATGTAAATGTAATTATGTCAGACATTTACTACAAGCAGCAGCAGGGGCGAATCAGACAACTTTTTTAGAGGCGTCAATTTAGCAAACCAAGGCTTCTTAACAAATCAAAAAAAAAAGCGTCAATTTGGCAAATTAAGACTTCCTTTTAAATATTTTATAGAGGCTCATGGGCAAAAAAAAAAGACGCCACAATTGTTGTGTCTCTCCCCCCCCCTCCCCGTTGCTGCTGCTATGGGTTTAAAAAATTTTTTTTTAACCGAATATTTGATCAAGTTCAATACGATATCTTGATCTAGGAACATGCAAATTTATCATTACAAATCCATGCGGGATTGACTGAGCATAACTAAAGAAATTTCTAAAGAGATTATAATCCATATCACCACCACACCAAGTCTGGTGAATGTTTCGTAGCGTATGTGTATCAACTCCATTGAATACAGCAAGAATATTACAGTTATCTCTGATCACTTTTGGTATTTGAGTGTATCATTGAAGGACATCAATCACATCAATGTTTTTATGTCTGCCTCTGGAAAATATCCTAACAAGATTTTTTTGATCATCACATCATCATATATGACTAAATTGTTAATACTTCCATCAATATCATCAATGCTCGGTGCTTCTTCGATATCAGTTATAAATTCAATAATACCCTCGCCGGTGATTTCTGCTGCCTTTTCGTTGTAATCCTTTAACACTTCGTAGCATCGCTGATCATCTACACTTGGGGCTATTAAATACAACTTATCCAATTTCATTATCAAATTAAGTAGCAGTTGTGTCTTGCCACTTCCAGATGGTCCGATTATAATCATTCTAATTGAATTCGGCATGGTGTTTAATAGGTTCCCGTCATCGGGTAAATGAAGAATCAATTACATTCATGTTATTATAAATATATGATGGATCTATATTGTGTAAACTGGCCAAATCTATTACAAGTTGATGTTGCGAGTCGATACAAACAAGCATAACCGCTAAAGACAAAATCATCAACTACAGTAGCTTCTGCATTTGAAAGGATTTATCGAATAGGTCCTCGGCATTGGCCAAATCTATTACAAGTTGATCCTGGCAAGGAATTTCAGGGTGCAGTGTTATCAACAATGAAGCATCATAATGTCACTATCAGACGAGGGCATACTGCACTACATCGCGATCAGGCAATTGTTGAACGATTTAATATGACACTTGCTGAGCGGTTATTTGGATATCAATACGTGAAGGAATTCATCCAGGATAAACGATCTCGTGAATGGGTCAAGAGATTACCAGGCCTGATTACCGCGCTGAATAATGAGATTACTCGAACAATTAATATGAAACCTAACAACGCGATTAAAAAGAAGAATATACCCATAAAACCGCAAAATGATTTTTCAAAACAACCAATTCTCGGTAATGTCACTGTTAGGTATTTATATGAACCAAGAGAGCTTGAAGGTGGCAAACAAAGAGCTACTGATCCTATTTGGAGTGTTACCACGCATAAAATATCTAGTATAACGAGATCTACAGGTAGACCGCCAGTCTATAGATCGGATTCAACTGCTCCTCAGCGAGGATTTACTAGTGAACAACTACAAGTAATACTCGAGGATACTCAATTACCACCGCGTGGTCTTAACTAGCACCTCTTTATCTGTTGCACTCAAGACATGTTAACATCACATTATCTCTGGTATGGTATGGTATGGTATCTCTACTATCTTTTCTGTCTACGGTAAATTGGCGAGAATCTTTATCCGACCAACACCAATTCATTATACAATTGCAACTCACGCAGTGATTATTCTGTTGTTGTTTCAGTGTAATTATTTATTCAGCATCAATGTCAAATTCTCTGTTATTTTTTTTATCCTGCTGTTTATAACCAGATAGTTTTTTTCTGATTATGTCAACGCTGACAATATCATTTATTGTAGTGTCATTATAGTCTAAAACAACTCTTCGAAGTTGATTTATTCTTCATACTCTGGACACTGCAAGATAGACTAAATTCGACCACTCGATGTGATTATCTATGATCCAAACAATTGTATCGGATATAGTTAATCCCTGTGAAGAATGTATTGTCGCTGTGTAACCTAGCGTCCATGGGGATTTATCAGCGCGCAATGTATCTTCGACGACATTGATATCAACCAACACAATATCATTTAACACTAAATTCTGCTTCTCACTTTGTCCTGGAATATCAACTTTGATATTTTGACTTCGTGTATCCTTGGGTCTATAACACAATGGCGCTGGAAGTGTTGTAAATTTATCTTTATGTAATTCAAATAACTTCATCTGAAGTGTGTCTCTGACTATCTTTCTACTTGCCACTATCAAATCGTTTGGTCTTCACGCTTCCCAAAAATCATTTAATGGGGTTTCTGAAATTATTTCACGGGTTATTTCACATTGGATTCTATCTGGTTGTAATCTGATTAGTTTCTTGAACTTGTGTAATTGTTCATCAAGTGCTCTATGATCAGTATTAATTTCTTCATAATAGTTTACAAAATTCTTTAGCCAATCATGTGGAGACTAACTGACAAATGGTGGTGGTTGACCGTGATCGCCACACATTATCACTTTTGTATTCGCTAGCAATAACCAATCGAGAAATCTTTGTAATACATCTAATGACACTGTGCATATCTCATCCCAAATAATGACATCAGGAATAAATTTCTCACCCATTTGATCAGGAGTCCATTCGTCACCTTTCCATCGAAAAAAACTATGATAAGTACAAGCATTAATTCCTCGTTGTTTCATCTCTCTGGCAAGTCTGTGGGTTGGTATTAGCACAACCATGTTTGATTTGGAAATGCTAGCGTTTTTACGAAATAATTCAATCGCACGAGTCGTCTTTCCTGACCCAGCATAACCATTTAAATAAACTGTTTTATGTCTACATATTGGATCAGATATCAATGGTGCATTAGATAGTTCTGATATCTGATTTTTTTTAAAATATTTATCTTCAATCGTAACATCTGCTGATGTGGAATTATCACACATTATTTCCTTTTTAATTCTCCATGATCCCCAGCTCTCGTTTGAATTAGTGAATTCTGCCACTGCTTCGCTGTGTTTCACATTTATATAAAATGAATCAGTAGCAACTCTAACTGCGGATTCAGGAAATCTATTTATCATTGAAAATAAATTAATAGAAGCATAAGCTAGCATAGACGACCTCAAATGTCCATACTGAAGATTTTTTCCATCTGTGTAAGTAACAATTGTACCCAATTTGGTTCCATCGACAAGAAAGCCTCTTTACGATCGACGTATATACCCCTAGATGTTACATCTGCGATTATAAAATCGTATTCAGCATCATCTATAATCAACCGTGAAGAATACCTGTTATTGTCGTATTTTTTTCCACCCTGAGTGAATTTACCGATTATTCTTCTAAAAAGATCCTTTGCTTGTCTATTAATAACTTCAAAGATTTCTTTTGACCGTTTTACGATATATTCTTCGTCGAGATCGGGGAATTGTTTTTTGTAATCGCTGATTATACTATCTAGACTATCAGGTTGTGGTAACCAAACCTCAGTCTGCTCTTGATATGATATAATCGCTTCAATGACAATCAGCGATATTAACATTTTAGAATCAATCCCAGTCAGAATTCCTGGTTTGGAATCATGACTCAAAGTGACGTTTTTTTTTTATCTTTCAAGATTGGTTCAAATTTGTCGCGTATAATCCAATTTCCCATTTCTGAACGGATAATGAATTTCACTCTAAAGAAATACTTTTTCTGGTCAAGATGCGAGATTATCACTGCTGCTCTTTCGTCATTCATGGTGGCATCAATATCACCATCAATTCGAAATGTTGACCAACAGTGAGATGCTCCATCTCGTTTGAATTCATTAAAACAATCGCGGATTTTACCTATCATGCTTCTATCACTTATTAGACCCTTTGGTACATCTACGAAGACTCTATCAAGATTGAATTTAGCATTTTTCCAAGGCTTAATTTTAGATAATCTCTCAAACTCTTCCATATTATAATTAAAACAAGTATTTAAATAAAGAATTTATTATATAATGAACCATTGCAAGTGGATTATGATAGGATCAGTAACCGCATGTAACAAATCATGCAGAAAGGAATTCTGTGGATATCATATGCAAAGTTTTCGTAACGGAAGTTTTGGACCACTCCCTTGCATACGATGTGGGGTAGGTGTGCGTGGTAAATCGCAATTATGTCTGAGTTGTGGTGGTAAGCGATACATTGAGTTGAAGCGTTATTATGATAAACGAATTAAGAATTCCATCAATGACTCTGACTACCGTATTTTCCGACGTATAAGTCGAGACTTTTTTACTTGAAAGTTCGGTCTTCGTCTTGTACTCCGAATCGACTTATATATGGATTTTGTCATTGAAATTGCATCGACTTATATATGGATTATAGTATCCGGTATGCTATTGATATTGCTATATAATCGGCATAATCGAAAACAGGTCACATAGAAGTACAAATTCATGTTAAATTACTATGTCAATAAATTGTCGTAAAATAATATGACTGCATTTATATTTGTAAGTTTTGTCATTATTTATTTTGCATTCTGTTTTTTCTTATTTCTCAAACATAAAATAAAAGAAAACAATTACCGGTAAAAACTTAACCGGGCCGCATAGCACACTTACGGTCTATACTCTATAGTGTACTGTACTGATTCAAAGCATATTGTTTGTTCCTTAAATAAAAAGATATGAAATAACTGGTCCATTAATATTTGATTTTCCAGTATAATGTTGGACACACGTGAGCAATTACCGGCATAGCTTTTTTTATTGATCCAATTGATCAAGGGATGTAATCCATATTAACTCAAGCGTTCTATGATTATTTATAAAATAATGTAGATCATGCATTCTACTGAATCCCCCAAATCATATGTTTCTACGGTACTTTATCATTTTAGCTGTGCTGATATTTACAGTGACATAATTCAGTGATTAAAATACAGCCAGTTCTGCCTGCTGTATTTATTAGAGTACATCAAAAGAACATGACGCAATAGCTGGGCGGCAAGTTCAAAGAACTTTGACTAGCAGCTTGGGTGGGAAAATGTGCTGAAATTTAGAATGACTGAATTCAGAGATCCTGAGATGTACATGTAGTGATTATAAGAATACACTTTAGCTTCCATTATTTAATCTACGGACATGTACTATTTCATCATTCATTATGTACACCCGTTATGTAATTTTTGTTATTTTCTTTTCATTGAATTCAGTCACATAATGATCTGTGTGGATATTTTCGATGGAAATATTTTTGTATTATGGATTCAGTGTATGTTACAAGATTCGCTGGTGAGTACACGGTGTTGATACTCTTTTCATGCAATAGATTATACATGTATATATAAATTAGACACGTGTATGTACCAATGCATGGTTCTCTGAATAAAGTACCGTAATTGTATTTGACAAAGTTTCTAAAATAAATTACCGTAGGTTTAAACTGGAAGGAATGATCATAGCTCTTATTGCAGTGGATATTGCCGGTAATATGGAATATCATACGACGATACCATCAATATTCATGCAACTGGAAGTTACTACCGGTAGTATAAAATACAAAGCCAAGTTATTGACCTGGCCTCGTCTTATACTCCGAATTGACTTATATATGGACGAAGGATGGAAAATTTACAAAATTGGTCAATTCAACTTATACTCCACATCGACCTATAGGCCGGAAAATACGGTATGTCAATGACAAAATCATAAGTGTCACAAGATAGACCGAGTCGGGACTGGATTAGTGAAGACACGGAACACAACTGCGTTAATAAGATGTTTATTTTATAAACGCAATTTTAAAAATCAACTCTGACACCAATATTTTACAAAATATAAGAAAAATCTATTTATATAAATGTTCCTAACATGGAACTATGAATTTCAGTAACGTAATGACAAAAAAGAAGTATATGAATGAATTTACAAATATGAATATATATAAAAGGCTCGTATAACGAGATAGATGCAAATATGAAAAGATAATGCGTCGTCAATATGACGAGACTAGAATGAAGATATTAAATAATTAATACGTCGTCCATATGACGAGACATATGTAATCGTGAATCCTAATTTCTGAAGTTCTCGTTCATGGGACGAGATTTGTGTAGAATGAAATTATGCAGGTGTCGTTCATATAACGAGACTGCAAACAAGATATTAAATAATACGTCGTCCATATGACGAGATATATGCAATTGTGAACCCTAAATTCTGAAGCTCTCGTTCACGGAACGAGATTTTGTGTAGAATGAAATTATGCAGGTGTCGTTCATATAACGAGACTGCAAAGAAGATATTAAATAAATAATACGCCGTCCATATGACGAGATATATGCAATTGTGAACCCTAAGTTCTGAAGTTCTCGTTCATGGGACGAGATTTGTGTAGAATGAAATTATGCAGGTGTCGTTCATATAACGAAACTGCAAAGAAGATATTTAAATAAATATTACGTCGTCCATATGACGAGATATATGCAGCATACGTAAGCACCATACACAGGCACCACACACGGGCATTACACGGTCAGCATAGACAAGCCCACACACGTAGTCACCACAACGTGGCACCACACACGCAGTTACCACAACAATGCACCACTTCAGCACAACACGTCACCACACACGCAGTTACCACAACACATCACCACACTACGTCACAACACTTCAGCACAATATGGCACTACACCACTTCAGTTACCACACCACGTCAACTCTTTTAGCTGATAGATTGCTCCGTTTAGGATGGAAGCTTTTCCGACAAGACTGGATCGTTATGTGATTTCTGTCTTATAATTTCGTCCTTATATACCCCTAGCTGTGACAGATATGCGCAGCTAGGTACTTTAAACTGCAGGCAATTTCGCACATGCAGCATGAGCTGAGCGTTCACTCATTATGCCGAAATAACTAAAAAGCCCATAAAATAATAAACTACCCTCGGTAAGGCTGTACGCAGTAACGAAATCGAGACTAGATTTTTGACCACATATACATATTGAACATAGTCGTATACAATTCCGTGACAATAAGAACACCTCAAGACTACATTGGAAGATTTCCAAATAATGTAATAATTAAACCAAACAATCAATTAGACAAATAGTATTATATATAAATGGACCAAACATTTCAACCGCATCCCATGATCAGCAATTATGAAGCGTCTCGTGACGGTATTGTCAGAAACCGTAGACTGCAGAAACCAGTTGGTACTGTGAATAATCTTGGTTATTTGATGTTTACTGTTGGAAAGAAAAAATATCTTAATCACAGATTTGCGTTTGAATGTTTCAACGGATTGATCAAGGATGGTCTTGTTATTGATCATATTGATTCCAATCCTAAAAATAATAAATTGGATAATTTACGAGCTAATTCTCAGAGTGAGAATTCTGTTGGGAAAACTGGTACTTGTAAATCAATTGGGAAGAGACCTGTAAAATCATTTAATATGAAAACTAAAGAAGAAAAAACATTTAAATCAATGAATGAAGCCGGTAGGTATTTTGATATCTGTATGCCCTCAGTACGATATGTTGCAGAAGGAATTTATCAATCGGCCCTTTCAAAGCGTTTTAAAAACAGAATTAAGTTTACTTTTTTCTGAATTCAATTTGCATATATTTGATAACACCAAAGGCAAATAACTCGTGCAGGTATGTGTACGGCTTATGAAAGAGTTACCCTCAATGGGTTTTTCCATTAAATTCCATTGGTTGGTTTTATGTCAGGCAAACCTTGTCACAATTCGTACACCCCCCCCCCCCCCCTTGCTATGGGTTTAACACTAATAATTTAGGATGAAAATTTTTTTTACGATAAAAGTTGCTATGATGAAAGTCCTTAGGACAAAAATCTTTTTAAGATTTCACAAACAGACTAATTTGTAAAACCTCACCTTGTAAATCAATTAGATTTTTGGACTGGTCAGTGAGTTTAAAATTAATTCTCGTTAGAGAATTATTATGACATTGCATATAGACTGGATTAGTGGGATCCTCAATGATTAGAAACCTTGGAGGAGCGGTTATAAAATGAATATGGCAATCTGAGTCGATATCTTGAACAAAGACAACACACGAGCCCCCGTAAAGATAAATAAAGAATTTAATCAAAAGAATCAAGAGAAGAAAAGACAGTAAATTACAATTTTCTTTCCTTTTGAATACTCTTAGTTCAGAAGCACTCTAAACCCGAAGTTTAAAATAATAGATACATTAATTAAATTTCAAACACTAATAAAATAGACAAATCTAGCTGTTAATGGCTGATAGCAAATTTCATCACAGAACCGAGTGTTCATTAACATTTGACCGCTTGGTAAATTCACATGACCTTGTCGTCAACTGTTTTTTTCTGCTTGCGTCTCGACTTTTAACTTGTCCTCTGGGTGAACGTGGTATTCTCACAACTCTGACTTCTAAATTCTTTTCCTCCTTTGGATCTCAACCTCCTCACTGTTTCTCTCTCTCTAAACAAACTGTTTTCCTTTGAAAAGAAAAGGGTAAAACGCCCTAAGTATCTCGTTATGCTTTAAGAGTTGAGATTTTCTGTCCATCTTTCTGGTTCGAGCAATCAGATCTTACTATCAGTGATAATCTTTTATACGGCTAGCAAATACTTCACAAGTCTTCAGATCAATACAGCAATACCGCTAATTATCAACATCAGAATTTGGGGAAGTCACATATATTCCCGTAAATCATTACGTCAAGTGAGGCAATAAATCATAGCACACAATCACTATTCACTAATATGATAAATTCAAAATTAATGTAGCACTTTCCAATCATAAATGTACACAGCGGGTTTCTACAACACCCATTAACCTACCTACATATATATAAGGTGAAAATTCTAATTCCGAATTCAAAAGTACATTATTAAATCAATGTATTAACCGAACTATCCATACAAAATCAACACGTCATGCATCTGTAACGACGAAACATCATATAAATTACATCATGATAAATGTGAACAATTCCTACAAGATATCAACAGATCATGCATCTGTAACGAGGAATTATCATATAAATTACATCATGATAAATGTGAACGATTCCTACAAAATATCAACAGATCATACATCTGTAACGAAGAAACATCATATAAATTACATCATGATAAATGTGAATTTGAGTTAAATACCTTATGTTTTTGGCGTCTTACAATCGTTCCTGGATTATCAATTTTCCCTGGAACCATGATTTTACGGACGTCTTTTCCTAAAGCACTGCCTGGAGTCCCTACTAGGTATTTTTACTTCTGGTTTTGTCTCTCTCAGAGACTTCAAGACTGCCTAACAGTAATTTGATTCGTAGTATATATTTCCCTTCAGGTTCAGGGATCGACCCACTCCCTCATAACATATCTGACCAATTGGAATAAATGCTATTCCTACCGACATTTTGGAAAACTGCTTAACAATGTGCCAAAAATGCCACCTGGGGTTGTAATAACACCCTACCATTTGTCTCAAATCACTTTTGACAGCTTTACGTGTGAATTTCGCTTTTTTTCTAGCCTGCCATACCACTAGTACGTTTAAACACACTACCAGGGTGACCTGAGTTAGGAAAACATTTCTCCATGCAAACTCTACAACAAGATAACAGTTAATTGGTGGCTAGACTAAGAATTAATTAATGGATTTCACTGCCGAAAAATTTGGCACTCGACATACATCTGTGACATAATAAGATTTTTTTGGTTCGGGTATTTGATAAGATGCCTCAGGTGGTATTTCAGGCCATCCTAGTATTGTTCTGATTGAACTCTGATAGATATCTACGACATAACTAAAAGAGTTTATCTCAATCGTGGATGATAACGTCGGCTCATTAACTGTTATAGCGATCTTCGATTCTGGTGTTCCAGTAATGGATTTTATTATACGCTGAAATTCAGCATTGATTTGTTTGATTTGGTATGACCCAGATGGTAGCAAAACAATGTTCCAGTCTGGAATTCCGTCTTCGCAATTCTTATTTGCAAACACCAAGGAATTATTCGGTTGTTGACCACCAAATGCTACCAACCTAATGTTAGGCCAATCGGAGTAGGGAAATTCACGCTGAATTTAGGATTCGTTGATGTTATTGAGATCATGCTTGTTTTCACCGGGTTAGTATTTTCCGCTATTTGTTGAAGTAGTTTTTGCAACATTTACGCTGTCATTGTTGTTGTTATTATATTCATGTTGTCGCTCAAATTTTAGAAAACTGCTAGCAGTTTTTAACATCGCGGAATCATAAACACGTACCATCACTGAGAACTCATTATCTGATATTAATGTATCATCGAGTGACGACGATATCATCGAGGATAATTGCGAGTATGCGGTTGACACAACATGAAATTTAACTATGTAACCTTGTAGATTGTTCTGGCTACATGATTATATTTTTTTTTATATTATTGAAATAATTCCCGCGATTGTTGTTGCCGCTGCTATACAAATCGGAACAGCTATTGGGGCAATCGTTGTCACCAAGAAGAGTATAATACCAGTTCCGGTGATTACACCACTCACCGAGTACACGGTAACATCAACTGTGATGATTCTTCGTCGGGTTTTTTTTTTTATTTTTATTTGAAAACCCTCACTAAGTGTTTTGAGTTTAGTTTGAAATTCTCTGACCTGATCATAGCGATACTGAGATACCGAAGGTATCGTCGGTGATGAAATCATTAGTGATGACATTTTATTTTGAAAACACTAGTGTTTTTAAACAGATTTCAATTGAAACCGTTAGTGGTTTAGTTATTTACTTAAATCCGCTACGAATTCCACATACCATGTTACTGAAACCCTAGCCAAATTCTTATCAGTGGATGCTATTGTTAATCGTTCAGATGTATCCTTGTCAATGATTGTTGATATCGTATTGTTGACCCCAGATGAACTCGTTGATTAAATATTAAATTGAGTCGGTGTCACTAGTGTTAATCGATAAATACCCTTGACGGTTGCAGTGATACTTAATATATTGTTTGTAGGAGTCCACGCAAATGATCCATATTGAATCGTGTATACTACATTGTTGGTTCTCTCATGAGGAAATTTTGTTTTTTCAAGTATGTTTATCATCTTCAGCATATCACCTCTGATAATATCGTTGGTTGTTTAATATCAGCGTTGATAGCTTCTATTTGCCAATTAATCGTGGGTATTTCATTACTGGTTGCTTTAAGATCATCGATGGATTTTTTAATATCAGGGAGTTTTATGTCAATTTTATCCAACGTGGTTGCAAAAAATTTATCAATGATATTTTTACGAAATGATGTAAACTTTTCAATGTGATCTTCATATCTAGATTGAAGTGTTGTAAATTTGACCATAGAAGTTTTTATCTCAGTGAGCTTCGGTGTGGTCACTGGAGGATTACCAAAAAATTCTAACACGGGTTTGTCAGTATTGTTAATTATACTTCTTTGTAATTCAGAAAACCGATTAAATGTATTTATATGATCGTCATACTTATCATTGAGTGATTTCAATGAATTCGCCGAGGATATATAATTGTTATCGAGTGTTAGTATTTTATCTGTGATTGTTGAAACAAGTGCGCCAGGTTTGAGTTTACCCTGATTGGAAAACAATGCGATAGTATCTTCTACTGCGTTGCGTTATTTAACTAAAATATCATCAAGAGAAATATTACTCGTTTTCAATTTACCCTGACGATCTTGAAATACAACTATTTCATTGGGATCAACACTTGCTAAGTTCAACATCTCAGCTATTTCATCTTCGATTATTTTTTTTATATCACTGGTTGCAGATATTCCCGCAGTGCCATCAGCACCGGGTTTTTTCAACATTGATAGAGATCTTCCCCAAATATCAACCATTGTTATTGTAAAAATCTTTGATTTTCTAATTATTTTCTCTCAAAATTCTTCGTTGACGACTTCGTAGTTGCCAGCGACTGCTTGTATATTCATTTACGGCTTGATGAGGTGGTTTTCTCGATGATGAAATAGCGTCAAGGACATTTAATCGTTGGCGCATATTGGTGGGTCATTCATTTTTTGTGTTGGTAGTGTAGAATACCAAGTCTTCATTTTATGAAAGGTGTTTAAGCGGTTTATATAACTCATAAATTCTTTAGGCAACGCTAATCCATATGAATCAAAATAAATGATTACACGCGGATCAATCGCGTATGCAACCCAGTGGGTTCCAGGTCCGCTGCTGTTATTGAGATTGATAATACCGGTTTCACCGCTGTTTGGTTGCGTCGGCAACTGATCTTTCATAAAGACACCTCTAAAGTTTTTAATCGCTAGTTTTTTAGCAGCGTCGAATAAATCAAAATTTGACATTGGAACTATTCTTGTTAATAAACTGTTCCTAGTCTCAGGCCCTTTCCGCTGTACCATGAATATGGTGTTCCTGGTAGTCTTAGACCCTTTCCCTTTTTTTTTTTTTTGTATCCTTTTCCAGTTGCTTTCTTTAGTGCCATCCCTGCGGCGGTACCAACGGCTCCTAACGCTGCCGCTTTAGCTACCACTGGGGCCGCTGCCGCAATCAACACTGGTAACGCAGCTTACAACGGAAATATACCACCTGATTTTATTATGTTTTTGATCGCAGCTGCAGAGAGAGTGATCTGAACACTTTTTTTATCTTTGAGCATCATTAAAGTGTTTTATTTGACAAGTTGTCAGTGACAATTTATTCTGACCACCAGACATCTGATTATATTTCAGCGTTACATATTTTCCACTGGCGCATCGATTACTCTCATTCGTCCTCCAACATCTTCGAGTAACATTGATTTGTCGCTGAGAATGACAGCAACTACTCTGTATTCGGGGATAACACCACGAAGCACAGTAGCTCTAAAATGTATATCAATGACGGACTGTCTTGTTAAATCAAGATGTTCCAACGAAAAGTAATAGATCGGATATAAATTCCTAAAATCATGTTGTGATATTTGTAGACCGGTATCAACATTTTTATCGCGTCCCATATATGACAACAGTCGATGATACATGTGTGCAATATGGTTTTGACCGTAATGAAGTTGTATATCCTCGGATGGTTCCTGCTGGCCGTTTATTCTCAGCAAAACGTCAGTAACGCCTAATTGATCAAATATCATATGGCTGTGTAATTGTGAACCAACTCTCGCCATATCCTGCAATAAATATATAACGCGGAGCTGAAACACCTTGTTGTGATGACAGGTATCATGTAAATATACAGTTAACAGTTGATTGCTTAATATCTGTTTTTGTTGTTAACCAACTTAGCAATGATTTTCCTCCTGTATCCATAAGTGATAGTAATCGTTCTTCTGCGCCGAGTGCTGGAGTCATTACTGGTATCCACAATGATAGTTTTGTTAGAATGACTTTACCGGCATCAGCATTTGGATTTGCAGCATCTGTTGGAACCCTCCAAATTGCATCAATATCATTACCTTTTTGCACGAGTACTACTGTATGCTTTGCTCCATAGATAACTTTTCTAACATTTCTACAGAATCCAAATATATGATACAGTGGAATCGCATATGAAAATGATTTACACCGCCCTTCCAACATTGACATGCGTGTTGCAGCTCCTAGATTGAAATTGTATCATTGTTTATAATCATATTCTCAACATCAGCATCAGCATTACGAGCATTATTTCTTGGTCGTCCTACAAAAAATTGATTTCTTCCAGTAGTATTTTTATCATCCTTTGCAAACATCATAGAAGGACCTGCCGATCTTGTATAATCATCAGAATATCTTGCTAAACCCACTATTGTTGTGGCAACATCAACATCGCGTTCTATAGACTCGATCTCTCTTCCATCAATCATATATCTTGCACTCTCAAATAGCGCCATGATACCATTATTGACAAAACCGACTTGGGTATCAACTGGGTACGGTGCTGGTACAGCAGGAGTATCAGCAGCTGTTAAAAGTTCTCCTACTACTTCGATAAATGCTTCAGCGGCTAGAAAATATTTACTGGTATCATGAACTTGAAGCTCGATTCTTGATCGAAGATCCGGTTGTACTGTGTGATAAGAATAAAATTGATAATCGCGTACAGAATCATCTTTACGCACTGGGGCTTCCATATCAAAAGCTGGATCAAGTGTCCGTTTGAACATTTTATTATATATTCCTTGATCTAAATCGTGATGTCTGTTGGGATCTTAAGCCACTTCCTGCTATCATGTTTGTGATATCATCTGGGTTGCTGGTCGCCAACGATGCTAATTTTTTATCCATTGCGCTATTTATTATATTACTAACATTTGCAGGCATCACTGTTGTAGATGGTAATGCCATTGTTGATTTTCTTCGCCGTCAAACTAACGACATTAGTTTAACCTTTGCAGCATAAAATGCTTTCCCGGCAACATCTCCAACAGCGCTAATACCCTTATGACGAATAACATCAATAGCTTTCATTGATAAATATTTTGCTAATGGCGCCACTTTTGGAGCCATTCTTGCAAATAACCCTGCAATGGTATTGCCAAGGCCATCACCATTTTATGCTCTATAAATAGGCAATCGTGAGTTTACTACATAGACGCTGGTTGGTTTATTGTGGTTGTAGTGTATGATCATCTTATTAT
This sequence comes from Unio pictorum, assembly GCA_030141615.1. Classification (NCBI taxonomy): domain Eukaryota; kingdom Metazoa; phylum Mollusca; class Bivalvia; order Unionida; family Unionidae; genus Unio; species Unio pictorum. Next base: position 2,088,578 of record JARLTB010000494.1, read on the forward strand.
AAAAACACTAGTGTTTTCTAAATGAATATTTATCTAATTGCAAAAATCCCTTGGATTTTCATCGTAAATGATTTCCAATCCTACGGATCTTCATTGCTAGCAATTTTCATCGTGAACGATTTCCAATCCTACGGATTTTCATTCCTAGTGAAATTTTCATTTCAGTGATGAATCACTAATAACCATCCGTAGGATTTTTTACTAACTCATCAATGAAATCTCTATATGTTTTGCTATTCATGATGCCGCCTTGAAATAACCGCATGCAGATATCAGCTGCTTCATTAATTATTTCCTGTAAGTTATTTCCAGCTCGTTTTCCTCCTATGAGAACTTCTAATCGTGTTATATCACTGAGAATATTACCAGGACAACGAATAAGACCACTACCTGAAATTCCACTCGGAGAAGATCCCTTCCCACTACTATAACCAGTTGCACCTTGTGCATCATCATCTTCTTTTCGATCATATAATGGTTGACCACTTCTTATTTTTTTTTATTTTATCCAAATACGAAATAAAATTATTATCATCATTTGAGATATTAGTTAGCTCATCGTATTTTGCCAAATATACTGTATTTTTCCAGGTGGTAAAGCCTTTTATGAATTTTCTAAAATCATCGTTTATATATTTTTCCCTTTTTTCCTTTTTAAAATTTTTAACAACAAAATCAGCTAATTCATCATCCGTGTAATTTTTAAATTTATTTATAGCTTCTTTCGGAAATATCTCTTCGGGTATGTATCCCCTCATCGTTTTCGAAATTTTTTCCTCCTTTTCTTCAAGTTGTTCTCGTTGTTCTTGTTCAATATCACCTAGTCGTTCAACTTCTCTTTGAGTTAATATATCACCATGGAGTTTTTGTAAAGATTTTTGTGTTAAGTTTTCGTTGCTATTTTTTCAAGTACAGGAAGAAAAGGCTCTTCTTTTCTTGGTCCCTCCTTGGTGACATCTCCATACATTAATCGCTCAGTGGCTGATATTACCCCCTTCGTTGCCGTGGTTATTGGTTTAAACAGATCTTCAGTTCTGGCTGTAAAATCAATCTGAAGACTGTCTAGCTTGTAGTTTTTCTCTGACAGAATCGCGGATTGGGATGAACTTCTTGATTGCAGCTAATCTTTCACACGCTAATCTAGTTGTTAATGATTCATTTACCATTATTGAAATTACTTTGCAATTTCCAATTAATGTACTATCTAAATGCAGTGACTTTATCACCATAAATAATTTCAAGTGGAAAAAGTCTACGAGAAATAACATGGGAAATTGACCATTTGACCCAACTCAGGCAGGCAAAAATAACCAAAAATCACCCAAAAATGACCAAAAATCAATATATATATAAAAAATTGCTAAAATATTTCAGTAATTAATAAATACCTGTTCATTGAGTAATTATGTACATGTCAAATCATTGGTTAGAACTTATTCTGTTGAGGTTACCAAAGGGGGATTTTCAGTTTGGCGGATAATAGCTCTTATTGTTTTAACCCTCAAATTAATTGTGCATTTGATTTCATATTGCTGCCCCAATTCTTTTCTGATTTTTTCGACAACAGTGAATAACGGGACAAACTTACTGATGTCATTACAGAAGGGAGTCGCGAATAGCATTCTGGATTTTCTTTATAAAAGCGTACCCTTTTGGTAATACGTATTTATTATTCATATCGCTGTATTCAATATCTTGAAAATCAGAAAGAATCTGATCACAATTTAATCGATCTGATAATTTAATTCCTTGATTTTTCAAATTTGAAATCTCAGTTATGATCTCATTGATATTTTCAGAATTCATTTATATATAATAATATATATTTCTAATTTGAAAAATTGATATTGATATATTTATTAAAAATAAATAATAGCAATGATGAGCGATTATCATTCACACTGGGTAGCCTTTGTGTCTTTTATAGGGTTCATTCTGAATTATCCTGTGAGGATTATCCTTGTGTGTGACGTAGAGCTTTTGCATCCATGCTATTATTTATTTTGGGGGCACCCATAGACATATCTCCAGTGAATTTTCTACGCGAAACGAAATGTTAGAATATTCAGAAGACTGTCTATGTATTTTGTACACCTCCCCCCCAAGAATTAATTTCCTGGGGGTGTATAAAATTACACCGTTACATATTTGACGTGACGGGAGGTGTACATAGCGTCCCCAATCATATAGAAAAAAATCAGTTCCGTTGACAATGTATCTGTTACAAGAATCGAACCATGGCCCCCAGGACGACGCCCCAACGCGTAACAAATTACGCTAGATTTCGATATCTACAAGTATATGTTTTTGAATACGATATATGTGTATCAATCATAGTTATTCTGTAAAGAAAACCGAATACTTGAAGAAAAAAAAACAGAATACAACTGTTTGTAATACTACATATTTGATTCGTTTTCTTACAAAACAGATAATTTTCCCAACTGATTATATCTCCATTGAGAATCATGACAGTTTAAACAGTAAAATATGGTTAAACTCTCTACCTTTCCTAAGCTCTATTTGTTCTAAATGGACAATTATTATAGTGAATAGAGAGACAGTCTGACGGAAGGAGACAGATAGATAGATAGATAGATATATGTTTGTTTGATAAGGATTTTTATCGTAGCTTTAACAATTTTTCAGTCATAATCCATTAACTGTGGTCAAAACGTTTATATCACGGGTCAACATTAGTTGGTTACAAGCAATAATTAAATAATGTAGACGAGATCTGAAGCTACAAAATGACAAGGATATATCCAAATTTGTTTGACTGCTTTGTAAGATTGCATTTATATTGATCCCCCAGCTGACTGACAGACATAGTATTAACAGCTATGGGAGTGCAAATCGATAAAAGGCATGGCCGTAGCTAACGTTACTAGGACATCAAAAGCCTTGTTGATTTGTCTTAGAAGAGGCGCAGGGGCGTGGACAGTAGACAGGTCATTTAAAGAACACGGAAATTGTAATAAAAACACTTGCTATTGTTTGATTTGGAAACGCTAGCGTTTCTACGACAGGTTCAAAGTACTATAACACACTGGAAATTGTGGACATGCGACAACAATTGTGGAGGGTTTTTTTTTGTTGCCAATGAGCCTCTATAAAACATAGCAGCAGCAAGGGGGCGAGGGACAACCAGTTGTGGCGGGTTTTTTTGCCAATGAGCCTCTATAAACAATTTACGAGGAAGTCTTAGTTTGCCAAATTGATGTTTTTTTTTTCGATATCGAAGAAGCCTTGGTTTGCTAAATTGATGCCTCTAAAAAGTTGTCTGATTCGCCCCTGCTGCTGCTCTACATGTAATTGTGATGTCAGACATTTACTACATGTAATTGTAATTATGTCAGACATTTACTACATGTAATTGTAATTATGTCAGACATTTACTACATGTAATTGTAATTATGTCAGACATTTACTACATGTAATTGAGATGTCAGACATTTACTACATTTAATAGTGATGTCAGATATTTATGTAATTGTGATTAGGTTAGAATTTTGCCACATGAAAAGAGCAGTGTATACTATGATAGTCATTGTATGAATTTGTAACCAATCAGAGTTGAGCATTTGACATGCAGGAAGTACATGACACTGTTTTTTAAGATTGGCCAGAGGAGTGACCCTATTAGCAGTCTATGGTTTGATTCTTTAACAGTTAGTGTGTAGATAGAATATTGTTATTAGAAAACATAAGACTTTGATTTCAGTTTTAAGTGTTATACTATAATATACAGAAGACATGATACGCATTTAATGCACTTATTAGACTTGCTATTGCTCTTTTTGAATACATTGAGGGGTTTTTGCACCAAACTGGAAGGCTCCCCTTATGGCTATGTTGGCCAACCCCCCATTTTTTAAAATTCAGTGGGGGCAAGTACCAACATTTATCAAATCCTAGATGCAACCCTGCTAGTGTAAATTGGAAGCTACACAAAGATTTTGGTACCCATCTACAGAGGGATTATGGATCCAGGCTTATTAAGAATGGTTCATGTGGCCTTCACATAGTCCACAACAGTTTTAAAAGAGGAATGTCAGCAGCAGGCTGGAATGTATCCTTCTTCTCATCAGCAAGGCTGGTTTGTTTGTTTGTTTTTAGGGTTTAACACCATTTTCAGCACAACATAGGCTATACATGGCGGTCAGTATTAATGGTGGAGGAAGAACTTGGAATGAACCACCGACCCACGAAAAGCTACTGGCAAGCTTTCTCACATACCCATATTGGTCGAATCTGAGACTCGAACACACGCAGACAGAGGTGAGGTGGCAGTGATCCGTAACGGACAGCACTTTAGACCACTCGGCCACTCTGGGCCCCACCAGCAAGGCTGGAAGACTTTGTCAGATTGTCTGAAGGACAGAGCCCACTGAAGTTTGTCGCCCATTGTTGGCTAGAGAACATTCCAGTATGTGAGAGAACAATAAAGATCTTCCCAAACATAGTCACCCTGGCAATGTATCAGGTGTTGAGATGAATGATGAGCCGCGTCATAAAGAAAAGTATCCTTGATTGCTTAGATGGAAAAATGGTAAAGATTAACATCGCAGACACTTCCCTCCAAGTGGGCTACAATTAGGTAGACATCGAGTATGCCTCAGAAAAACTGAAGGAGGACACAGCAGGACTGATGCCAAGTGAGAGACAGAAGATGGAGTATAAGGCATGTCTCATATAAATTGTCAAAACCATCCTAAAGAAAATTCCAGTCTCCTATTCAACTGTGAGGAACTTGTCCATTCATTCTCCTGCATTGATGGCAGCAGACAGGACAAAGTGCAGAGATAAGTTCTGTACATTTCTTTCATACCTGGTCAGCTGTCAAAGATGAATGAGGACTTGTGCGATACTGTCCTTCAGCAGTTTAAAATCCTACTTGACTGCATCCCAACAAAAAAGTTATTGGCATTACGTCCATTGGAGGACCAGGTACATACATGCTAACCATTATGCTTTTGGCTTAATCATTGCACTGTTTTTTCACTAAATTATGCCTTATGCATAACTGTATATGGATTATGCTTTCTCTGTATATCCACCTTCCCAAAAACTCATTTATTTTCTAGTTTTTATTAACATTCAATTAATCCCACATACCGTATTTTAGAAAAGACAGCTTCTACGGAATACAATATAAGAGTACGCTTGTCCGTGGACTTTCCTAACAGTATCATGTTCTATTTATAGCAATTTTCAACCTCATATTCTATTTTTAGCAGCTGTATGGCTTAGTAAGGAGAGAAGAGACTGGTTTTCTAATTTCATTCTTTTTGCACAGATTCTTTGTTCTAATTCATATTTGATGGAGATCCAGTCTAAGGTATTTTGGTGCTAAAAAGTATATTTTATTTTAGTCAGTGAGTATATGAGAGCACAAATATCTCCTTTTAAATAATTTCACAGATGAATAGAAAAAGTCAGAAAATAAACTAAACCAAAACATAGCAGAATCCTCTAAATATTAAGACATCAGTAAAGAATGTTAAAAAAACAAAAGGGGCAAATAAATCATTGTTCATTAAAATGTTAGCATTTTAAATGTGGATTACGCTTTTTCTGCCTGTAGTACGCTCTTTGACCACTTGGATTATGCTTTTTCCTCATCAGGGGTTGGCTTGTATGCAGGTAGAGTGCATACAGTGACCTTGAGCCAGTTCTTTGCTTGTGCTATTGCTTGGTCAGGCCACTGCAGAAAGAAGTTTTAGCATGAACAAGGAGATTGAGGTGGAGAACATTAAGAAAGAAACCATGATTGCCAGAGAATTATCTGTGAGCATGTCAGAGTAGGAGGCCTGGCAAACATACACATTTCAAAGGAACTTTTGATGTCATGCAAGTTGGCTAGCAAAGATGCATACAGAACCTTGATGATGTGTGTTTGAAGGTCAAATCAGCTAGCTACACAGACAACTAAAAGAAAACAGACCCTTGAAGCTCTAGAATAGCTCAAGATAAAGGATTGAGGATAGCATCCATCATCTCAAGAAAACACTGGACAAATTGTATTGAGAGGCAAAAACTAATGAAAACTTTCCTTTGTTTCACTTGCTAATGCACTGAAGAAAGAGAAACAGCACAAGCAGTCAGAAATGGAAACTAACAAAAATATAATTGCTGATCATGTTAAAGAACTTAGTATTTAAAAAGTCAGTGGTTGTGGTGTGGTCATATTTGAATGTAGAATTTAAAGAAAAGATTGTGAATATTCTACTTTATCAACTTTTTATCCTTCCATTGTATTTTGTTCTTCGTATGGTGATTTGTGACTGTCATACAAGCCGACCCTGATCTCTAGTAGTTGTAGTGTAGTTAAGAATTTAAAGAACTCTTTGAAACTAGCTTATCTTATTTGATATGTAATCTATGGGTTTTTGTTTTATTCTTCATATCAAGATCTGAATTCATTTCTTTTTCTTAGAAATAAAGTGTTGTTATTCTCCTATGATTTTTTAAAAAAAAATCTCTATTATAAAATCTTTTTAAATTCTCTATTATAAAGTATCTTTTAAATTCTAGAGTATAAAGTCTGTTACATGTATTTGATTTGGGTCATTTATTTTTTATTTTTATTGTTTGTCAGAATCAGATTTGACATTTTAAGTTTAAGATTCATTCATTGGGAGATTTTTTTTAGAAAGTGGGATGACATACTCTAAGAATAAACACCACGTGTTGGCCTCATTTCTGACCTAGCTTCAGAGTTGTAAATAAGCTTTTAAAATGATTGGTTGATTCCAAGAACATTATGGAGCTTTGTTATAAACATCTTTCTATTTTAAGTTAGGTCATACGGTGTGTACAAGATTTTTTTAACATAAATTTGTTCTAAAAGATTCTGCAAGGTGTACCAAAAGTAAGAAAATTCATAAATCAGATATAAACCACACTACTTGTTGTATATATCACTTGACAATTCTGCTGAATGTAAGAAAATCCTTACTTACTTCATTCCAACTCTATTCTGCCTGAATCTGTAGGTTTTCCATGTTCAGCTTCATTTTCAAATTTTATGTTTAAGAACTTTTATGAGCACAGGCTTCATATACTATACTATGTTTTTAAAGAAACTTGGTATATTGAGTCGATTTGTCAAAAAATCACATACATATACTGGTAATTCTGAGATACATAAAACCATATAAAGATATTTGTCTCTATCTTCAGTTGCCTTGTCTGTTTGATGGATGCCAATTCTATTTCCATGGTATCTTTGAATATCCCACACCAGAGAAGGAAGAACTCATTGAGCTTGTCAAAAATGGAGGTGGCAGAATTCTCATGAGGGAGCCAAAACCAGGCCATTATTGTGATGAAGATCTGACTGTGCCCTATCACGCACCACAACATGGAAATCTTAAGGAGTGTTGTTATTACATAGTACATGATACCAGTCTAAAGTTTCCACCAATCAGAACTCTCAGACTGTGTTCAGTTCCAGCATCATGGATCATGAATTGTATTGACAAATTTATGCTTCTTGATCCTCCAGATGAAAATTAAAGAGATGATTATTAACTGAAAATCACTAGTTCTCTGATCACCAGATGAAAATTAAAGACATGATTATTAACTGAAAATCATTAGTTCTCTAATCACCAGATGAAAATTAAAGACATGATTATTAACTGAAAATCACTAGTTCTCTAATCACCGGATGAAAATTAAAGACATGATTATTAACTGAAAATCACTAGTTCTCTAATCACCGGATGAAAATTAAAGACATGATTATTAACTGAAAATCACTAGTTCTCTAATCACCAGATGAAAATTAAAGACATGATTATTAACTGAAAATCACTAGTTCTCTAATCACCGGATGAAAATTAAAGACATGATTATTAACTGAAAATCACTAGTTCTCTAATCACCGGATGAAAATTAAAGACATGATTATTAACTGAAAATCACTAGTTCTCTAATCACCAGATGAAAATTAAAGACATGATTATTAACTGAAAATCATTAGTTCTCTAATCACCGGATGAAAATTAAAGACATGATTATTAACTGAAAATCACTAGTTCTCTAATCACCAGATGAAAATTAAAGACATGATTATTAACTGAAAATCATTAGTTCTCTAATCACCAGATGAAAATTAAAGAGACGTGTGTGTATTTTACTGCATTACTATATTGAGCCAATACCGGTAAGATTAATTGCCAACTGGTCTGTGGTCTTCGCGTCTTCCTTAATTGAGATATTATTTTTACTACCGGTAGATAAATAAGCTCAAATGGCTTCTGAACTCATTTTCAAATACGCGCGTTTTTTTGTTACACCGACTGATGTAATCAGTAGTTCGCATTAACGACGATGTCCAGCGGTTAATGAATAGAAGTATATATTGTAATGACAACTAAACAAATATATAAATCATTATATTTTCTCGCCGATACAAAAGACAAAGAAGGGCAATAAAACGAATGTGAATATGTTCTCAGTTAACAAAACAGCTGCCCTTTTATTAGTAGGTTGAGCAACAGGCTTTCCACACATACCGGTAATTGGTGAACATTTTATTTCGGGATTCTTTTCTTTATCATTATTAGATGCCTCAGATACACATTTACGCGAAGATGCCATAAGTCGGGTTTGTTGTGGAAACAAATATGTATGTTTATATTTTACGTACCAAATATACTCGACAGAAAATAAATTGGTAGTTTTGCGTATCTAAGTGATATACCGGTATCAGCATTTTTCTTACCCCTTTTGAAACGTGATGCAAACAAAAACATAAAAATACAATAAAATCAGTAACCTACATGCATGATTATAAATGACAATTGTTATATTGCGTCAATCTTCAACGCACTTTAATACTTTGCTTGTGACTTTTGTAGTGATATGCTTCCTAAATCCCCAATATGACCACTGAATGTTGATTTTTTGTTGACAGGCGTAATAAGATCACCATTCCCACAAATGAAACTTACCCGGTACATGAGTCACATACCTGTACCGTATATATAAGCATTACGGTAAATACCTTCATTACACTAAAAGAAGAAATGAAAAAAAACATAGCATATTAGCCCCTCCTCCCCCCCCCCCCAATTAGAAAGACGTATGTTACATAGTAAGCAGTGCTGAATGAATAGTCTAGTTGAGGAAATAAGGTGGAATATAAGATTTGGGAAATAGTAATCACAATTATGATAGCTTGAGACCACGTTTGAACTGTAAACATAAATAAATACCCATTTTAGGCATTGCTAGTTATATAAAAAAAATGACATTGTTTATGTGTCAATCAATTGCAAGGACTTTCACTCTGAGTAGAGCAGGCGGTTTCTTTGAAGTATGTCAGAGAGGCTCGAGTCTAACCTTTAGAACAATATGAAACTGGGGCACTTTGGTGTCGTGGGAACAATGCAATCCACAGGGAGAAACGGCATGTCTTTTGAGAATTGCACGCATTTTCGACCCGAAAAATCTGCGAATACGCGTATATGGAGAAAACGATGCTGAAATATGCCACACATTAAATACTTACTGATGGTAGGTCACATCTGCGTGTTTTTGGATTTAATCTCACAACTTGGGTTTTTAAAAGATTTATTTTTTTGCATGACATACCTCATCGTATTACGGACGGCATTAACTAAATATATTCAATGACCATTTGAATTCATTGGAGATCTATCTGTATACATTGGAAGCATTAACACATAATCTGTTTGAAAACGTTTTTCGTTAGAACGTATTCGGAGTTCTTGGAATTATTGGACTTCAAAGATCATTTAGGAAACAGGAATTTATTCCCCATGCTGTAAGTTAATTCAATTCTTTCACTCCTGCATTTTACGATTTAAAATATTTTCTACTTTTTGTTGCGTAAAATAAGACACTGGAGTCGTAAAATGGTAAAATGACAAAGTAAAAGATCATTGAGCAAAATATATATGTGTGTGTGTGTGTCACTTACCCCCCGCCCGAATTCATGTTTGGTGACACTCTTTTAAAATATCGCAACCAGATGAAAATGAATTGACGACTTGTGCCTCAGTTAATAACGTGCCCAAAGCCATTATTCATAACTTACTTTGCAAAACAATACCCTGGTCATTTGATGTAACTAAATCGAACTTTGGTATATTTTTTTCAATCCGTTTGAAAAGTAAATCTTCCCTTCCAGTATCGTAGATCGTATTATGTACGAAAAATAATAGGAAGACGAAAATAAAATAAAAATTTGTGTACAAAAATTATGATAGATTTAATTAATTATTATTTCTAAGACTTGATGGTGTATGAAAAATTAAAGGGTACGAATAATAACATGAAATACGGTAGCTCAGTTGGCTGAGTGCTCTAAGATGTTTCCTTTTATATATCACTCACATCTCACCTCTGTATTTTTTGGGGTTTGAGTCTCAGCTCTATCTGTATGGGTTTGACTCGGCTCTATCTGTATGGGTTTGACTCGGCTCTATCTGTATGGGTTTGACTCAGCTCGATCTGTATGGGTTTGAGTATCAGCTCTATCTGTATGGGTTTGACTCTAAGCTCAGCCAATGGGAGAAAGCTTGCCTGTAGCTTCCATTGGGTTGCTGGTGTTTCCTCCAAAAGATATTCTGGATGCCATGTGTATTAAACTGTAACGGTGAAATTAGAGTTAATCTATAGATACCTTTAACATCTGCAGACACTCCAACTGAGTTATTTATAGGTGTCCAGGTGAAAGATCATAGATGTAATGAGTACACGGTATTGATATTTTTTCAAGCCGGATGACGATATTATCGTGTATTTGTTTAATCGTATCAATAGTTGATTAATATCGTAAAGTTTCATGGGGATATTTGACGGTTTCCCAAAGAAATTATCAATGGTATCATCAATTTTTTTAAAATTCCTACGGAGATTTGCAAACGCACCTACATGAACATCATACTCAACCCGCAGCGTTGTTAGTTTATCGTCAGTGGTTTTATATTCGTCTCGCAACGTTGATAGTTTATTGTCTGTGGTTTTATATTCGTCTTGCAGCGCGTCTACATAATTTGTTGTCACATCGTCACTGTCCGATGTTGGAATACCAAGTGCAGTTATTTTATTCGAGTTCATGTTGAGCTCACCATTCATTGTATCACCGGATTTTTTTTACTTGATTATAAATATTATCTAACACAGTTGGAAAAGGAACCTCTGGTTAAATGCTACCAGTAGAATCTAACACTGATAGGGAATTTTCGGTTACTTCATTAATTCTAACTATAATATCATTCAAGGAAACATTACTCGTTTTTTTTTTCTTCCCCTGTCTATCTTGAAATACGACTATTTTGTTTGGATCCACATTTGCAAGATTTAACATTTCGGATATTTCATCTTTGATAAAAATACATCATCTCTGCTAAACCCACCCACCCCCATTGTTTTTTTGGTTTTTTTTAGGCTCTCTCGAGATCTCCCGTAAATATCAATCATTATATTTTAAGATCTCTCTAAAATGTGATTACTCGTGTATTCGTGTACGGTTTTATAGGGTGGTTTGGTTGATTTTGATATATCGTCAAGGACATTAATTACTTCTTGGCCTCATATTGGTGGATTGGCCATTGTCTGTGTTGGTAGCATCGAGTACCAGATCCTCACTTTGTGATGGAATTTTAATTGTTGTATATAGCGCATAAATTCAACTGGTGGTGCTAACCCGTATGAATCAAATAAACGATTTTGCGTGGATCAGTCGCGTATGCAACCCAGTGAGTTCCAGGTCCAGTGCTGTTATCGAGATTAATAATACCGGTTTCAGCGCTGTTTGGTTGTTGTGGTAATTGATCTCGCATAAAAATACCTGAAGTTTTTTTATTCTTAATTTCTTTAGCAGCATCAAGTAAATCAAAATTTGACACTGGTTTTAGTAAACTGTCTCAGGCAACCTCAAGCGTTTTCCGCAGTACTATGAATACGGAGTCCCTGGTAGTCTTGGATCCAATCCTTTTACGGATAGCCTCTTTTTTATATAATTTTCCAGTTGCTTTTTTTAGTGTCACATTCCTGTCGCTGTTCCAACTGATCCTAACACGGAAGCTTTTGCATCTGCGGGAGCGGCGGCGGCAAAAACTGGTAACGCAGCGAGAATAGGAAATATTCCGCCTGATTTAATTATATTCTTGAATGCGGATGGAGCGAAATTAAATTGAACAACAGTTTTTGATTTTAGTGCCTTATTGAAATGGTTAAGTTGAGTTTTAGTCAGCGAAAACTTATTTGGTCCGCCGCTAGCAATCTGATATTGTTTTAATGTTATTGCTGCTCCACTTGTACTTGGGTTTTTCGATTGTAATTTCTTCGCCTGACCAGTAGTCAGAGGGACATTAACGTGATTGTATGACATTTTATTCATAATGAGATTGATCTAATTCAGGGCCGGACCTGCTATAGGGGCCCGCCCCCCCCCCCCTTTAAAAAAAACAACAAAAAAACCTATTCACTGCCTTTTCAATGTTCAGATTGCACCATTTTGCATCCTTTAAAAAAAATCGGGGGGGGGGGGGGCATGCCCCCTGACCCCCTAGATGGCTCGGCGCTTCGCGCCTTCGCTTAACCCAATAACAAGTTTGCCCCCTCCCCCCGAAAAACTTAGGTCCGGCCCTGTAATTGTCTACACATTTTTGAAAAACGTTACATGTTTTCTACTGGTGCATCAACGACTTTCATTCGTCCACCAGTACCCTCGAGTAACATCGATTTGTCACTGAGTATGACTGCTATTGCTCTGTAAGAACCGTCTATGACGGGTGGACCTGGAATGTCAGGAAGAGGTTGTGTTACATGAGCCCGAAAGTGTATGTCAACGACACTCTGCCTGGCTAAATCGAGATGTTGCAACGAAAAGTAATAAATCGGATATAGGGTTTTTAAATCGTATTGCCATATTTGTAGACCGGTATCTACATATGCATCACGTCCCATAAATGTCAGCAAGCGATGACATGCGCGTGCTATTTGGTTTTCCTCGTAATTAAGTAAAACATCTTCGGATGGTTCTTGTTGACCGTTTATCCTCAACGATCATTAACACTTAGTTTGTCAAATATATGGCTATGTGTTTGGTCATCTACTCTACTGCTTTATCCTGTAACGTAACAAATGTGTGCCGCGGCGCAGAAACACCGTTTTAATGCCATATGCTATGTATAAACACCATTAACAGAACTTGTCATCGTATCCATCGTAATTGATAACCACGATATCAATGATTTACTACCAGTGTCCATAAATGATAGTAATTTTTCTTCTGCGGTGATTGATGGAGTCATTACTGGCATCCACAATGAGAGCTTTGTCAGAATTGCCTTACCATCACCAACATCAGCAGCATGCCAGATTGCATCACGGTCATTATTTTGTCGCACGAGAACTACTGTGTTTCGCTTCAAAAATAACTTTTCTAACATTTCTATAAATCCCGAAAATTTGAGATAATGGAATCGCGCATGAAAATAATGTACGCGGTCCCTGCAATATATTTCTACGAGTTATAAACCCTAAGTTGAGATTAAGATTATCATCTTTTATAATATCAAAGACATCAACTGGTCTAGCTTTATGTTCAGCGTCATCTGGTTGTGGATCAGATGCAGTAGCTACTGATGTCCGTAATTTAACACGCACAGGGGTATTCACTTGACCGAGCGGTGTCAAAACCCTGGCGCGAATCCCGCTGGAAGTCATGTTTTCCCCAAATTTCCAAGGACTTCCATAAAACTTGAGTTGTGAAATGGAAAGTCAGACGTGTCTGTCTGTTATGTACTAAATTTTGCTCTAATCAATTGGCGACCACAGATGAAACAACTTGCCCAAAAGTCCATTAACCGCACCTTTGCATGGTTTTTCTTCATTATCATCAGATTTCCGTACCGCGAGTCCGTTATGCCATAGAAAATACTAGTATTCACTTTCTAACTGGGAACTATTTAACTGCGCCGCCCTAGGCCAGTCAATCCACACGCTTTCTGGCGTATCACACTTATATAACTATGCCTATTTTCCACTATGGATACATAAACGGTATCTACCAAGACCCAAATTATTGATTCCATTGTATAATTTACTGATTTCCTACCATAAATACTGCCATCTCAACCACAACACTATTACACGCCACTAGATTTTAATATGGACTATGTTACACCATGGGCAGTCATTCGGCTTGTACCTAAATTCACTACATGTACTTGCAAACCCAAGCATGGTTCGAACTCACTAACACTCGGCTCTGTGATGTTTGCTCCTAATAATTGGCTAATTATTTCGGGCTAGGAATATTTCCATGGCGCCGAATACCAAATAATTACACAAATAAATCTAAGAATTGCTTAAAAACAGGGCGCTCTCAAATGTATACTCCAAACTATTACCGTACTTATTATGATAAGCGCTATCAGTAGTATCCTTAGCAAACATCATAGTTTGTACAGTCGATCTTGTATAATAATCTGAATATGTAGTTAAACCAATTCCTGTTGTTGCAACATCAACATCATGCTCGATAGATTCAATTTCTCTTCCATCAATAATATATGTGGCTCTACTAAACAAAGCCATAATACCATTGCTGACGAAAGCAACTCGGACACCATTTGCATATTCCCCACCAGCAGCTGTTAGAAGTTCTCATTCTACTTAGAAAATATTTACTTGTATCTTGAACTTGGAGTTCGATTCTTGACTGGGAATCTGGTTGTATGGCATTATAGTAATAAAATTGATAATCGAGTACAGAATCAGTTTTGAGAACCGGCGCGTCTATATCAAATGCTAGATCGGGTGAAGATTTAAACATTTTATTATATATTTCTTGATCTAAATCGTGATCTCGCTGACTTTTTCAGACCACTTCCCGCTATCAGATTTGCACTAATATTTCTCTGCGCATCAGATCCTTGATTTATCAATGCTGCTAGTTTTTGGTTTATTATTTTACTAACATTCGTCGGCATAATTTCTGTAGACGCCAGTTTCACTGGTGATAGTGGTTTTCGTCGTCGAACCAAGGTGGTTAGTCTTCCTTTAGCTGCAGAAAACGTTTTACCGGCAACATCGCCAACAGCAGTAATACCTTTATCACGAATAACATCAATAGCTTTCATCGATAATTGTTTTGCGATTGGTGCTATTTTTGGAGCCATCCTTGCAAAATAGTCCTTGAACATCACCGATAACATGTCCATAATATATTTTATAAACGGACCATCTTGAATTTACTACGTAAGTCGTAGTTGGCTTATAGTGGTTGTAGTATATGATCATCCTATCTAATTATTATTTATCTAATCGTGTGACTAATTGTCACCAGGACAATCAATCACTGTGATAACTATCCAAGAGTTCATCAATAAATTGTCGATATAAACTGATATCGATGATATCACTTTGAAATAATTGCTAATTGTTCGCTAGCTTTTTCCAATTCTGAAGACAATTATTGTTGCGGCGAGAAAGACTGAGGTTGAGGAGGTGGCTCAGATGGAAAATGAGATGGTGGTTGTTCAAGCTGTTTGTATTCATTTACAAGTTTTCCTGTTTGTTCAATAACTTTATCACACTTATAATCCTCCACCCTGATTCGTTTTTTTTTATTGTAAGATATACGATATACCCATTTAATAAAATTATCATCATTTACATTATCATTTACATTATCATGACCAGATTTTAACATTTTAGATTTATCATACACACCAATTAGTATTTTTGCAAGTAAATCAAATTCTTTAGTATTTTTAATATCCTCAATTACTTCTCGAAACTTTTTAATCAGATTAATAGCCTCCCTTCGTATTTTTGGTTTAGGTGAAACATCAGCGATTTCTTCACCGCGGGTGATGGGTAAAATAGGTTGTGGTTGAGCTGCAGCTCCTCATCCGTAGTATCTCCCAATATAGCTCTTTCAGTAGTTATTGCAGCTTTTTCAGTAGCAGTAGTAACAGGTCTAAATAACTGCTCTGTACCTGTTACAAATTCAACATTAGATTCTTGTCGCTGTTGTAATTTTTGTCTCACAGAGTCTCTCACGGATATAAATTTTTTAATCGCAGCTAATCGTTCTCGAGTTGTCTGGTTGTTAACAATTCTCCCTTCCATTATTGTTATATATATATATATATATATATATATATATATAAAATTTAATTTGTATCGGCAGAGAGGGCGCGACAAACTAATATGCGTCTAGCAAGTTAGAGGTGAAATTTCGGGGGGGGGGGGAGGGTTGACACCTTTTTTATGGTTCGCTGGAGGCCTTTGTTTGCCAAATAGACACCTCTAAAATTTGTCCGATTCACCCTCTCTACATGAGCAGCAGAGTGTGCGAACCATAATTTTATCCACCTGAAGGACATACTAAACACTCCCCCCCCCCCCCATTTATCATTGTGAATTCCCTGAAAACCTTTTGGAATTTTCATCGATAGCTCTCATCGATAACTTTATCATAGATAACATAATCAACGAAAAATAAGCTATGTGAAAAATCCATAGAAAATTCTTCAGAAACTTTTCACATACAGACTAATTTGTAGGGTTTCATCTTGTAGATCGATTAAATTAACCATAAATTTTATCTAATCCAATTCGATATCGTGTCCGAGGATCGTGTATGTTTGTCGTGATAAATCCGTGAGGGGTAGCTCTTGCACCACTAAAGAAATTTTGGAATTTATTGTAATCCATGTCAGAACACCAAGTTTGCCAGATATTTCTAAGAGTATGACTATCAACTCCGTTAAACATTAATAACAAATTACAATTATCCCTTGTCACTTTTGGTATTTGTGTGTAACGCTGAGTTATATATATCACGTCGGAGTTTTTGTGACGCCCTCGAGAAAATATCCTGGCGGGATTTTTTTGTTGTTCTAACATAACATCATCATACACGACAAGATTATTAACGGATCCATCCAGGTCTTCCACGGATGGCGCTTCTTCAATATCTGTGATAAATTCAATTACACTTCCACCGTAAGATTCTGAAACAGTTTCGTTGTAATCTTTTAACACTTGATAACAATGTTGATCATCTACGCTCGGAGCGATTAAATATAATTTATCCCAGTTAAGATATTTCATTATCATCGTTAACAATAATTGAGTTTTACCACTTCCGGAAGGTCCAATGATGATCATTCTGATTGAGTTTGGTAGCATAGGATGATGTTTTACCGGTTGTTTTTTCTTTAACGATGAGAAATCAATTACTTCCATTTGTTAGTATAACAATAATAATATTATGGATTTATATTGTGTAAAATGTAAAGCGCGTACACCAACGTTAAACTTGACAAATACTACTACAAAAAATAATTGAAGTGCCCTTGTTGGTAATTGTGAGGTATGTGGTATAAAAAAAATTAGATTTCCAAAAAAAAAGAGGAGATGATATTACCGCAAAGTTAAATAAACTCCCCGGGTTGCCATGGTCAAAGTATCCGGGAGAAAAACACCTTCCGGGTATAGTTATTGTGGACCTGGTACTAGACTCGATATAAGACTTGATGAACAAAATCGTCCACGTCCAGGAGAAAATCCGATAAACTCCATCGATGAAGCATGTCGTGTACATGATATAGCTTACCGTAGTGGTGATCTACAACAACGTCATCTCGCAGATATAAAATTGATTCACGCGTTAAATGCTATTCCTGATAAATCCGTCAAAGAAAAATTAGCTTCATGGTTAATAAAATCAGCCATGAAAGGTAAATTATTGTTTGGTGCAAGTATTTAAATCTGAATGATTTTCAATAACATGGAAAAAATTTATTATTCTCCAAGAGGATACTGGAAAGGTAAATCTGCCATAAATAAACTTGCTAACTTCACTAAAGTAAAAACTTCTACTGCAGCTGATTGGTTATCTAAACAGGCAATATGGCAAATTTATCTACCACCGCCTAAACAAATTAATTTCTCGCATTTTGATGTTACAGTTCCTAATGAAGTTCATCAAGCTGATATATTATTTCTGCCGCATGATAAAGGTTATAAATACGCGTTAACCGTAGTTGATATTGCGAGTCGATACAAAGAAGCAGAACCGTTAAAAAACAAAATCATCAACTGAAGTTGCTTCTGCATTTGAAAAGATTTATCGACGAGGTCCTCTGCGTTGGCCAAATCTATTGCAGGTTGATCCTGGCAAGGAATTTCAGGGTGTAGTATTATTAACAATGAATAATCATAATGTAGCTATCAGACGAGGACACACTGCGCTACATCGCGATCAGGCAATTGTTGAACGGTTTAATCGGACACTTGCTGAGCGGTTATTTGGATATCAATACGCGAAAGAATTCATCCAAGAAAAGCGATCCCGTGAATGGGTTAAACGATTACCGGGTGTAGTTACTGCGCTAAATAATGAGATTACTAGAACAATCAACATGAAACCTAATAACGCTATTAAAAAGAAGTATATACCCGTACAACCACAAAAAGATTTCAAAGAACAACTACTTGGTAATGTCACCGTAAGATATTTATACGAACCAGGAGAGCTCGAAAGTGGTAAAAAAAGAGCTACTGATCCTATTTGGAGTGTCACTGTACATAAACTATCTAATATAACCCAGTCCACTGGTAGACCAGCAATTTAAAGACTAGATTCAACTGCTCCTCAACGAGGGTTTACTCGGCAACAATTACAGGTAATTCCCGAGGATACTCAATTACCGCCGCGTGGTCTCAACTAGAGATATCATTTAAATCTGAAGGATTTTCAATGATGATTCTTCGTAATTGATTTATTCTTCGTACTCTGGATATAGCAAGATAGACTAAATTTGACCACTCGATAAGGTTATCTACGATGTAAACCATCGTTTCTGTAATAGTTAACCCTTGTGAAGAATGTATCGTTGACGCATAACCTAGCATCCACGGGGATTTATTAGCGTTTATTGCGTCTTCAACGACATTGATATCAACGTGCACATTATCATTTAACACTAACTTTTGTTGCTGTTGTTTTCCTGGAATATCAACGAAAATATTCTGTTTTCTTGTATCCGATGGTCTATAACAGAGTGGTACTGGAAATGTTGGATATTTTTTTTTGTGTATTTGGAATAATTCTTGTTGAAGTCTATCTCGGACTGTTTTTCTACTAGCTACAACCATATCATTTGGTTTCCATGTTTGTAAAAATTCATCCAACGGAGTTTCTGGTATTGTTTCTCCGAATATTTCACCTTGGATCTCATTTGGTTGCAGTCTAATTCGGTTTTTCAATTTTCGTAGTTGGTCATCGAGTGATCTATGATCGGTGGTGATCTCTTCGTAGTAGTCCACGTATTCCTTGAGCCAATCATGTGGAGATCTACCGTCAAATGGTGGTGGTTGACCGTGATCACCGCACATAATAATTTTTGTATTTTTCGTTGATAACCATTCAAGAAATATTTGTAAAATTTTCAATGATACTGTACAAATTTCATCCCAAATTATCACCGGTGGAATAAATTTCTCACCCATTCTTTCAGGGGTCCACTCATCACCTTTCCATCGAAAGAAGCTGTGATAAGTACAAGATTTTACATCTCGGTTGGTCATTTCTCTGGCAAGTCTATGAGTCGGTGTTAGCACAATCATGTTTAATTTGGAAACATTGTTTCTATTAAATAAATCAATTACTCTTGTTGTCTTTCCCGATCCACCACAACCATTCAAATAAATAGTTTTATATCGTGTAACGGGATCTGATATCGGTGGAGCGTTAGATAATTCTGATAAAGCAAAACCCGCAAAATACTTAAGATGAATTTCAAAGTAAGCATATGTAGAATATTCGTGTAATAATTCTTTTTTAATTCTCCAACTTCCCCAGGATTCTTTTGGATCTAAAAACGGAGATACTAAATTAAGATATTTTCGTGTATATACATCGAATCAGTGGCTACTCTAACAGCGTATTCTGGAAATCTATTTATCATCGAAAATAAATTAATAGCGGAATAAGCTAACATAGAGCTTCTTAAATGTGTATACTGGGAGTTTTCTCCATCGATGTATGTAATAATCGTACCTAATTTATCCCCGTTAGATAAGAATGAATCTCTAAGATCTACAAATTTAGCCGTCGCTGTTAGATTCTTAATTATAAAATCATATTCGACGTTATCCATGATTAACCTTGAAGAATATTTTGCGTTATCGAATCTTCCACCTTGAGTAAATTTACCGATTATTTTTCGTCCGAGATCTTTTGCTGTTTTCTCTCTGTTGGTAAATATTATCCTAGACATTTCCACGATTTCACCTTCGTTGGAATTTGGAAATTGTTTTCGATGTTGTGTTATTATATCATCTAAATCTGGTTGTGGTAGCCAAACTTCTTTTTGAGTTCTGTAACATATAATAGCTTCACCGACAATTAACGATACTAACATACCACTTTCTAACATATCTTAGTAATACAATTTGTGTCCACGCTTTTTCAGACATGTGTCTACCGATCTAAGCATAACTACACGGATGCAATCCTGTAGCTAATTCAAATGACACAATACGAGCAAATCCTGTTAAATCAAAATCAGGTAATTCTCCGTTAATCGCAATACGACACATTTCATGTGTTGGATGACCAAACCGTTTAAAATATTTATTACATTCCCCACACCCAAGAAAACTTCCAGGATAACAGGCAACTATACCAATTGCAATCATTCCATCACGAGAGTATTTTGTGTTCCATAAACCACCGTGACCATACTTAACACAACTCAATTTAACATCTCCGAGGAATTTGTTAGGAGTTACTCTCCAAGAGTTTCTTTCTCTGGCGAAGTGAGCTACCACTGACGAAGTTGTAAAGCTATTCGTGAGAAGTTTCTCATCGAAATTCTTTACAAATTGTTCAGTGAATGTTTTCATTCTGTTGTTTAATTCTTCAGTTCGATATAATTCTCCACGTGTTGTTACAAACTGATCAAATTGTCCTTGTTCATCTTCAAGACTTCTCAATAACCACACAGATACAGGATCATTTTTATTTAACTTATAAATAGCATCGAATAACTTTTCTTCGTATAAAACATCTTTACAAAATTTCTCAGGAATATATTTTACAATTTTTTCTCCGGGAAACACTAACACCGCTGAACTCCACGCGTGAGAATTATGGTCAATAATTTTAATTGGGGCTCCTTGTGACTTATATTTTTCTTTGTGTAACACATCTCCGGTTATCGTCGACACAGATATTGGAAATTTTAATAATGACTCTAATTTTGCAACATCTACAATTGTAGCTCCGGTATCTTTTACTTTTTCTCCCCAGGATATTATTTTGTTACGTCGCTGTTCAGTTAGTTTATTTCCACGTGATGCATTCATAAAATGTTCCATTACACGTTCTGCCACACAGTTCAACGACAAAGTCGTCGACGTTGATACTCTCATCGGAGATAATTTTCCAATGTCTGGGTTATTATTTATCGCGTATAATCCATAAATAACCACCGTTACAGGATAGGCTCTTTCGTAATAATGACTCTCAATTCCAATTAACATCCCAAATATAGAATCTCGACTCACAATAACATTTTTCTTATTTCTCATCACCAGAGTTAAATTGTCTCTGATGATCCATTGTTCGTTCTCATCATCGTATGTTATATATTTTATCCTCATCAGATATGATATTCCCGGCGGCAACAGTGATAATATCATCGCCGCTCTTCCATCGTCCATAACTCCATCAATTATTGGTTCATTAACATTCCAAGGTATTATTCGATAGGTTGTATATGTGTGTGCCACACCATCTCTATAAAACTGATCAATACCTGTTTTAATTTTTTTAATAAGCGATCTATTCTTTATTTTTCGTATTGATAACCCCGAAATCGCATCAAGCTTAAAATAGGTCCTCGAATGTGTTCTACCACGGTAATCATGGGTAATATTTTTCATCTATATAATTATCACGAACATTTAAATAAAATTTAATTAATTAATTATTATATAATGGCAACAAATAAATGTAATTGGCTACCTCTCGGCAAATTATCTCAATGTGAACGACCGTGTAAAAACAAATATTGTTTCTCTCACATGCAACGTTTTTGTAATGGAAGTACCGGTCCACAACCTTGTCTTGTGTGTAACGTAGGAGTACAAGGAAAATCTCAATTATGTTCTAGTCACGGCGCTAAAAAATTATAGGGATTTAAAACGTTACTAAGATTCACACACAAATATTAATCATCGTGTTCAAGTTGTAAGATCTCCGCAGGATTATGTTAATCGAAAAAATGATAATATATCAAATGGATAAAAAATGAATGTTAACGAAGTTAGCAACGAATACGTTTCACATCCGATTTACGTTAACTACGAAGCATCACGAGATGGAATTATCAGAAATCGGCGAAAAAGAATTCCTATTGGTTTTGTCAGCAACGCCGGATATTTAATGATTACGATTCGCTTAGGACGGCAAAAAAAAATATCACGGTCATAGATTTATTACTGAAATTTTCATCGGGTTTATCCCAAAAGGTTTTGTAGTTGATCACGTTAATAGAAATAAATTAGATAACCGTGTTGACAACTTAAGGATAGTTACTCAAAGAGAAAACATCCTTAATAGTAATCCTCTACAAAGTAAAAATCGTATACTAAGACCTGTGACAGCGTTTTACGATACTACAATTGAAGACTTTCCATCGATGGGATCGGCGGCTAAATACTTTGACACCTATGGAGCTTCTGTGAGACGCGCTGCAGATGGGATTATTTCAACAACATATTCGAAAAAATTCAACTGTAGAGTGTCATTCGTATATTCATAACTTTTTCATTACCTGAATAACATTTAGACGTATAATTTTTTACATATTACATAATGACAGAAAACCGAGCGACGACGATCGAACAAACCATCGAATATCTTCAGCGATTAGCTACTAATGAAAAATATCTTAACGCGATTACTAGGATTCATTTTGATGAATTGGGATATATTAACGGTAGTAAATCGTTTTATAAAATGGATAATTTTATGCATAGTTATGATTTTGATAAATTTATACGACCACGTATTAATGATTATCCTGACATAAAAAGTCTTATTAATTTAGTTAAGTATCATTGTGAATATTTAACTGATTGTGAAAGAGATAAAAATTACAAAGAAGAAATAGAGGAAGAAAGACGCAAAAGACAAAAAGAAGAAGAAGAATATATGATGCTGAAATTTGGTTATTCTGAAGAAATTCCATACGAAGACGAAGAAATAGAATATTATCCGGAAATGGAAATGGAAATTTTCTAAAGTAAAAATCCTTTGTTGAAAATCTTCGATTTTCCATTTTTTTTTCAATATCTAGTATAACATTTGAATATATTTTTTTTCATTACCTTATATAACATTTAGACGTATAATTTTTTATATATTATATAATGCCGGATAACCGAGAGCCAATAGAATACATCATCGAATATCTTCAGCGGTTAGCTACTAATGAAAACTATCTTAACTCGATTAATAAGATTTGTTATGATGAACAGGGTAATATTTACGGTAGTAAATCGTTTGATAAAATATATGATTTTATAGATAGTGGTATATTTACAAAATTTATACGACCACATATTAATAATTATCCTGACATAAAAAATCTTATTAATCAAGTTAAGAAGCATAGTGAATATTTAGGTTACTATAAAATAGAAGAAATAGGAGAAGTAGAAATGGAAAATGGTTCGGAAATGGCATTGAGAATGGGAATGGGAGATTATATAGATCTTTAGTGAAATTGTGAAAATTCTAAAGAATTTTTAAATTTTATTAAACAATCTACGATTTCACAATTAAATTTAAAAATTCTTAACATGTATAATAAAATGAATCCGAACGAAAATCCTTCCGATGAAAAATCAACGGATTTCAACGACGAAACCGTTAAACAATTACGAACCGAACTTGACCGTTTAAGAGAGTTCCACAGCAACAATTTATTCACGTCAGAATATCTTCAACGGGAATATCAAAAAATATCTTCTGCACGGGATAAACAATATCCAACTTACCGCTCAGAGTATCGTGTCGCAAAGACACTAATTCGAGCACGAAATGAAATTCTTTATCAACTAAACCAATCTAATTCTGAGTCCCTTAAAGAATTTGCGACTGTATCAAAATTGTTAAAATCGTTGCTAAAATCTATTGGGGGTGTATTTGACAGAGAAGAACTCATAAAAAAACGTAGCAGAACAATATGATAAATCATTAATTGAAAATGGAAATGGAAAATTCTGAAAGAAGTTTCAACAAAGAATTTCAGAAAGAATCTTAAAAAGATTTCCCATGATTTTTTTTTGTTACCTGAATAGTGATGTTATCATTATTTCCCTATCGGTGTTAACACGAGTAATATTGACCGGTAACAAACACGAGTAATGTTGACTGGTAACAAACACAGGTAACGGGAAATTTCATGAAAATTTGAAAGATTCTCGGTAACAAAAAATAATCTCTAGTAACGGCGTTTTGAGATTTCGTTGAAAAAAATATTACCTGAAATTTTATAGAATTTCCCGTTACCTGTGTTTGTTACCGGTTAATATTACTCGTGTTTGTTACCGGTCAATATTACTCGTGTTAACACCGATAGGGAAATAATGATAATGACGCTACAAGGAAAATATTTTTCAAATTCAGGTAATAAAAAAAAATATTTTCATTATTATAGCAATGCCAAACATCGCTAGATATTTAACCGCGAATGATGAACGAAAAATCATTGAATCACAAGGAAAAATTAGACCGATTGACATAGCAAAACAATACAAAATTTCTCTTCGACGTGTATATAAGATTTGGAGGGAATTTGACCCTGATGAGAAATTCATTGCGGGATACGTTGCAACGGAACGAGGAGCAAATTTAACAAAATATATAACCGCGTTAGATAAAAAAAAATGAAGCTAAAAAAGCAGAGTTATTAGAACGTTGTAAACAATCCAGTGAATACCTTGAAAATGTAAAAAAAATGAAAAAGTCCGGGATGAACTTCATGATAGATTTATTAACGCGTTACGAGGATTAAAAATATTTGAAGAATATTTAAAACCAATTGACGTAATAACACTAGAACAAGCAAAATTAGATCAATTGAAAAATATAACAGAACGAACACGTGAACAAATTTCCGAGCATGAAAAAATCAACGAAGGTTTACAACAAAAATTAACGGAATTAACTAAAACAAAGAAAGATCTTGAGGAAAGAATTTCCGTCGAGGAAATGGCTGATGAAGAAATTTCCGATCAAAGATTTTCAATATCAAAATACTCAATTTTTATCTTAGAATTTTCAATTTAAATTCTACGGATTTCATTTAGGAAATGGAAAATCCTTTTAGAATTTTCAAAGGATTTTTAATAATGGTAAACGAATCACTAACAACTAGACTAGCCAGAGAGAGACTAGAGAGACTAGCAGCACTCAAAAAATATATCCCGTTGAGAGACGCTGTCAGAGAGCAACTACAACAACGACAACAACTTCAAACAGAATTTTTAACTGATACACAACAATTATTTTCACCGATAACCAGTGCTACTCAAGATGTGAAAGCCGCGGTGGAATCTCTTACAGGGTTTCAACGTGGTGATGTACTTCCTGTATTTTAAAAAAAAAACATCACGATCCAAACAAATAAAAAAATGAACGAGAACACTTCCTGGTGATATTGTAACCGCGGTTCAACAACGTGAACAAGAAGAAGAAGAAGAGGATTTACCTGGAGAGGTTCAACCTGAAAATCCTTTGGATTCAGGGGCTACTGCTGATATTCTACGAGATTACACACCGGAAAATCTTTTTACGAGTGAAGCGCTAAATACGATTAGAAATATTAATTCATATAACGAATTAATTAAATTTACCAAAGATAATTTTAAAAATAGAAATTCTTATTTAAAAGATGATAGAGCTAGAAATTTTATAAAAGATCAGGATGCTTGGATAAATAAAATATATTTAGCAAGTAAAAATAAAACGAGAATAACAAAGTCAATAAAAGATGAGTATGAACTTTTTAAGGGAAATGTAAAAATAGATACGCAAAAAATACAATATCTAAAACCAAAACCACCACCGTACACAGCGGATCCAACCCCCGCAGAAATAAAAATAGCAGCAAGTGAAGATTCTTCACAAAAAATTCCGAAAGAAATAACCGGACGAGGATTGGAAATGGAAAATCTTAAGAGATTTTCAACAGAGAATTTTCAAGATCATTTCTGCCCTGGTAATATTCTTAATGATATATCACGGTTAGAAGTTCTCATCGGAGGAAAACAAGCTGGAAATAATTTCCACGAAATAATTAATGAAATCACTGATATTTGTAGACGGTTATTTCAAGGTGGGATTATAGATGTATCAACGTACTGAGAGTTTATTAATGAACTCGTGGAAGATTATCCTGGATATCTCAGCGATTGAAACGGTGAAATCTCTTCGTGAAATTCAGAGAATTTCCATTTTTAACATTTAATTAAACGTTAACAGTATAAAGAATGATTATACACTACAATCATGATAAACCAGCTAACGTTTACGTGATAAACTCACGACACCCAATTTATAGAATGTATTATGGGGATGGTCTCGGTGGTTCAATACTAGGATTTTTTTCAAAAATGGCTCCGAAGGTTGCACCGTTTGTAAAACAGGTGGGAATGAAAGCTATTGAGGTTGTTCGTGATAAAATCCCTTCAGCTATTGTAGATCTTAGTGGAAAAGCATTATCTTTTGCAATGGATAAGGTAACGTCATTAGTTAGACGAAAAAATAAGCCGCTACCGTCTACGACAGTAATGCCAGCGCAAGTTAGCAAAGCAATAAATGAAGCGGTACAACAAAAATTAGACTCGTTGGCGACTTCGCCGTTGACGACTTCGTCTTTGGCGGAAAATTCTGAAAGAATTTCAAAAGATCTTCAAGATAATATAACCGCAAATATGATAGCGGGAAGTGGGTTTGGAAATCGTCAACGACGACGATGATTTAGACCATAACGATTATAAATAAAGAATGTTTAAACACAGATCTGATCCAGCCTTTGACATGGATGTCCCAATAGATAAAGATGATTCTGTACAAAATTATCAATTTTATTCTTATCAAGCTATAAACCCCAATCAAGGAGGACGAATTGAACTTCAAGTTCAAGACACCAGTAAATATTTTCTACCGTGTGAAGCATTCATTGAAGTGGAAGGAGAAATTGTAACAAATGTCGCGAATACACCATATGATAATAACCCAAATATCCGAGTTGGATTTATTAATAATGGAATTATGGCGTTATTTGAAAGTGCTAGGTATCTTATCGATGCAAAAGAGATTGAAGTTATATCAAACGATCTTGATATTGCCACAGGGATAATTGGATTAGCAAGATACTCTGACGATTATACATGATCTGCTGGGCCATCGATGATGTTCTCGAAGGATATTACCGATAACGCTGATCATATTCATTACGTTAAACTACAGGTAAAAAAAGATACAGCTGATGATCCACAACCAGTTGACCCAGAACATGAAGCAAGACCAACAACTGATAAATTTGATATTATAAAACGATCCAATCCCAAATATAACCTTGGATTTGCAACACGAGTAGCAACATTACAAGGGCAACGCAGACAATTTTCATGTGCGATTCCACTACATCATATATTTGGATTTTGTAGAAACGTCAGAAAAGTTATTTATGGAGCAAAACACACAATAGTGTTAATGCGAAAAAGCGATGATGATAACGCAATCTGGCGAGGTGCTGGTGTTCCAGCCGGTAAGGTTAATTTGTCAAAAATAGCATTGTGGATGCCTGTGTTAACACCGTCAATAACATCGGAAGCTCGATTGCTGGATTTTATGCATCAAGTAGGAAAGATATTGTTAAGCTGGCTATCTGTATCTACAGATTCTAAAATCGATAACATTAATGATGTATTTACGTGGCATTTAGCATCTAAACAAGGTATTTCAGCTGCACGGCATATATTTATAGCGTTGCAGGATAATGCTCGAGTTGGTAATCAAGAACGGAGTCATATGATATTTGATCAATTGGATGTTAGGGAAGCAACGTTAAGAATAAACGGTCAACAGGAACCCAGTGAAGAAGTACAACTCGAATACGGTCAAAACCATATTGCAAGAGCATATCATAGATTACTGTCATTTATGGCGCGTGATCAAAATGTTGATACTGGTTTACAAATTTCCCAGCTAGATTTTAAGAATTTATATCCAATATATTACTTTTCACTGGAACATCTCGATCTAACAAGGCAATCTGTTATTGATATATATTTTAAAGCTCGGTTAACACGTCCCGCTGGTATTGATAATTACAGAGCAGTTGCTGTTATTCTCAGTGATAAATCGATGATGTTAGAAGGAGTTGGAGGACGAATGAGAGTCGTAGATGCACCAGTGGAAAATCTGTAATTGAATCAATCGGTGTTATATAATGTCATATAACACTATTAATGTTACATTAACACCTGTTCAGATAAAGAAACTTCAATCAGGATCAGCCCAACAATGCGGAACTACGATTACATTAAAGCATAATCAGATGAGCGGTGGATCAAATAAGTTATCGCTGACGAAAACTAAGGTTAATCATTTTAATAAAGCTTTTAAAGAAAAGAAAGGTATTCATATTAATTTATCTGCAACTGCTATAAAAAATATGATAAAAACCGGAGGAATATTCCCGTTGTTGGCTGCTATTCCTGGATTGATTGCAGCGGCAGCTCCAGTATTGGCTACCGCGGCAGTAGGAGGACTTGCTAGCGGAGCAGGAGGAGCCGTGTTGAATAAAATATTAGGTAAAGGGGTAAAATCTGGTGGAAATATTTTAGATCAAAATAAAAAAATGCAATTCCAAGATTGATCG
Organism: Unio pictorum; assembly: GCA_030141615.1. Taxonomy (NCBI): domain Eukaryota; kingdom Metazoa; phylum Mollusca; class Bivalvia; order Unionida; family Unionidae; genus Unio; species Unio pictorum. Next base: position 2,117,548 of record JARLTB010000494.1, read on the forward strand.
CTAGTGTAATTACTCCAATGGCTAAATTAGCTGCTGGTAAAGCACTTGTAACAGCAATAAGAAAAAGAACAGGTGGAAATATTTCACGTAATAAAAGGACGGGGACTAAGACTACCTGGAACACCTCCGGGATGGGTATACCGAGGATCCAGCCTACGACTAGGACGACCAATTTAATGATAAAATCCGAAGGATTTTCACCAATGTCAAATTTTGATTTATTAGAAGCTGTTAAAAAACTTCAAATAAAATATTTCCGAGGAGTTTTTATGAAAGATCAATTACCAACACAACCACAAATACCAGAAACCGGTATTATTAATCTTGATGATGGTGATGGACCTGGTACTCATTGGGTTTGTTACGCGATTGATCCACGTGGAATTGTCTATTTTGATTCATATGGTTTACCACCGCCTAAAGAATTTTATAAATACGTGGATAAATTACAAAGTGAAAATTCTAAAAGAATTTTTCATTCAATTCCAATTTGGTATTCTACGTTACCTACACAAACGTTGAATGATCCACCAATATGCGGTAACGAAGTATTAAATGTCCTAGATGAAATTTCAAAATCAACGAAACCGCCACATATAGTTGTAAATGAATATACCAGCGGTAAAAATTCTAAAGAATTTTCAAGAATGGAAAATCTTAAGATTTTAAAGAAGTAGTTAACGATTATAATAATGGTTGATATTTGGGGAAGATCTACTTCAACGAAAGAATCCAAAGGAGAGATTAAACCAGACGAGATAAAAAAAATAATTGAAGATGAAATGGCCGATATGTTAAATTTAGCAAGTATTGACTCTGGCGAAATAGTTACATTTGAGGATCGTACAGGTAAACTAAAAACTAGTAATGTTTCCATAGATGATATTTTAGTTAAAAATCGTAGTGCAGCGAATGATGCTATAGCGTTATATTCTGATAATGGTAAGCTCAAACCTGGTGTGCTTATTTCAACAATTACAGATAAATTAAAACCAATTGCGGATTGGTTTGGTGAACCAGTGGAACCTCCACCAAATTTACCATCAATAAAAAAATCCATGGATAGATTAATTGAAATTGATTATAAAATAGATGAAAATAAAAAAGATATTGACAATGAAATAAGAAAACCGTTTATAAGTTTTCGTAGAAATATCATTGATAAATTTTTAGGAAGTTCACCAAGTGAGATCGATATTAAACTTCCAGAGATAAAAAAAATCCATCAATAAATTAAAAATACCTCATGAGGCGGACAAGATTAAGAGTCTTGTGTATGTAGTTCAGCAAAGTGTGAATGATTGGATTATTGGGGGTTTGAATTTAATTGTAAGGGGTCTAACCGTTAAAGGTATTTATAGATTTACAATAATTTCCGAGCATCAATTTAATATTACCGTTCGAAATATGAAAGATGGTTTAATGATTTCAAATGCAAGAGGAATTAATATAGTTTCATCATTTAGTGAAAATCCAGAGATACAAACCTACTATTATATAACTTCAGTTGATCCAACTTTAGTTAGAGCCACAATAAGATAGTATTTGGAATTTATATCAGAAATAAATTGAAAACACGTGGAGATTCTTAATAAAACAAATGTCAACATCATCACAGTATCGTTATAACACTGTTAAAGAATTTTAGAGTAAACTTGAAGCGTTAATTGAAGAATATAAAAATAAAAAAGAAAAAATACCTGCGTAGAATTACCGCCATAGACGTGTCAGTGTATTCAATATCCGGTGCTATTACCGGCGCTGGAATAATATTATCTTCGGTTACGATGATAGCCCCGATTGTTGTCCCTGTTGTAATATCCGCAGCTGCAACAATCGCCGGAATATTCACCGGAATAACAAAAAAATTATCATCGTGTTCTCAACAGAAATTACACGATTACGCTGTTAAACTTATTACCGCGTCAAACGCTTATTCGGAATTATCAATGATGATTTCGTCATCGATTGATGATCAGATAATATCCGACGAAGAGTTCTCAAAGATGGTTCGGTTATATGAATCAACAATTTCAAAACTGGAGCGTGATAATAATAATAACAATGTCAGGGACATCGCAAGAAGTACTTCAACGAATAGCAGAAAATACAACACCACCGAAGACAAGTATGATATCAATAGCATCAACAAAACCTGAATTTAGTGTAAATTTTCCAAACCCCATTTCCGTAAATGAGATCGCGTTAGCAAAATTACGAGTATATCACAGTTGGCCTAATATTCGATCAAAACCATTCGGTGATCAACAACCAAACAATTCTTTAGTGATAGCTTGGAAAAATAAGCCAGATGGAACTCCCGACTGGAATGTTGTTTCAATTCCAACTGGATCCTACCAAATTGAACATATTAACGCTGAATTTCAACGTAGAATAAAATCTCTTACCGGAGAAAAAGAATCAAAAATCGCTATAACAGTTCATGAACCAACCTTATCATATACGATTGAGATAAAATCACCGGATTATGTCGTAGATATTTATCAGAGTTTTATTAGAACCGTATTAGGATGGCCTGAACTACCACCTCAACAATGGAAAGAACCTGTTAATATACCAGAACCAAAAAAATCTGATTATATCACCGACAGGATAAAACCCGATAATCCAACAAGAAATTATAAAAACTTTAAGGAGTTAAATTATGAAGAGGAATTATTAGATTTCGACTTTAATTGAAGACATTCTAAGAATATTTCAGGAATATATAGCGAAAAATACAAAGATGTATTTATTCGAAATTTTGAAAAAATGAATAATGATCTTTCACTATTGTTAATTTCCCTTAAATCTGGCTCTTTCACCAAAGACGAATTTATCAGCGTTGTAGAAGCATGTAATAAAATTATCGATGATATGGAAACATTAAATATACAAATAATCAAAGATACATTAAGTTATAAACAAGAAATAAGAAATGAATTTGCAAATTATTTTAAAATCAAAGTTGAAGAGATTCCTACGTTTAAATTACCGGGATATAACATACCAGAACTAATAAAACTTCTCAGTGAAGCCATCGATATTGGATTTAAAAAAAATTCATGACGAATGGAAAAAAATAACATCACCGGAAATAAAAACCCTCAAATATAATAATGATCCAGAAGGTGGCGGTAAACACATAGCTCCACATAACGTAAATATATCAAATGTAATCGCGTTAAATTTAGTATGTGATGTTATCGAAGGAAGTTATCAAATAGATCTTAATAAATCAAATCAAGCTCAACAAGGTTATATTTTATATTCTTTTGCACCAACAGTTCCACCGGGATGGTTAATAACTGAGAACCCGGTTAATCTAGTTTTTATGCAATGTTATAATAAAACATTAACAAAAATTCATTTTAAACTCGTTGATCAATCTAATAACCTAATCGATTTACAAGATGAAACCCTACAAATTAGTCTGTATGTGAAAAGTTTCTAAAGAATTTTCTATGGATTTTTCACATAGCTTTTTTTTTTCGTTGATTATCTTATCTATGATGAGGTTATCGATGAGAGCTATCGATGAAAAATCCAAAGGGTTTTCAGGGAATTCACAATGATAAATGGGGGGTGTTTAGTATGTCCTTCAGGTGGATAAAATTATGGTTCACACACTCTGCTGCTGCTTGTGTATTTTATTTTTTATTTTTGGTTTTGTAGGAAACGCTGGCTGACAAATATTTGCCCAAAAAGTATTTGCCTAAAATCTTGTCCGATTCACCCTCCTTACTACTTATATATATATATATATATATATATATATATATATATATATATATATATATATATATATATATATAGTTTTGTCCCAATAGCATGGTAAACTTCGTTAACCTTGGTACCTGGACGTTTCGGCCCAAGACATTTTGCCCCAGGGACGTTTCGGCCCACATCAATGGACATTTCATTTCATACACCCCCCCCCCCTCTCTCTCTCTCTCTCTCTCTCTCTCTCTCTCTCTCTTTTCTTCGTCGTCGTCTTCTTCTTCTTCTTACTTTTTCATATGTTATTGTTCCTGTTTGTGTTGTTCTTTTATTTGCTGTTGTAATTAATCATGAAGTCCTAGTCCTTCTAAACATCTGCTAAAAACGTGATCTTGTTTGTCTATCTGATAAATATACTGGTTAATGGTAAACACCAAATCAATCCACATTTTCCTACTTACAAACTAAACATATTCAGGCTTTAAAAATGTTTTTCTTAATCGATAACTTGAAGCAGCAAACGAACCAAATTCAGTTATATCCTTATTGGTTTTTATTAACATATTTTTTTTTATTGTTTGTGTGCCGTTTTCAGTACTTTTCTCCGTAAAACTAATTGCTCGTTCTTTCTTCGGTTCTCTCACGGCCTCTTTAAGTTGAGTTAAAGCTATCTCAGTTGAAAGATCTCGTAAAATCGTTTTTGCTTGTTTAGTTTTTTTTCTATTTTTGCAATTTGCTCAGTGGTTTGTTTTGATACTGGAAGAAGATCCACCTTAATGGCAGTTGTAACACCTGTAACTTTTTTTGTAACGAGTTTTAATGACTGTTCTGAACCCTCTGCAAATTCCACTTGTTACTCTTGACATGCTTGTAATTTTTTCCTGACAGAATCACGGACTAGTAGAAATGTTTTAATCAGTTACAGCTATTCTCGTGCTAGCCGCGTGGTTAATGCTTCACCAATCATTATTGATAAAACAATAATATTAATTGATAGCAGCAGAGTGGGTTTGACAGTACGGTGTCAGCGGGTAAACATCGTGCGTATAATTAAAAAGAAGAAACACACAACGACAAAAACAGTAACAATATATATACATACATACATTCATATATAGTATACGAGTCTCTCTAATGACATCTAAATCAGTTAAGTCATAAAATAGAATAGAGACAAAGAATCAATCATACATATCATTCTATTGTTATACAGGATATACGATTTATCATTTCAAAAGTTAAACAATTTTCTCGAGTTCATTGGGTATTAAGGCCGTTAGTGTATATAATTTATGAATCCAATAATGTATATAATTTATGAATCCAATAATGTATATAATTTATGAATCCAATAATGTATATAATTTATGAATCCAATAATGTATATAATTTATGAATCCAATAATGTATATAATTTATGAATCCAATAATGTATATAATTTATGAATCCAATAATGTATATAATTTATGAATCCAATAATGTATATAATTTATGAATTCAATAATGTATATAATTTATGAATCCAATAATGTATATAATTTATGAATCCAATAATGTATATAATTTATGAATCCAATAATGTATATAATTTATGAATCCAATAATGTATATAATTTATGAATCCAATAATGTATATAATTTATGAATCCAATAATGTATATAATTTATGAATTCAATAATGTATATAATTTATGAATCCAATAATGTATATAATTTATGAATCCAATAATGTATATAATTTATGAATCCAATAATGTATATAATTTATGAATCCAATAATGTATATAATTTATGAATTCAATAATGTATATAATTTATGAATTCAATAATGTATATAATTTATGAATCCAATAATGTATATAATTTATGAATCCAATAATGTATATAATTTATGAATCCAATAATGTATATAATTTATGAATCCAATAATGTATATAATTTATGAATCCAATAATGTATATAATTTATGAATCCAATAATGTATATAATTTATGAATCCAATAATGTATATAATTTATGAATTCAATAATGTATATAATTTATGAATCCAATAATGTATATAATTTATGAATCCAATAATGTATATAATTTATGAATCCAATAATGTATATAATTTATGAATCCAATAATGTATATAATTTATGAATCCAATAATGTATATAATTTATGAATCCAATAATGTATATAATTTATGAATCCAATAATGTATATAATTTATGAATCCAATAATGTATATAATTTATGAATCCAATAATGTATATAATTTATGAATCCAATAATGTATATAATTTATGAATCCAATAATGTATATAATTTATGAATTCAATAATGTATATAATTTATGAATCCAATAATGTATATAATTTATGAATCCAATAATGTATATAATTTATGAATCCAATAATGTATATAATTTATGAATCCAATAATGTATATAATTTATGAATCCAATAATGTATATAATTTATGAATCCAATAATGTATATAATTTATGAATTCAATAATGTATATAATTTATGACTCCAATAATGTATATAATTTATGAATCCAATAATGTATATAATTTATGAATCCAATAATGTATATAATTTATGAATCCAATAATGTATATAATTTATGAATCCAATAATGTATATAATTTATGAATCCAATAATGTATATAATTTATGAATCCAATAATGTATATAATTTATGAATCCAATAATGTATATAATTTATGAATCCAATAATGTATATAATTTATGAATTCAAGAATGTATATAATTTATGAATCCAATAATGTATATAATTTATGAATCCAATAATGTATATAATTTATGAATCCAATAATGTATATAATTTATGAATCCAATAATGTATATAATTTATGAATCCAATAATGTATATAATTTATGAATCCAATAATGTATATAATTTATGAATCCAATAATGTATATAATTTATGAATCCAATAATGTATATAATTTATGAATCCAATAATGTATATAATTTATGAATCCAATAATGTATATAATTTATGAATCCAATAATGTATATAATTTATGAATTCAATAATGTATATAATTTATGAATCCAATAATGTATATAATTGTATGAATCCAATAATGTATATAATTTATGAATCCAATAATGTATATAATTTATGAATCCAATAATGTATATAATTTATGAATCCAATAATGTATATAATTTATGAATCCAATAAGTTTTTTTTATGAATATTCATGTCACGATATCTATTGGCACGTAAGTAAAGTCGAGTAGAAAGGGATTATTGGTATTAAAGTGTGTTGAAATATTAGAGGAAAGCTGAGGATCTCTATAAAATTTTATATTACAGCGATTATTATTCATTCTCTCGGAAGGGTTACTTCATCATATTGAATGCTACAATGTTTACTGGTTATCTAATCAATCACAGCAGTTGATTTGCAGTTAGTGTTATAACGTATAGAAATACCTCTTAAGTATTAGTGTTCTGAAAGAAGTACTTTCTCGTATGTTCGCACATAAACAGTCTGGTTTGAAACACATGGCATAGAATACACCTTCCATTGATTATTCTTCGTGTTCGATCGCTCTCGACTGCAATTTATAGAGCCACTGAAAAATTTCCAAGCAAACACGTGCACGAGTTTCTATACCAAATGATCTGTCAGGCAATGCACTTGATGAATCATAATTTGTATCCTAAAGTTCAGATTTTGATATGCTTTTGTTATACATTGTTTTAATTATATGGCATTGTTTTAATTAAATGGCATTGTTTTTGTTATTAGTGAAAGTCAGATAATCTGTGCTAAATTTTAATTTCCTTTTCATAAAAGCTTCTCCGACTTACTAAAAACCCTGGCTGCAGCTTAACTAACGTCACACCACATTTAGTAGATTATTTAACTAATCATAGAAGCTACCTGGCTGTAATTAAGTCCAAAAAACACTTGCTGGGAGAAGAAAACAAACGCAAGAGAGAGAGAGAGAGAGAGAGAGAGAGAGAGAGAGAGAGAGAGGGGGGGGGGGTACGGGGTATGAAATGAAATCTTAACGGCAGGCACCTACAGTAAAATGAAGACAATGATGTAATGCTGATAAATTTAAATAAACGTCCTATATTTCCATTGATGTGGGGCGAAATGTCCATTAAAGTGGGGCCGAAATGTCGATGGGGCGAAACGTCCATAATTCGTTAACCTTGACCTATAATTCCAATGTGTCAGCTATTTTAAACAAGTTACATATAACAGTAGATGTGTCGTATTTGAGCAATGTAAAAATGAACAAATTAGTAATTCTTTCTTGGTAAAATCAATTGTGGACTAGAATCATCTTAGTTGAGAGTGTTCTGTGCGCAGTGTAGAGCTTCAGGACGGCTCTTGAACAATTCTACTAACTTCTTAGTAGCTCTTTCTTCCGGTGCAGTTTTATGCCGTAACTGACCCTGCACTGTTTACATCTAGATAGATTAAGATTTCAGTGTTTAGTTAACAAATTAACATACGAACTGACCCTGTCTATTTTGGGACAAAATCCGTACTAATAACGGGGTATTGCAACACAACCGTCCCACGTTCTCTATTATTATGACGAAACTACGACTGTTAAGATACACAACCGCTTTCATCTAATTGATAGTTTCATTTATGATATAGGGACAGCTGAATACATTATGTCAAATAAATTAAAATAATACAGATTAGGTATTGATAAATATTCATGTAACCAAAGCGTATATATTATATCTCCTTATAAGGTGGAATTATTGGTTTCACCGTGGTAATTTGAAATGTGCCAGGTTACAAAAAGTAGTAACGGGATGCCGCTAGAGGGCACTGGCGATCAAGATTAACGTTTTCTCAAAATGTCAACCTCATTACACCGCTTACATTCTCCGCTTTAATATGTAAAAAGCTGAAATTATTACTTCCAAATCTATTCATGGTCGAAAGGAAAAATGTATATAACTAGCGTATATGACATTGGGCCATTTCTACAACGTATACAGCGGGCGAAAAACGAAAACCAAATTTTTAAAAACGCTGAAAAACTAAATAAACGAACATATACGCTCACCTATGCCTTCTTTTTAAATACTTTGGAGTTCTTTTTACGAGAATAGTGGTAAAATATGTGCGAATATTTGCGGAAAATCCAGAAATTACGTTTTTTTCAATGGTCACCCATGCCAGCAAGAACGATAACTCTTTACGTACAAATGTAAACAATTACAACAATGCGACATAATTTGGATTAAAAAACACACGAAAACTTGATTGTATAAAAAGGCAGACATTTATAGCAAGGAATCGGATTATAGAGATGTACTGTCATTCACGATACCCAAACTTATTACAAAATATTTGTACGATGTGTGTTGTGTAATATATTTCCGATGTTAGAGACTACGGGAGTAATACTATTGATAATATGTATATGATTGTGATCACTGAGATATTATCAGAGACACTGGTATTAAATTGAAAATGTTCATGTTTAGTAGAGACAGAAAAGAGTTAATAAAACAAAGTTGAATAATTTTTCAGAATTTTGAAGAATGAAAACAAATGCATTTAAAATTTTAATGCCATTTTTTGTGAATATCAAATATGAATGTTGTCACCATAAGCCAATGCATAGAGAAGTGAACTGTAGTATTTCTCCATTTAAACAAATAATCATAAATATTTCTTGAGAACTAACTCTGTGTCAGTTTCTTTTCTATCTCTACCACATTTGTTTTTTCTTTTGTCATTGATTTTATTTCATAGATATAAAAACTGACCAAATATATCTTATGACAACTAAATTCTAAAATAGCAATTGTTATGTACTAAATTGTGATTTCAGATCAATGTATATCTTCTGTACAAGAACACTAATGAATATGCACTTTTTGTTGTAAGAGTAACATACAATTTCAGCTTGGTATGACTCATTATTTTATTTCATGCAAAAATGTTAGGGTGGGGGAGTGATAACAAGGCACAGAAAGTCTTCAGAGGTACCTAGAACATAAAAAAGTGAATTTATTCTTAAAGCTGAATGTTCGCAACACATTTATATATAACCATATGTAAAAAATATGCAACTTTCAGCATGAAATAACTTGTCAAGAATTTTCAAAAAGTGACTAAATACCAATATTTAAAAAATGGTGGACATTACATGTGTTTGAATGCTTCCTGTGAATTTATTTGAAAAGATATCATAAAGATGGGTTCATTTTTTAAATCTGCACATTCAAAGTAAGCAAAAAACATTACATTTTCAAAGCAAGATGTGTATGACTCAAAAATATAGTATTTAATGCAAAAATGTTGTGGGGGTGTGATAAAAAGGCACAGGGGGGCTTATGAATTAACTGGAAGATAGAAAAAGTCAATTTATTCTTAAAGCTGAATGTTCACAAAACATTTCTATATAAAATATGTGTAAGAAATATGCAAATTTATTCTTAAAATAACATGAAGTCAGGAATTTTCAAAAATTGACAAAGACCAATATTGAAAATGGTGGATGGTACATGTGTTTGAATGCTTCCTGTGAATTTATTTGAAAAGATATTATAAAGATGGGCTCAGTTTTGAAATCTGCACACTCAAATTATGCAGAAAACATTCTATTTTTATATATTCTATAATCATGAATAAATCATCCACTGTTGCTATTACTATGTTTAGAACACGCTCTGCTGTGCTAAATTAGTGAGCAGATAACACCAATTATTGGAATAAATTGTAATGACCGGATCGTCACAAAAGTAATTACACTTGCATGCATTTAACGGGCTTGAAAAAGTTTGGTCTGACAAAGAAAATGAGTTAATTTGTATATTCTGGATTAGTCTTGATTTCTTGATTAGTGTTGATTTTATTATACTCATACAAATTATACACAAATAGTCAAAAATCCATATTAACTAATTTTGCACAAAGTTATAGTTCAACATTTTAAAATCTAGAATATCACATGAATAAAATTCATGATTTTACTATGAATTAACCAAAAAAAGAATTACAATATTAATTCTTTACATAAACATTTTTCATATCTCAAAATATGCATGTAGATCAAACACTATAAATGAATCAACCCTACAAATGGTAATTCTGCGTACTAACGAGTCTAGTAATTAAGTATACATAATGCACATAATTAAAGTACAGTTACTTTGCCATAAAAGATTACAACAATTGAGCAAGTAAGTCACTAACCTGTCAGAGTCTCCTTTGTAATTCCCATAATAACAAATTTCCCCTCAATTTTGAAATATGTCTGAGTAGCTTATCTTCCCTTATAATTCCCACAAGATGGTTTAGTGACTACAGATGTTTACTTCTTAAGATACTCTATTTAAGATTGAAATTCAAATGGTGGCCAGGCCTTGTTCAATTCCGAGTAGATGTCAATTTCCCATGGTCTATATAATTAGCAGACACTACCCCCTCCCTGGCAGTTTGTCAAGGGTGGATTTACGACCTCCACTTAATGTTCTTTTGAAGCGAACACAGGAAATTCATGTCACTTATCTGTGAACCATGTTATTACCATGTTATATAAATGACTTTGATACCTTATTGTTGCAGGGCTGACCTTCATAACATTTATGACATGGAATTATTAGCCTCAGGGTCTAGCATATACATGTTGCAATCTGGTTATAGTTCCTTACGTGACAACTGTTTTATTCAAGATATAGACCCCCAGAGTAATAATTTAGATTTACTTGGAGAAAAGAAATATAATATTTAGATAGGCCTAGAAATAATTTTACTTTCTAAAATTTACTTTCAGATTGAAGATCCTGTCATGAAGATAATCTTTGAAAACTGGAAATAATCCTCCCCAATGTTTGATGTTATTTATCCTTCACAATAAGGTTGACTTTATCTGTTGGCTGTCCTTTCTGTAAAAACTTTGTTTTTGTTGCAGGAATGGATCAGAAGTGGCTCATAATACTGAAAAACTGGTCTAGTTAGGGAGATGACCATTTCAAGCAAATGTTCTCAAGAGCTTTCAGCCAGGACAACCAGGATGTGAAAATATCCCAAGCCTTATGGTTTATCTGGTTTTTGTGACACAGAAATTGGCAATGTGAAGGAAAGGTTGGAGAGATAGATTTAATAATCAGTATAACTGAATCACCATGGATATATTGGACCTACCATATGATATAATAATACATATCATTTCTTTCCTTTCTCCTCTGGATTTAATGCGAAGTGTGCGGCAAACCTGTCGCCTTTGGCATACATATAGCTATGATAGAACCCTGTGGCTTTCTTTGAATTTAGCAGCCAGTCCAATAAAGGAGAAAATTACAGATTCTTCATTTCTAACTCTCCTGTCAGGTGTGTGTGATATTGTTGAGAAAATTCAGTTTGGTTTCTATCCTCTTGCTGATGAGACCTACATCCATGAAGAAATATTCTGTCCCAATCTAAGATACTTTGATTTTGTTGGCTCTGTTTTAAGAGTTGAAGTCATAGAGAAACTTTTAAAAAAGTATCCCCAAGTAAGAGGACTAGTTTATACAGTAGATGATGTTGAAGAATTTGCCAATTTCCTACTCCTAGTGAATGGATTACAGTTCCTTGAGGCTCTTTCTTTGATAAATGTACCATACTCTGAATCAGTGTTTAGTGATGAAACGAAGAACAGCTTGAACAAACTTTTGACAATGGTTTTTGAAAACTGCACCAATTTGAAAAAGGTTGAACTAAATACCAGTATTGTGGGTGATTCTGCAATATCAGTTTTGCTTCAAAAGCATCCATGTCTGGAGGAGTTGCACATCATAAAGTGCAGTGTTCTGACAGCTGATGCTTTTATCGGTGTGAACAGAAAGATGGAAAACTTGGTGAAACTAAGCATCTATGACACTAGTTTGGATGACAGAAATCTTGAGGTGATCTCAAAGCTCTGGCCAAATCTTGAGTGCATTTCACTTGATGTTGGTAAAATGGTAACAGATATTGGATTGTCTCACATAGCATCCAACTGTCCACAGCTTCGAAATGTGACCCTTAATAAGGATGACCCAGGATCTCAATGCAATATCACTAACTATGGACTCAAGCTTGTAGTTGAGTATTGCCAGGGAATTGAGCATATTTCTATCAGTAATTGTACAGAGATCAACAATGTAGGTGTCATTTCACTTGCTGAGAAGAGTTGCCATCTCAGATCAATTGATCTTTCAGACTGCACAGCCCTTACCGATGATGCCATAATTGCACTATCAAAACATTGCCCTTTTCTAACATCAGTCAAGTTGACAAAATGTGTTCAGTTGATGGCTGCAGGAATCAACTTTTTAGTGACAAATTCAAGAAACTTGATGGAACTTTTTCTTGATGTTTGCCATCGACTATGCCAGCTGAATTTTGACTCTTTTTCACATTTTAATGACTCGAGAATTAACAATGGAGTGAAAGGTGGCCAAAACAATATTTGTAGGGAATCAGATCATGTCCTCCATTTCTCTGATGGGAAAAAAAAGTCTTTGTGTGCTTCCAAATTTTATGTTAAAAGAATGGCACTACAAGATGAATCTGGAAATGGTTTAATGAACACAGAGCCCGTTGATAAGAGAGCTGAGAGCCTGCATTTGCCTATGGTGGAAGCAAAAGTGTTCTTTTCAGAGAGCCAGATTACAGAAAATAATTGTGGATCAAACTTGACAGTGCAGAAAACTGAAAATATGGTTGTTTTACAGCCTGATTCAGATATTGTACAGTCTGGTTCAGATATTGTACTGTCTGGTTCAGATATTATACAGTCTGGTTCAGAAACTGTACAGTCTGATTCAGAAGCCCCACATGATCTTGAAAGCACAGATTCTAATTTGATAACAAAATCAGTTGAACCACACAAAGTGTATCATACACAAGAATCAGTTTTAAAAGAAATATCCTTTTCACACCATTCCCATCTTCAGTATCTTTCTCTAGAATTCTGCTCCAAGATTGAGAATGATTCCCTCAAACAAATTGCCACCCACTGCCTGGATCTTCTATTCCTGTCTCTAAAAGGATGTTCTAAGGTCACTGACCATGGCTTGGGGTATGTGGTCAAGGGATGTCGGCGATTAAAGAAACTTAACATTTCTGGTGGATCACTTCTCCAACCAAGTCAACTCACAGATGTTACTTTAGACCTTATCTCAAAGCACTGCAAAAGTCTGGAGTTTCTTGAGTTATGTTTAAATTACTTTATCACTGATGATGGATTCTGTCGTTTTATTGATGAGTGTCAGAATAATTGCAACGTCACAATTTCAGAAGGTCAGAATTTCAAGGTTAGATATGTGGCAGTTTCAGAGGCACTTAAGAAGAAGCAAAATAAACTGATAAAGATAATCCGAGGTCAATCAAAATTAAGTATTAGTTTTTATGAACGAAATGGCGCATACTATGAGGAGAATTGATGTGGGAATTTTCTACCGTACTAAAAGTGAGACAGTTGCATGCAAGACCTACAAGATTTGAGATCTATTATTCAATGTATTAGGTACTCACTTAAATTGTCATTATGTCTAATGAATTACATCTTTGATGATTATAGGGGACACTGATCATTAAGTCTTTAATGAATTACATCTTTGATGATTATAAGGGACACTGGTCATTAAGTCGAATGAATTACATCTTTGATGATTATAGTGGACACTGGTCATTATGTCTAATGAATTACATCTTTGATGATTTTATAAGGGACTTGGATCATATGGTCCAAAATAGCAAAGTGTATTACTCTATGAGTATAGGGACATTGGTCATTAAGTCCAAAATAGCAAAGTGTATTACTCTATGAGTATATGGGACTTTGGTTATTTGGTTCAAAATAGCGAAATCTATTACTCGATGAGTATAGGGACATTGGTCATTAAGTCTGAAATAGCAAAGTGTATTGAACATTTGATGATTATAGTGGACACTGGTCATTTGATCCAAAATATAGCAAAGTGCATTACATTTTTGAGTATAGGGAGCATTGGTCATTAAGTCCAAGATAGTAAAAATATGTATTACATCATTGGTGATTATAGTGGACACTGGTCATTAAGTCTAATGTATTACATCATTGGTGATTATAGTGGACACTGGTCATTAAGTCTAATGTATTACATCATTGGTGATTATAGTGGACACTGGTCATTAAGTCTAATGTATTACATCATTGGTGATTATAGTGGACACTGGTCATTAAGTCTAATGTATTACATCATTGGTGATTATAGTGGACACTGGTCATTAAGTCTAATGTATTACATCATTGGTGATTATAGTGGACACTGGTCATTAAGTCTAATGTATTACATCATTGGTGATTATAGTGGACACTGGTCATTAAGTCTAATGTATTACATCATTGGTGATTATAGGGGACATTAGTCAGCCATTTCCAGTATTCTTTTTTTAATCTATCAAACTATTTCTTCATTTTAACTTCTTACCTTTGTAATACCTTTTAATTGAAATAATGCTTAAACATGCATTCAGATTTTAAATTTTTCTTTTTAATTGCACAAGTTCCAACAACCTGTACATCATATTCTAATAGATGTTGGCATAAAAGTCCAGTATGTACAGTCTTAAACAGTGTCCATGTCTAACATTTGAAAGTCCAGTATGCACAGTCTTAAACAGTGTCCATGTCTAACATTTGAAAGTCCAGTATGCAGTCTTAAACAGTGTCCATGTCTAGCATTTGAAAGTCCAGTATGCACTGTCTTAAAACAGTCAATATCTAGCATTTGAAAGTCCAGGATGCACAATCATAAAACAGAGTGTCCATGTCTAGCATTTGAAAGTCCAGAATGTGTTTAGATGTGCTTAAAGAAAGCACTGACCATTTTTCTTCTTTTATAATGGTTCTGGATTGGTTTGTTAAACCCAATGTTATACTGTGTGGCTTCCATGGACTGTACTGTTATTTTAAAACTACACACATCCAATGTTATATGGTGTGTCTGAAATGGACTACTGTTATTTTAAAACTACACGCATCCAATGTTATATGGTGTGGCTTACATGAGCTGTACTTTTATTTTAAAACTACCCACATTCAGTGTTATAAGGTGTGGCTTCCATGGGCTGTACTTTTATTATAAAACTACCCACATTCAATGTTATAAGGTGTGGCTTCCATGGACAGTTTATATTGACTGCTGCAATGTTATTTCAAAATTGCACACATCCATCATACTTATTCCTGTACAACACACACACACACACACTGAACTTTGAGCAGGATAAACTCAGATCTGCTGGCACATCAGGGTGTATGCCATTATCGGACATGATAAGTGTGTTACCATCTTTGATACATTTCCAAAACAGGAGTTTGAGTTCACCCAGTAGAATCAGAACTTTTTTTTATTGGACTTCTCTCTGTAGTTTACAATTTAGAATCATTTTTAAAGATGAATGTCATCATGGCTATTGAAATATTTCACATTTTTAAAGATGAATGTCATCATTGCTATTGAAATATTTTACATTTGGAGTATTTCACATTTTTTAGCTATTAGAGTACTTTACATTTTCAAAGCTGTATGCATACATAACTGATGGAGTATTTAATGTGTTTTTAGATTTATGTATACACAGCTGTTGGAGTATTTCATGTTTTTAAAGATATATGTATACACAGCTATTGGAGTACTTTACATTTTCAAAGCTGTATGAATACATAACTGTTGGAGTATTTCGTGTTTTTAAAGATATATGTATACACAGCTACTGGAGTATTTTATGTTTTTAAAGAGTTATATATACATAGCTAAGATTAAAAATCGAGGTTTTTGTACATTTTTGCAATATACCTAGCTAAAAAGATATCTGCAGGTAGGTGTCATTATATAAAAAAATAAAGTATTCCATCACTAATTTGGTACTCAGTAATTTGGCAAAACACTCAATTACCAATTGTTTATAAAATAAATTTGAAAATCATTAATTTCCATTTTCAAATACACACGAAAAAAGGGTATGTTGGCATGTGATTTGTTTTATTGTTATAACAGTTATTCAGTTCATCAAAGGGGTTGTCCATAAAGGATGTCCGCATAAAATAACTTTTTCTCCTGCCTCCCCCATGTCTGCTCTTGTCCACATGTGGTTATTCCCCAGCCCCCTCTGGCTGCAGGCATCCACATCTAGCATTATACACTGCTCTATGATCTGGCAACGCTCACTGATCTCATCACAGCATTATTTAAAAGATGGAAATGTAAACCTTAAAAAAATTCTGCAGTTTAGTTGAAGTTACCCATTTTGCAAGAAGTTGTCCCACACATACAAAATCTTCTGCTACCCAATGTATTGTTTAGTTTGCGAAATAGCCCTTGCCATTTATTGGCATTGTTACATCAAATTTTGGGGGCCCTGGGTGGCAGAGTGGTCAATAGTGCTCATTGTTACAGATCACTGCCATCTCACCTGTGTCAGCATGGGTTCCAGTCTCAGATTCTGCCAATGTGGGTATGTGAGAAAGCTCGCCAGTAGCTTCTCGTGGGTTTGTGGTTCTATCGGGGGTTTTCATGGGTTCTTCCTCCACCATTAATACTGGCCACCATGTATAGCCTATCGTGTGCTGAAAAATGGCATTATACCCTACAACATCAAATTTTGTAAAACTAGCTATAAACCTGACCTAATTACTCGACTGAACTGCTGACAGAAACAGTCCAAAATAATAACTTTAATTTATATAGCAGGATAAACATTACTTCATTTCAAAGTTGTGCACAGAATAGGCCAACCTTTCATGAGTTATGAAAACACAGGCTGGTATCCAGTGTGACCAAATTTAATATTAGTATGAACAGAATATTCTGGTTACAATTGCCTCTTTTCAAATGGTAAGCATTGCAATATTTTATTTTCGTCAATCAGTTGAATTCGATATGCGTTTTGCTTCAATATTGGAGATGGAACCTTAAGTGCACAGAAATGCCCGACAAAATTGTATTCTCTGGCACGAATCATACAAACTGAAATTAACAAATAATTTATACTTAGTGATCATCCATTAAGGACGTCTGCTACAACATACTGGAATATACAGAATAGGCCTAAAGCATCTGTTCAACACAGAATATCATAACCAAAAATACTAGCTTGCGGATGTCCGCAAAGTCCTTTACACCCATCCACTCTTGTCCGCATTTGAACAAACCCACCTCCCCCTTCTTTGCGGATGTCCGTTATTCACAGCCCCAAAGTAGAAATTATGCACGATCATTTTTAAAGGCATATCATAATTTGCTATTGTTTTGTGGACATTTTTTATTTCTTTAACAGGACTATTATTGTCAGTATTAAAATTATAAAAGAATTTTAGTTGTTCATTAGTTCTTTGATAAGCATGTCATTTTATGTCCAATCTCCCAGATTTCATTACATGAATCTTACTCTTAATATTAGTCATCCAGTTGGCAATTTGAACCAAGAAAACAAAGCTGAAGACAAATAGTGGCAAACAAATCTCAGCCAAGATTAAAGTAACAGGAACTGGAAACAGTGAGTGACTTCAAATATCTTGGTTCCATAATTACTGAAAATGGATCAAGAGTAGAAATTTTGTCATGAGCAGCACAAAGGTAGACAGAGAAAAAAATGGACTGACAACATCACAAAATGGACTAAGAAAAGTTTTGCAGAGACAAAGGCATTGGCACATGATCAAGACAAGCGGAGGGAACTGGTCAGATGTTCAGCAGCACAATGTCTCGATGACCACACTAGGTCAAGAGACTGATGATGATAGATTTTTACATAAAATTGTTCGGCAAGTCCCCCCTCCCCACCTCAGAAAACAATACATCTCCATTTATGTGAAGACATGTTAATGTTTGTTAATGATTTGTTCGCTTGTATGCAATTTAATGACTGCACATGGCAGTGTGTTGCCAAGATATGTGAACTTTTCCACTGCCTTGAGGGTTTGGTCATTTATTGTTATGGTAGGCTGGCTGTGCAGGTTAGTCCATCACCTCATCTTCTTGATACATGTATTGTGAAACTGAAATTGTCATGAACTTAAGGGAATTAGTCTTATTATGCTGCATGTTGGACTAAACAATTGCGAAAAATGTGCTCATTCAACCTTTTCATAGGATGATGTTTAAGGAAGTAGAAATCAACTGGGAGATGAAAAAGTCACTTTCATGCACTTTTGATAGCAGTGAAAAGCAAACCACAAAATCAATGTAATTTATATGTTTCATCACTATACTGTGCATCCAAGAGTGTTTAAGACAATATTTTACATATAACACGTTTCTGGATTTTTAACATAGCTTTAACAATTTTAGTCTTATTGCTACATTGTCTGCAGTGTGGCAGTTTATAGCGATGTCTATCACTGGGACATCATGTTGCACACAGGTAGTAATCATGTCCCCCACACTCACATTATTCTGACACCAGGCTGAGGCTTCATAACAAGAATCTCTTAATGCCAAGTTAGGCAGCTGCTGGTACCATTTTTGTAAGTCTTTGGTATGACTTGACAGGTTTTGAACCCACAACCTCCTGCTTCCGAGTGAGACATTTTTAACCACTTATGCCACCAGAACAGTAGGCAAAATGTAATATCCGTATTATTCATGAGAACGTTTTCTTTTATATGCCTCGCAGAGCTGATAATTGTATAATTGTAACTCTGTCTTTAATCTGAAGGATTTTTTAAATGATCAGAAGAACCACTCCAGTGGCTCATTGGTAGAGCATCCGACGTGGAAGCAAGAGGTAGTGAGTTCAATCCCCCGCAGAGTCATACCAATGGCTTACAAAAATGGTACTAACAGTTGCCTTGCTTGGCGCTCAGCATTAAGAGGTTAGTGTTGGGATTGGTTTGCCTGGTGTCAGGATAATGTGATTGAGTGAGACATCATGCTACATGTCTGTGGCTAGGTCGATAAATCAGCCCTTCACCCGTTACGATTTTGACATCAAAATCATAACGGGTGAAGGGCTGATTTATCGGCCTAGTCTGTGGCACGATGCCCCAGTCTTAGACATAACTATAAACTGCCTCACTACAGACATTGAAGCGATATGACTAAAAAACTGCTAAAGCTACGTTAAAAATCTTAATCACAAACACGCACTAAATGATGAGAAGAAATATATATATATATATATATATATATATATATATATATATATATATATATATATATATATATATATATGAGAATCATTACAGAGTTTACTAATACAGTGTAGTAGGTTCTGTGATGGTGTGTATACAATATAATAGTGGGTAAGATACCAAGAGTTCACTTGTATGAAAGTATATGGTAGTAGGTTTTGTGATGGTGTGTTAAATCTCTTATAATATTGAGGAGTTTCAAAATGTGAAGCTAAACAACAACATAAAAAATACATAAAATCTTAACCAGAGCCTTTACAAATGTGAAATGTAGATCAGTATGACATATTTTTGTGATATTATACTAAGAGTGATCCATGAACTCTTCTAATTGTATAACACTAGCATGAACAGCACTTGAAAAATAAACCTGAAGCAAAATTAAACAAAAGTCAATGAGGCATGAAATATACGGTAGATCAAAATGACCTACTTTTGTGAAGACAGTTTAGTACTCATCCCTATACATTAAACAAAAGTCAATGAGGCATGAAATATAGATCAAAATGACCTACTTTTGTGAAGATAGTGTTGTACTCATCCCTATACATCACCTCACTAAGTTTCAATAATCTAAGTATAATAAAGTATGCAAAACATCAGGTTGCTCATGAGTTAAAGGCAAAAACGGAACCCAAGGCATTAAATGTGAAATATAGGCCACAGTGATCTTGCCTTGTGTTTAGGATAGTACTAACATATAATTAATCATATTGTTAGACATTTTTATCATGAACATACCTTGAGAAATAAAGTAAAAGATTTAAAAAGAATCATTTAAGCATGAAATTATAATGACCAATACTTGTAAGAGTGTAGTAATTGAGACAGATCCCCAAATAAAGTTTCATGATTACAGGTACATAAGTATTTATATATATACAGTGAAGAAGAAACCTCACCTAAATGCAAAAACTGAAGAATGTACAAATTAATGTCTATGCATGTAAAAATGCTCTCTCTTGAGGAGTAGGCATTAAGAAGCAATCTCCAAAATGCTGCATTGTTATTGTTATTGTAGGGTTTAATGCCATTTTTCAGCACAATATAGGCTATATGTGGTGGCCAGTATTGGTGGAGGAAGAACCCGGGAAAGAACCACCGACCCATGAGAAGCTACTGGCAAGCTTTCTCACGTACCCAAATTGGCAGAATCTGAGACTGGAACCCACGCAGACAGAGGTGAGATAGCAGTGATCTGTAACAGTGTACTTTAGATCACTCGGCCCCACTAAATGCTGCCTAGCAGCGAGGAAGAAAGAATGAGTGACATTCAGTAAGAATGTATATATATATATATATATATATATATATATATATATATATATATATATATATATGCGATTATGTGTGGTTCACACCGAGTTTAGTACAACAATAGCTCATCTCAACTTTGTACATGACATATCTTTTGGAATAATATTGAAAATAAAAAGCCTAAAAAAAATCCACAAAAGCATATTGTGAATTATAATTTAAATTCAAGACATGCATCTGTGAGGACTTCAAATTAAAGCTAGACATTTTAAGATCTTGTTTGACTTTGATTAAGAGCAAGAGACTGTGTGATCAATTAATAAATGCAGTGATCTTTGTCAGACAAAAGTAAATAGGGTAAACTGAACAGGATATAAAGTTTGGTTAATTTATAGTTTTTGTGTTCTTAAAATACTGCTTAAGCCCGCCTATTTAAATGATCAGCTATTAATATAGTAAAAATGGGCGAGCGGTATCAGACCTGAATAAATCTGTAGGTAAGAATAATTTGACGTAATTACATCATACTGTGATACATGATTCGCAAGAATAACGATGAACATCATTCATGTTGTACAGATTTCTTACTATAAAAAACCCTTATCATTTTAGTATTTATTTAATAGGCTAGGCAGTATTTAAGCAATACCATTTACACAAAGTCTTTATTTTTCTTGATGCACCTTGCATGTCAAGGCTCCAAAAACGAACAGAGCATCTTACTTAATCACACAACGGTCAATAATTTACACAATGAATTGTGAACTAGCATGTACAAAGTGTATGAGGACTAAAATCTGGTATAAATTAATAACAATGAAATGTAAAATTTTAAAACTTTATTGAGTGAAAGCATGACTCCATTAAATTGTAAAACTTTGTCTATGGACACACATAAAGTTTAACTTCTTGCAGAACTTTTTGACCAGCAATATATGATCTTATCACAAAAAACTTGTATACACTAAGTGGCTATGTATTGATAGACACTGAAATAAATTATAAAATGTTGGAAAAGACTTTAAATGTTAGCTATTGAGAAACATCAAAGGTAAGCATTACAACATTGGGCTTTATCAAACAGTAGAGCTTTCATCTAGACAGAGATATCTGGTGAAATCTGAAAAATTCATCAATTTGATTGCAGGACAATTATAACACACGCCATCAGTGCTGTCATATGGAGTAGATGATATTGGCAATCACCCAAGAAACCAAGCCAAGGAATGCCCCTTGCAGGTTGTGGCATTTTAATTTTGCCCATGTGGGATTGCCAAAGGCAATGCTTGCCTGGGGTGCTATTTTGTACAGTGAAAAATTGCAGTGCCATTAATGCTGTGTGATCCAGAAAAAACAACATTGGTACAATCTTCACGCAAAATTCCTCGTTTTTTCTTTACAGTATTTGCTAAAATATTGGGTTTGTAGATTTGGATCTGATTTGTGAAAAGCAGTTTTCATTACACTGTATGCTTATTAAAATTTTCCTTATGTACACTTGATTTTAACACAAGGAGTAGGATACTGTAATTATTTGCACTCTGAAACAACTTTTGTACAAGAAAAAAAGGCAATCGTATTCAACAATGACTGCCAATAAATAAAATCTACATTTATTCATTAAGCACAACAACCATCAAAGCAACAACAAAAAATGTGTTCATGGAACACAAATGCCCTACCAATACCTGAATTAAATGCAAAATTTACATGTGATGGATGGACAGAAAACTCCCAACACTCCTACTACTGTGGTAGGGCAAAAATATGGTCCAAAAACTAAGGATTCACCTTTATGCCAAACTTATCTACATAAATTTCTTCTGGCACAGTACAGCACAATATCCAAAGCAAAGCTTATTATATAAAAACTGATTTACAATTGCTGCATGTATAAGAAAGCTTTTTAAAAGACCATTTAATTCCAGAAATTTATCTTGCGTCATTATTTTCATCTGCCATGAGTACTTTTGTCCCCTTAAACAACTGATTTACATTCATTACTAACTGATGACAAATCTTTTGTCCCACTCTTTGCATTAGGTATTGGATATTCATGAATCTTAATTTTACCATCTCTCTGATACACACAACTGTTCAGTAATTGTTCACAAAAATATTGATTTAATCAACTGTAACTGCTGGAGAATTTATTATGTATTTTGTGCTTTATAAATATCCGATAAAAATCAAGAAAAACCAGGCTGCTGCTACAAAATAAATATTTACTGATTCTGTTCTAGATTATGTGATTTTACTGAATGTAAACAAGTTTAATTTCAAACTTTCTAAGAACCAGTGTTTCCAAAAACTGCTGTTAGTCTTATATTCTGCCATATTGTGTGGTGAAATGTAAAATTCTCAAACTAAAGGCCATTATGACCTGTCCCATGCACACAAAACTCCATCAATTAATCAAGCTCCAAATTTTACACACTATTTTTTGGCAACAGTGACTAAACTGAAATGCATCTTATCACCTTCAAAAAGAAGCAAATAAACAAGAAAATGTAAACATAAAAACAAATTTATTTGGAAATGCAAATAAAAAATTACATAAACTTAGTTTTCTATAAACATACTTTACATTTTATCCCATCATTCCAGACTTTCAATACTGTCTTCACACCATTACCCTTATAGATGTCTTTCTTCTGATTATCCAATACTACATCATATAGAATTTATAGAGGGCAGTCAGTACAATATTAGATATTCACATTAATCATTATCATTGGTATAAAAATGAACCATTATATCTCCTTACCTTAAATGCTGACATTTACCAAAAAACATATTCATGTGAATGATATTTGGATGTGTCAGTCACATTAATTAGTTCTCTAATGCTGGAGTTAAACATCTAACTTTTTTGTATAATACATATTTAAACTTCAAAACCTTTAACATTTTGCACATTGAGTGTTAGAATTTCTAAAACTTTAACATCTTGTCAATTATATGACTGTTCATTTATTTTTGTTGATGAAATTTTAATGATAGTGTTCCTACAATTTGGAATCTCCATATATAGGCAAATATTGGTATAAAATCCTAACCTGTAAGTTTTAAGATTTTCAAACTGTCAGCCAGTTTAAAATTTACCAACATAATTTGAATCCAAGCTTTTAGGAACAAATTTCACCACTGATACAATAGCTGACTACACAATACAAATCTTCATATAATACAAACATCTGTCGTATTCAGCTGTTACAACTACTGGGATTGAAAAAGGACACCACAAGGGCAACAACTCTTTTCTCGAAAACAAGGAAAAGAACTCTACCACCTATCGATGGTGGTCTTTTCAAGTAACTTTTATTTAGTTACAAATACAACGTACACCGAAACAAACTAGTCTTACCTGTTCAAGATGCATTCCTAAATATTGCACTTATTTAAAATTGAAATTTACACAAATTCATTTTAAGCTGATTGACCCAATATAATCTGTTGTGATATTATCCAGTATGACCAACACTGTAGCAGACCATTTTACCTTTATAACACCAACTTACCTAACAGTAAAATGGGTACCAGATGCAAAATGATAGAACTGAACAAATGTTTTTTGATGATACAGTACAATGCCATTTCACATTTGTGAATAGAAACAATTCTTTCTTAATTGGTGTGTATTTGAGAATACAATTTGTTGCTTTGCTTTTGGACTTTACTGATTTCTGAATCAGAACATTTACATATTAAAATTTATAATGCTATATTAGAATAATCTCAGACATTTATAAAATAAATTTGCACATGGGTGTCACAGAACACAATCTCACTTATAGGCCAATTTGTCACACAAGTTATACAAATTTCTGGAACTTACAAACAGAATCTAAAATGATGCTGACATTATCCCAACTGGACAAAGGGTTCAAAATGAAAAGTAGAAAATTTGCTACCAGCTTTAAAGTTTTGCAAACATGGTAAAAGAAAAATAAAAAAATTACAAAACCCAGCCAACAATGAGTTTGAAAAAGGAAGAAATCCTTTCCAACTCCTTTCTCCTGTTTAGTGATAGGTAAAATATCACCAATGTTAACAGCAAAGTTTCTATAACTTCTGGCAAGTGCTTTACCACAAAGATGATAATGAATATGAGCAGGTATTAATTAGATATAAAAATAGCATTGTTTGAAAAAGCATGTACAAGATATGATCCGTCTTTTTTTCCACTGAAAGGTAATACAGGTCGCAGACAATGTAGTCCATACAATGAGTAATGATAATATAATGAATACCATCAAGATTTTACATTGGCATAATATCTTACATAAAATGATGCTGTAAGTCATTTTGCTACTGGATTATAAAGCTGGTAGCTACTTCATTCTTAATTCTAATCTCCCAATCTCTGAGACTACCAGCTACTTCATTCTTAATTCTAATCTCCCAAATTTCAGAGATTACCAGCTACTTCATTCTTAATTCTAATCTCCTAGCTTTCAGAGATTACCAGCTACTTCATTCTTAATTCTAATCTCCCAAATTTCAGAGATTACCAGCTACTTCATTCTTAATTCTAATCTCCAAAATTTCAAAGACTACTAGCTACTTCATGCTTAATTCTAACTCTGCTATATATTACCTATACTTCCAAGGAAAGCAAACTTAGATATTCCTAAAAGAAATATAACTTTTAAGACAAGATGTACCTGAACATGAATAAACCTAAAATTCTATTTTCTTTATTTTGTCAAAACATTAAAAATCAGTCTGACCTTTCTTAAAGAAAAGTTAATACAAAAATGTATGCCTGTTATTTCTGCTAAGTAATTATGCCCATATCCCTTACCAAAGTGGTATACAATTTGGATAATACATACAATGATAAATAAATAAATAAATGAGAATATATCAATGTACATCAAAGGGTGACATTTTCCAGAAACGACTTGGAACATTGAGATCATTCACCAATTTTCAAAAACAAGAAATCTGCATATCAGTAACTTGTTGTGAAAAATCTCTGCATTCCTATTCTATTGGCCTGTATATTTTGGGCATTTAAATGCAATGAGACCCAGACCCATCACTACAAAAATCTGGGCTTTTCGTTCACCCTGCTTAAAGAATATCTCTCAGAAATGTTTGAAAATTTACTTAGGTCCTTTGTCAAAACTGCCTTATAAATAATGGTGGGCCAACTTGGTGTGACTCGCAGTTCTAAAATCAAAACCCATGATAATGCATCATCAGATGAGAGTCTGTGCTGTTCATACCATGTATAAATTAAGGATGATTGCCTGTAAAATGCTGGAACATATCTATATTTTTATACATGGAAGGGTCATTCTAAAATATTTTCTTGAGCTACTCAAAGCTTTGTGTCTATCCCAAAGGGTCAATTATAGAGAAAGGTATGAGAGAATGCACCCTGTCTCTAATTGCCAAAATACAATACATGAAAAAGTATTTAAAACCTGATCAAATTTACACAGGTTGCAGGTTTTCCAGTCCATTCTGCCAATTTATGAAACAACATAAATTTATTACTGATTTTCCATAGTCTTGTATAGGTGTCATTAACTTGGCATTTCCTTTCACAGGTCTGTCATTGGAATTATTAAATAGTATAAGCATTTATCTTTCCTATTATTAAATAACCAGTTATTTTCATGTCATTTTACATCCAATTTCTCCAAGAGTTGTTGTTGTTTTAGGGTTTAATGCAATTTTTCAGCACACGATAGGCTATACATGGCAGCCAGTATTATTGGTGGAGGAAGAACCCAGGAAAAACCCCCGGAAAGAACTACCGACCCATGAGAAGCCACTGGCAAGTGTTCTCACATAACTACATTAGCCGAATCTTAGACTCGAACTCACCCAGAGGTGAGACGGCAGTGATCCGTAACAGAAAGCACTTTAGACCACTCGGCCACTTGGGGCCCTGTTTCTCCAAGAGTAAAGAGAGTTACAATACATCAAGGTAAATAATAAAGTCCTATCAATGACATCATAATGTAATCATCACATTATTTCAGCTGTGCAGCAAAGATTAATTTGATTTTCAAAAGAAGCAGACTTCTCTGAAATACACAGCACAGACCCTGATCTGCATGTCCATTATACAATGGTACAAATATGAACTATTTCTGTACTTTGATGCACATTAAAATGATTACACAATGCTAAGATGGCTATAGTTGTAAATACATGCTATTTTCAAAAGTAATCTGTGACACAAACATTCCATTTCAAATAACAAGGTGACTGACTTCCAATGTGTGTCCCTATTGTTCTGTATGTCAGTATCCATTGCTGCACTTTTAATGTACAGGCCATGTGCAAAGGATACAAGTTTACCTGTACAACTCAAGAAGAGAACTGTATAATACAATACAGATTCCTGCCTTTAGTTCATTTTGTGTGAACTCTGTAAAGCATATAGCATTCTAATTACTTATAAACCTATATCTGCAAAAGGGTATTTATTACTATAGTTCATTCCACACAATATTGCAAATGACATCCGCATCAGCAGCTCAGTAAATTTTGAATTATACCATTAAAACACTCTTTGAAATCGACTTGGAGCGTAACACATCTGATTAAAAACATAATACAGGGTGGTCTATTCATATAAAAATGTTCAATGCCACCATGACCAGATGAGTCGTTTGTTTATTAAGGAGTGAGCAGTTTTCCTATTCAGTCATAATGTTGTTCCATTCCTCTGATTTCTTTGCAGTATCAAATAAGGACTCTTCCAACACTTAGGACAAACATGGTGGACTACACAGAATAGTATTTTTTCAGCAGGTATCAAATGAATGGTGTTGCGCTTGATGCCAATTTGAATTGTTTAAATCATTCATACATAAAATGAATTTAGTACTTCTGGCAACGTTCTGAGATGCTGCCATGAAAATTCAATGAGAAACAGATGTGGATACCATTCATGATGCTGAATTGAACAATATAGCTATGGTACAATTTAAGAAGACGAGTTCCGTTACCACACTGGGTTATATATCTGACAATTAGAAAATCATGCACAATTTAAGAGCAACAATTTTTAAGTGTATGAAGTGACAAAACAATAAGATAGTATTCTCCATGCAGCTAAGCAGCACAGAATTTTAAGTTGGTGACTATTTTTGGCAGTGAAATATGTGTGCTTTCTTGTTGCAGATTTCCTAAAACAACAATTAACAGTGACAGCAATTTATACCTATTGTTCAGGTTTGCTTATTTTTCAAGGGACTGCACATAACAGTCAATTTTATTTTTTCCCTCATTTTCTTTTCTAAGATCTTTTTAGGAAAGTGCAGGTCATTATGTAATGTAAAAACAAACTGTAATTGCAGTGATCAGGTAGCAATGCTTGTCAACACTGACAACATTAAAAATCACAAAATGCTGGTAAAATATTCAGACTGTACATACCTACAGAAGCAACAATTGTTCTAAACTGGTTTTACAATAAACAAGTTACATTTCTAAAGAGTAATGTCCCTTTGAAATTTTTATTTTCCTTTATAAAGTGGAGGAAAAATGTCAACATCTTGATGATACCACTATAGTTTGTGGTAAATCATCACTACCTGCACCTAGCCATCACTGCTTTAAAGGGGGATGTGATCTGTTCTATTTTAATTCTATTAACAAGAAGCATGGATACTTGAATGGATATTTAGGGATGTTACATTAACAATACATGGGACCTAGGGAAGGCACTTTAAAGTGTGGTACTTATTATGCAATAAAAAAAATTCTTGTCATTTTAATAAGATCTCTCGGAAATCAAAGTACCCTGGCAAATATTTGAAAAAAAACTGTCTTCACTAGATATCATGTATGTTTAAATGGAACAGTTCTTACACTGAACACCATTTTAAATGCAGGAATCACTGACATTTCAACACAGTGAATCAACACTTCTATTTTGTTCACTATTTATGACTAGACATGTCTAATTTCAGTGTTGTATAAGTATTACAGTATATGCATTACTGCATATCAAAATCATATAAAATATAACTTATATTTACACACAAAAAGTTTACACAACTGCTTTACTATTATTTCTTTTATGATCACTGAAGAGGGGAAAATAAGAAAAATTTCAAAGGGAAATAACTTTAAGAGATTATGGCACAAATGTTCTCAACTGATGGTACATTATAAGAAAGCCAAGGACACTACATCAAATACACACAAAAAATGGAAGCAGTCTATGCAATGGAATGCCATTGGATGAATATTGTATCATCTGGACTTTCAATGTGGAGTGTTCAGTCCCAAGGATGCATACAGTATCACGTCATCAGTATCATCTGTCTGTGATGACAAATGGGACTTTGTCTGAAAAAAGCAAACAAAAATACTCATTTGTTACCAAAATCAGTGATGTACACATCCCAATCTCAAACAGCTTGTTGCCATATCAAATGTATTCATGTTTGACTAAAATTCACCTCATTCTTCTAAATATAACATTTCAAGCCAGTAACTGGCAATTAATGTAACTGGCAATTAATGATGTAACCCAAAAGTGCTTTTAAAAGTTACCTAACCAAATTATAAAACAAAATCATAACTTCATAACAATGAGTAACAGTGTGTGCTCAATATACCTAATGACAACAACGCCCTTTTTTAAAAGGAAAATTGATCCTATTTTATCATTATAAGGCTATTGTTTTCTTTTCATTGCTAAACATATTTACAAGAAAGAGTTTACAATCCTGCAAAGGGATTCCTCATTTAGAGTTTTGTTGAAAAAGGTGTTCATCACCATGCCTGTCCAATCCATCCTACCAGTCGGAAATCATTCTCAAGTTAAACTGTCCTAATGATGTTATTGCAATGCCTTATCCAATCCATCACACCAGTCTGAAATCTATCTCATGTTAACTGTCCTAATGATGTTACTGCATGCCTTTTCCAATCCATCATACCAGTCGGAAATCATTCTCATGTTAACTGTCCTAATGATGTTACTGCAATGCCTTTTCCGACCCATCATACTAGTCTGAAATTTATCTCATGTTAAACTGTCCTAATGATGTTACTGCATGCCTTTTCCAATCCATCATACAAGTCTGAAATCATTCTCATGTTAAACTGTCGTAATGATGTTATTGCAATGCCTTTTCCAATCCATCACACCAGTCGAAAATTATTCTTATGCTAAACTGTCCTAATGATGTTATTGCAATGCCTTTTCCAATCCATCATACCAGTCTGAAATCATTCTCATGTTAAACTGTCCTAATGATGTTACTGCAATGCCTTTTCCAATCCATCACACCAGTCGAAAATTATTCTTATGCTAAACTGTCCTAATGATGTTATTGCAAATCCTTTTCAAATCCATCATACCAGTCTAAAATCATTCTCATGATAAACTGTCCTAATGATGTTAATACAATGCATTTTCAAATCCATCATACTAGTCGGAAATCATTCTCATGTTAACTGTCCTAATGATGTTACTGCATGCCTTTTCCGATCCATCATACCAGTCGGAAATCATTCTCATGTTAAACTGTCCTAATGATGTTACTGCAATGCCTTTTCCAATCCATCATACTAGTCGGAAATCATTCTCATGTTAAACTGTCCTAATGATGTTACTGCATGCCTTTTCCGATCCATCATACCAGTCGGAAATCATTCTCATGTTAAACTGTCCTAATGATGTTACTGCATGCCTTTTCCGATCCATCATACCAGTCGGAAATCATTCTCATGTTAAACTGTCCTAATGATGTTACTGCATGCCTTTTCCGATCCATCATACTAGTCGGAAATCATTCTCATGTTAAACTGTCCTAATGATGTTACTGCAATGCCTTTTCCAATCCATCATACCAGTCGGAAATCATTCTCATGTTAAACTGTCCTAATGATGTTACTTGCAATGCCTTTTCCAATCCATCATACCAGTCGGAAATCATTTTCATGTTAAACTGTCCTAATGATGTTACTGCAATGCCTTTTCCAATCCATAACACCAGTCGAAAATTATTCTTATGCTAAACTGTCGTAATGATGTTATTGCAATGCCTTTTCCAATCCATCATACCAGTCTAAAATCATTCTCGTGTTAAACTGTCCTAATGATGTTACTGCATTGCCTTTTCCAATCCATCACACCAGTCAAAAATTATTCTCATGTTAAACTGTCCTAATGATGTTAATGCAATGCCTTTTCCAATCCATCACAACAGTCAAAAATTATTCTCATGTTAAACTGTCCTAATGATGTTACTGCAATGCCTTTTCCAATCCATCATACCAGTCTGAAATTATTCTTATGCTAAACTGTCCTAATGATGTTACTGCAATGCCTTTTCCAATCCATCACACCAGTCGAAAATTATTCTTATGCTAAACTGTCCTAATGATGTTATTGCAAATCCTTTTCAAATCCATCATACCAGTCTAAAATCATTCTCATGATAAACTGTCCTAATGATGTTATTGCAATGCATTTTCAAATCCATCACACCAGTCTGAAATCATTCTCATGTTAAACTGTCCTAATGATGTTACTGCATGCCTTTTCCGATCCATCATACTAGTCGGAAATCATTCTCATGTTAACTGTCCTAATGATGTTACTGCATGCCTTTTCCAATCCATCATACCAGTCTAAAATCATTCTCGTGTTAAACTGTCCTAATGATGTTACTGCATTGCCTTTTCCAATCCATCACACCAGTCAAAAATTATTCTCATGTTAAACTGTCCTAATGATGTTAATGCAATGCCTTTTCCAATCCATCACAACAGTCAAAAATTATTCTCATGTTAAACTGTCCTAATGATGTTACTGCAATGCCTTTTCCAATCCATCATACAAGTCTGAAATCATTCTCATGTTAAACTGTCCTAATGATATTATTGCAATGCCTTTTCCAATCCATCATACAAGTCTGAAATTATTCTCATGTTAAACTGTCGTAATGATATTATTGCAATGCCTTTTCCAATCCATCACACCAGTCGAAAATTATTCTTATGCTAAACTGTCCTAATGATGTTATTGCAAATCCTTTTCCAATCCATCATACCAGTCTAAAATCATTCTCGTGTTAAACTGTCCTAATGATGTTACTGCATTGCCTTTTCCAATTCATCATACTAGTCTGAAATCATTCTCATGTTAAACTGTCCTAATGATATTATTGCAATGCCTTTTCCAATCCATCATACCAGTCGGAAATCATTTTCATGTTAAACTGTCCTAATGATGTTACTGCATTGCCTTTTCCAATCCATCACACCAGTCGAAAATTATTCTTATGCTAAACTGTCCTAATGATGTTATTGCAAATCCTTTTCAAATCCATCATACCAGTCTAAAATCATTCTCATGATAAACTGTCCTAATGATGTTAATACAATGCATTTTCAAATCCATCATACTAGTCGGAAATCATTCTCATGTTAACTGTCCTAATGATGTTACTGCATGCCTTTTCCGATCCATCATACCAGTCGGAAATCATTCTCATGTTAAACTGTCCTAATGATGTTACTGCAATGCCTTTTCCAATCCATCATACTAGTCGGAAATCATTCTCATGTTAAACTGTCCTAATGATGTTACTGCATGCCTTTTCCGATCCATCATACCAGTCGGAAATCATTCTCATGTTAAACTGTCCTAATGATGTTACTGCATGCCTTTTCCGATCCATCATACTAGTCGGAAATCATTCTCATGTTAAACTGTCCTAATGATGTTACTGCAATGCCTTTTCCGATCCATCATACCAGTCGGAAATCATTCTCATGTTAAACTGTCCTAATGATGTTACTGCATGCCTTTTCCGATCCATCATACCAGTCGGAAATCATTCTCATGTTAAACTGTCCTAATGATGTTACTGCATGCCTTTTCCGATCCATCATACTAGTCGGAAATCATTCTCATGTTAAACTGTCCTAATGATGTTACTGCATGCCTTTTCCGATCCATCATACCAGTCGGAAATCATTCTCATGTTAAACTGTCCTAATGATGTTACTGCATGCCTTTTCCGATCCATCATACTAGTCGGAAATCATTCTCATGTTAAACTGTCCTAATGATGTTACTGCATGCCTTTTCCGATCCATCATACCAGTCGGAAATCATTCTCATGTTAAACTGTCCTAATGATGTTACTGCATGCCTTTTCCGATCCATCATACCAGTCGGAA
Source organism: Unio pictorum (assembly GCA_030141615.1). Classification (NCBI taxonomy): domain Eukaryota; kingdom Metazoa; phylum Mollusca; class Bivalvia; order Unionida; family Unionidae; genus Unio; species Unio pictorum. The sequence goes on from JARLTB010000494.1 coordinate 2,150,861, forward strand.
ATCATTCTCATGTTAAACTGTCCTAATGATGTTACTGCATGCCTTTTCCGATCCATCATACCAGTCGGAAATCATTCTCATGTTAAACTGTCCTAATGATGTTACTGCATGCCTTTTCCGATCCATCATACCAGTCGGAAATCATTCTCATGTTAAACTGTCCTAATGATGTTACTGCATGCCTTTTCCGATCCATCATACTAGTCGGAAATCATTCTCATGTTAAACTGTCCTAATGATGTTACTGCAATGCCTTTTCCAATCCATCATACCAGTCGGAAATCATTCTCATGTTAAACTGTCCTAATGATGTTACTTGCAATGCCTTTTCCAATCCATCATACCAGTCGGAAATCATTTTCATGTTAAACTGTCCTAATGATGTTACTGCAATGCCTTTTCCAATCCATAACACCAGTCGAAAATTATTCTTATGCTAAACTGTCGTAATGATGTTATTGCAATGCCTTTTCCAATCCATCATACCAGTCTAAAATCATTCTCGTGTTAAACTGTCCTAATGATGTTACTGCATTGCCTTTTCCAATCCATCACACCAGTCAAAAATTATTCTCATGTTAAACTGTCCTAATGATGTTAATGCAATGCCTTTTCCAATCCATCACAACAGTCAAAAATTATTCTCATGTTAAACTGTCCTAATGATGTTACTGCAATGCCTTTTCCAATCCATCATACCAGTCTGAAATTATTCTTATGCTAAACTGTCCTAATGATGTTACTGCAATGCCTTTTCCAATCCATCACACCAGTCGAAAATTATTCTTATGCTAAACTGTCCTAATGATGTTATTGCAAATCCTTTTCAAATCCATCATACCAGTCTAAAATCATTCTCATGATAAACTGTCCTAATGATGTTATTGCAATGCATTTTCAAATCCATCACACCAGTCTGAAATCATTCTCATGTTAAACTGTCCTAATGATGTTACTGCATGCCTTTTCCGATCCATCATACTAGTCGGAAATCATTCTCATGTTAAACTGTCCTAATGATGTTACTGCATGCCTTTTCCAATCCATCATACCAGTCTAAAATCATTCTCGTGTTAAACTGTCCTAATGATGTTACTGCAATGCCTTTTCCAATCCATCATACTAGTCTAAAATCATTCTCATGTTAAACTGTCCTAATGATGTTAATGCAATGCCTTTTCCAATCCATCACAACAGTCAAAAATTATTCTCATGTTAAACTGTCCTAATGATGTTACTGCAATGCCTTTTCCAATCCATCATACAAGTCTGAAATCATTCTCATGTTAAACTGTCCTAATGATATTATTGCAATGCCTTTTCCAATCCATCATACAAGTCTGAAATTATTCTCATGTTAAACTGTCGTAATGATATTATTGCAATGCCTTTTCCAATCCATCACACCAGTCGAAAATTATTCTTATGCTAAACTGTCCTAATGATGTTATTGCAAATCCTTTTCCAATCCATCATTCCAGTCTAAAATCATTCTCGTGTTAAACTGTCCTAATGATGTTACTGCATTGCCTTTTCCAATCCATCACACCAGTCGAAAATTATTCTTATGCTAAACTGTCCTAATGATGTTATTGCAAATCCTTTTCCAATCCATCATACCAGTCTAAAATTATTCTCATGTTAACTGTCCTAATGATGTTACTGCAATGCATTTTCAAATCCATCATACTAGTCGGAAATCATTCTCATGTTAACTGTCCTAATGATGTTACTGCATGCCTTTTCCGATCCATCATACCAGTCGGAAATCATTCTCATGTTAAACTGTCCTAATGATGTTACTGCATGCCTTTTCCAATCCATCATACTAGTCGGAAATCATTTTCATGTTAAACTGTCCTAATGATGTTACTGCAATGCCTTTTCCAATCCATAACACCAGTCGAAAATTATTCTTATGCTAAACTGTCCTAATGATGTTATTGCAATGCCTTTTCCAATCCATCATACCAGTCTGAAATGACTCTCATGTTAAACTGTCCTAATGATGTTACTGCATTGCCTTTTCCAATCCATCACACCAGTCTAAAATCATTCTCGTGTTAAACTGTCCTAATGATGTTACTGCATTGCCTTTTCCAATCCATCACACCAGTCAAAAATTATTCTCATGTTAAACTGTCCTAATGATGTTAATGCAATGCCTTTTCCAATCCATCACAACAGTCAAAAATTATTCTCATGTTAAACTGTCCTAATGATGTTACTGCAATGCCTTTTCCAATTCATCATACTAGTCTGAAATCATTCTCATGATAAACGTGCACACTGGTTCACGACACAAGTCCTGGATCACATACTCCCTCCCTATGTGTAAATATCTCCTGACATTTACCAAATTTTGATTGCCACAGAAAACGTACAACAAAAACCAATTGGAACTATCCTTCAAGTCTTTTGAAAAACTATTAATCATATCTATGAAATGATTACAAACACAGAGCTTAACCAGTTTACTCTCCCTGCAGACAATACAATAAACCCTGAAAGTAGGACTACAACTAATCATTTAAAATAATTATTGAATTGTCATCCTAAAAATATCTTGCAGTATTTAATTTACATTGCAATATTTAATTTACATGAATGGGGCTCTTCTGCATTTGCTCCAGATGCCTACTGCAACAAAACAGGCATGAAATCAATAGATAGACCTCAGTAATTTACACGCAGTTTGCGAAAACGCCCACTGGCCTAGCCGGCTGGGTGGTTTTTGATATCTCGTTGAATGTATCAGAAAAAAAGAAAAAAAAACATGATTACATCAAAAGTGTAATGGTTGGCATTCCTGATTTATGTTGTGGTGTTCCACTGGGATCTGTTCTTGGACCTGTTCCCTTCATTCTATACACTCAGCCGCTCTCAAGTGTCACAGATCATCACCCAGTGTCTCACCAATTGTATGCGGATGACACCCAAATATACAAGTCTAGCCACACAAGTGAAGTTGATGCTATCATCCATGGAGTAGAGAGGTGCATTTCTGATGTGAAATCATGGATGACATGTAACAAGCTGCAGATGAATGATGATAAAACTATGGCCATTCTGATCACAACACAAAGACTCTCTTATTCACATCCTTTACCTCAAACAATAAATATCAGCAACACCAACATTAAATTCACAGTCAGCACAAAGCCAAGGTGTTACTCTAGATGTACTCTCACATTACACCAACATGTCATGAACATATGCAAGGCTGCATATCTTTAACTGAGACGCATCAGTTCCATTTGCAAATATCTTTCAGTTGATGCCACTAAAACACTTGTGTGTTCATTAGTACTTTCAAGACTGGACTATTGTAACTCAATTCTGTCTGGTTCGTCTCAATATCTACTCCAGAAACTTCAAAACACAGCTGCTTGAATCATCTTTAGAGTACCTCGATCAGAGCACACCTCACCACTGGTCTGTACCCTACACTGGCTATCCATTCGATACAGAATCAAACACAAAATTTGTTCTCTGTGCTATGTTTCACTGACAGACTCCAATCCAACATACCTATCCAGCCTCACTCATGTGAGCAAGATACAGCAAGATACTTATGTTCCTCTTCTGACAATCTCATTGTTCCCACTATGAAAACGAAGTCATATGGACAACGTTCTTTTGCATACCAGGGCTCAGTGATGTTGAATGAATTGCCCATTGAAATTAGACACAAAGACACAGTGGTCCCTAAAATTTGCTCTTAAAACTTACCTTTTTCGACTGCAGGAAAAAATGTAGAGATCTAATAATGTTTTGTACCTTACATGTTTTCAACATTTTTTGTTTTCCAATTTCATAGTTTTTGATTTTTTTATTTTTCTATAGTGTAGTCATATCATTATATATGTTGCAAAGCTTAGAGCTTCTAAAGACTAGACGCTATACAAAGTCTTCATTATTATTATTATTATTATTATTATTATTATTATTATTATTATTATTATTATTATGTTTGCTTCTATCTGAGAAGGCCATCTTTATCCTCTTCTCTGATGTGGCCCGCTTCGATTGCAGTCTGGGGAAGTGTCTAATAGAAGATTTCAAATGTTTACAAGATTAAATATTAGTTATAAACAGAAGGTCTGTTACTAAAATTATAATATAAAATTTGGTAAACAACAGGTTGAGCCTGCATTTCATGAGGAATTTCCTATATTCTGGACTAAGATTTAAAAACACATGTTCCTTACAAAACCAGAATACAATTAAAAAACCTAACAAATATTCAGATTAGTTTCTCAAAACATGTTGCACAACAGGACCAACTAAAAAAGAACTCTCAACCTGATTAACACACACAATTCCAATTTGTTTCTCAGTCAACTTCTTATACTGCCATATTAATTGATACTGAACTAATTAAAAATCAACTCCTTCTGCTTACTTATCTTAAAGTAGAAATATCTTTCATCAACTCCTTCAATTAGATAACTGCTTACTTATCTTAAAGTAGAAATATCTTTCATCAACTCCTTCAATTAGATAACTGCTTATCTTAAAGTAGTAGTATCTTTGTTCATTAACAATGCTACCTCATGATAATCATCCAGAGTCACATTCCTGCTCTGATCAACCCCACCCCACCTATTCCACGGGCAAGCTCACCTTTAGGCAGCAGTTTCCTGCTTTGCTGGACCATTAATAATTCCTCCTCCACCACGGAGTGCAACATTGCCAGCTGATGATCCTCCTGGGTGCTGACCTGGGCGGATGGGTTTGGCTGTTAAAAGATGCAAATTGTGAGTATATACTTTTCTGTCAGTAGAAACATAATACTTATGTGTTCAAGTATTGAAGACTTTTTAACAGATTTTCAAACTATACTATTTATTAATGGAAATTCAGACTATACTATTTATCAATGGAAATTCAGACTACTATTTATCAATGGAAATTCAGCCTATATTATCAAAGGAAATTCCGACTATATTATTTATCAATAAAACTTTAGACTATACTATTTATGAATGGAAATTCTAACTATTTATCAATGGAAATTCAGCCTATACCATTTATCAATGGAAATTCAGTCTGTACTATTTATCAATGGAAAACCTGACTATACTATTTATCAATGGAAATTCAGACTATACTATTTATCAATGGAAATTCAGACTATACTATTTATCAATGGAAATTCAGTCTGTACTATTTATCAATGGAAAACCTGACTATACTATTTATCAATGGAAATTCAGCCTATACTATTTATCAATGGAAATTCAGACTATACTATTTATCAATGGAAATTCAGACTATACTATTTATCAATGGAAATTCAGCCTGTACTATTTATCAATGGAAAACCTGACTATACTATTTATCAATGGAAATTCAGACTATACTATTTATCAATGGAAATTCAGACTATACTATTTATCAATGGAAATTCAGCCTGTACTATTTATCAATGGAAAACATGACTATACTATTTATCAATGGAAATTCAGACTATACTATTTATCAATGGAAATTCAGACTATACTATTTATCAATGGAAATTCAGACTACTATTTATCAATGGAAATTCAGTCTGTACTATTTATCAATGGAAAACCTGACTATACTATTTATCAATGGAAATTCAGACTATACTATTTATCAATGGAAATTCAGACTATACTATTTATCAATGGAAATTCAGACTACTATTTATCAATGGAAATTCAGTCTGTACTATTTATCAATGGAAAACCTGACTATACTATTTATCAATGGAAATTCAGCCTATACTATTTATCAATGGAAATTCAGACTATACTATTTATCAATGGAAATTCAGACTATACTATTTATCAATGGAAATTCAGCCTGTACTATTTATCAATGGAAAACCTGACTATATTATTTATGAATGGAAATTCAGACTATACTATTTATAAATGGAAATTCAGACTATACTATTTATCAATGGAAATTCAGCCTGTACTATTTATCAATGGAAAACATGACTATACTATTTATCAATGGAAATTCAGACTATACTATTTATCAATGGAAATTCAGACCATACTATTTATCAATGGAAATTCAGCCTGTACTATTTATCAATGGAAAACCTGACTACCGGTATACTATTTATCAATGGAAATTCAGCCTATACTATTTATCAATGGAAATTCAGCCTGTACTATTTATCCCAACTCAGATATTAATCCCACAGCAAAAATATGTAATACTGCATGTCATAAAATATGTAATACTGCATGTCATAACATATGTAATACTGCATGTCATAAAAGGTGATTTATGGAGAAAAATTTCTGCCCTCATGATGTATCTTGTAATAATGTTACAACTGAGGTCTTCATACTTTTTAAAAGAGTGTGGTTATATAAGAAAAGAAACAATATAACTTTGTATTGCATTGATTTTACTTTTTTTAAACCTAAATTTACATTTTGTATGATTTTTGTACTGTACGTGCTGTTACCACCTCTATCTCCATATATATACTCCATATATATACACACATACCTATGTATACACACACACACATCATATATACATACACTCGTACACAGGGGTCACCACGGCCCACTTTTTTAAGTGACTGAATCATAGTCATTACTATAAATGCTCTTCAGCAATTCCAACTTAAAGATTTTTTAAAAAAATGAATGCTCTTTAGCAATTCCAACTTAAAGATTTCAAAAAAAAAAAAAGAATGCTCTTTAGCAATTTCAACTTAAAGATTTCAAGAAAAAAAGGAATGCTCTTTAGCAATTCCAACTTAAAGATTTCAAAAAAAAAGAATGCTCTTTAGCAATTCCAACTTAAAGATTTAAAAAAAAAAATTGACTGACATTGAGCAACTTTTGCCTGTGGTGAATATTGCCACTCAGGAAGAATACATCTGTCACATTTGACTGCTGCACTCCAAACAAATCCAAGAAATGGCACTAAAAAGGAACATATGTTGCCAATAACATCAAAATGGTACTAACATGGAACATATGTTGCCAATGACATCAAAATGGTATCTGAAATTTGATATACATGTACCCCTTATGCTTCAAAGTTGAGCAAGAAAACAGTATTTTCTTTTATTTTGAAATAATATTGGCTGGAATAACTTACCAATGTTAGCTGCATGACCACGGCGAGCAAGGTTCTTCTGTCGGACAGCCTCCTTGATTCTATCCACCTCATGCTGGTACCTGTTGACAGAAAGATAACATTACGTTAGTACTATACCAATTGTTACCAGATTTTATTCAAGAATAGATTACTAAATCAATTGTTACCAGTTTTCCACCAAGAATAGATTAAAAAAAAACAATTGTTACAAGTTTTCCACCAAGAATAGATTAAAAAACCAATTGTTACAAGTTTTCCACCAAGAATAGATTAAAAAACCAATTGTTACAAGTTTTCCACCAAGAATAGATTAAAAAACCAATTGTTACAAGTTTTCCACCAAGAATAGATTAAAAAACCAATTGTTACCAGTTTTCCTCCATGAATAGAGTACTCCCCTTACTGTTACCAATTTTCCATCATGATGAGTACTCATCCAATTATTACCAATTTTAATCATGAAAAAAGTACTCAACCATGTTACCAATTTCTCTCAATGAATAGAGTATTCAACCCATTACCATTTTAATCCATGAATACAGTACTTAACTAATTGTAAGTAAACTTTCAACATGAAATGAGTACAAATCCATTACCAATTTTCCTACATGAAATGAGTACAAATCCATTACCAATTTTCCTACATGAAATAAGTACAAATCCATTACCAATTTTCCTACATGAAATGAGTACAAATCCATTACATTGTACCGATTTTCTTACATGAACAGAGTAAACAACTAAATTTTACCAATTGTTATAATTTTCTGCGGACTTGCAATTTAAAGTGCCTGACAGCTGTTAGAGTAACACATTTTTGAGATTCAAGTCACACCTATGGTGAGATTTAAAATATTTTTCCATTGAATTGCTGACAAAAGGAACTAAATTTATTCCAATGATTAATTTTAAAAAAATACAAATTTTAAAAAGAAAAGTTATTTAAAAATTATGTGAATTACTATAATAAATGCTGAAAGATAATGAAAATGAAAGTTAAATGAGAGCAAGATTGGGAACAGAAAATTCCATGGTGCAGCTCATTGACGGCTTATCAGATTTTCCAGCATGTTAATCTTCCCTCGAGTTATTTGAGCACATTATTACAATAATGTAGGTGTTCATGGAAAAGATAATAGTACATTGTAGATACACGAAGTTATGGTAGCAAAGCAAGTAAGAACATCTCATTGTCTGTTAGCATTATAAATACATTATATACGATATACGTTTTTTGTTCATCCCTTTAAAATGCATTGCATGATACTTATAAAGAGATTATTTGCTGTACGAGAAGGACACACAATTTTTTTTGTCAATACAAGTCTACAAATATTTGACTTTAAGTTTGACGATGTTCAAACAATCGCAGTACTATACAAATGTAGTTGCTGTTGTCTTGAAACTTAACACTATTTTTCAGTGCATATTAGACTTTATTAAGCAACTATAACTGGTGGAGGAAGAACCAAACAAAACCCCAGTAATATCCACTGACCCATGGAAAGCTACTGGAAAGCTTTCTCATGTACCCACAATAACAGAGCTCAAGACTTGAACCCACATTGACTGAGGTGAGATGGCCGTGATCAGTAAAAGGTGAGCACTTTAGACCATTCTGCCACCTGGGGCCAAAAATAAATTTTAATAACAAATTCTTTAAGATGCAACAACCCCTAATATTGTTAAAAAAATAACTCAAATTTAATACTTAAATATATTTATCTTTTTTATACTAATCTCAAATACTGCATTACTTCAAATATCAGCAATTCTTTCCCCTGTACGATATCAAAAGTTTCAAGGGAAAAAGGTATAATCAAGTCAATAAAAGCTAATATTAGCAATTTCTGTTATAATTTCATAATAAATCTACGAGTAAGAAACAAGGAATATATTAATTAAATAACTGATGTAGGAGCAAAACAAATTTCCAGGTACTGATTTGAGTGCTATTCAAATGCTTTAATTATCTCTATGAGCTTTTCAGTGGCACTTGGTCTCAATACTTGCAGTCATTCTTCGTTGACTAGTTCTTTAGATACTGTTAAGTAACCAAGTTTTGAATTTTGTAAAGTCAAGAAGAATTAAAGAACCAGTCTGTGACAAAAAACCAACATTAAACTGATGATATAAACATCATTAACTTTAATAACAACACAGTCTTAAAAACATGTAGAAGTTATTATCTTAAGAGTATAAAATGATAACCTTTTTAACTTAAGGTACGTCTTATTTATTATTAAAACATAACTATATAAACAAAATTATTGTTGAAAAATTCTGGTATTAGCCAAATGTAAGAGTAAAACTCATGATGGAAGTAACAATTATTACTATCAATCCTACAGAATGCCTAGCATTATATTTATACAGTAGTGTTATGTTGACTAACATCATTCATACATAATGCCTAACATCATTCATACATAATGCCTAGCATCATTCATACAGAATGCTTAGCATTATATTTATACAGTAGTGTTATGTTGACTAGCATCATTCATACATAATGCCTAGCATCATTCATACATAATGCCTAGCATCATTCATACAGAATGCCTAGCATTATATTTATACAGTAGTGTTATGTTGACTAACATCATTCATACATAATGCCTAGCATCATTCATACATAATGCCTAGCATCATTCATACAGAATGCCTAGCATTATATTTATACAGTGGTGTTATGTTGACTAGCATCATTCATACATAATGCCTAGGATCATTCATACAGAATGCCTAGCATTATATTTATACAGTAGTGCTATGTTGACTAGCATCATTCATACAGAATGCCTAGCATTATATTTATACAGTAGTGTTATGTTGACTAACATCATTCATACATAATGCCTAGCATCATTCATACAGAATGCCTAGCATTATATTTATACAGTAGTGCTATGTTGACTAGCATCATTCATACATAATGCCTAGCATCATTCATACATAATTCATTGCATCATTCATACAGAAACACTAGCATCATTTATACTGTAGTGTTATGTTGACAAGCATCATTCATACATAATCCCTAATTTACACATTACCCTAGCATCATTCATACAGAATCCCAAGCATCATATTTATACAGTAGTGTTATGTTGACTAGCATCTTTCATACATAATCCCTAGCATCATTCATACATAATCCCTAATTTACACATTATCCCTAGCATGATTCATACAAAATACCAAGCATCATATTTATACAGCAGTGTTATGTTGACTAGCATCATTCATATAGCATCCCTAGCATCATTCATACAGAATCCCTAGCATCATATTTATACAGTAGTGTTATGTTGACTTGCATCATTCATATAGCATCCCTAGCATGATTCATACAAAATCCCAAGCATCATTTTTATACAGTAGTGTTATATTGACTAGCATTATTCATACATAATCCCTAATTTGTACATTATCCCTAGCATCATTCATACAGTCCCAAGCATCCTTCATAAAGAATCCTTAGCAACATTTGTACATTATCCTAGCATCATTCATACATTCCCTAGCATCATTCACAAAGAATCCTTAGCATCATTCATAACGAATACCTAGCATCATTCATACAGTCCCTAGCATCAATCATAAAGAATCCCTAGCATATTTATACAGTAGTGTTATATTGATTAGCATCATTCACACAGAATCCCTAATTTGTACATTATCCCTGGCATCATTCATACAGTCCCTAGCATCCTTCATAAAGAATCCTTAGCAACATTTGTACATTATCCCTAGCATCATTCTTACATTCCCTAGCATCATTCACAAAGAATCCTTAGCATCATTCATAACGAATACCAAGCATCATTCATACAGTCCCTAGCATCATTCTTACATTCCCTAGCATCCTTCATAAAGAATCCTTAGCAACATTTGTACATTATCCCTAGCATCATTCATACATTCCCAAGCATCATTCACAAAGAATCCTTAGCATCATTCATAACAAATACCTAGCATCATTCATACAGTCCCTAGCATCAATCATAAAGAATCCCTAGCATATTTATACAGTAGTGTTATATTGATTAGCATCATTCACACAGAATCCCAAGCATTATTTATACAGAATCCCTAGCATCATTCATAAAGAATCCCTAGCGCTATTCATAAAGAGTTTCGTTAAAGAAAATAAAAGTCAAGAAGCAAAATTTCAAAGTAATCACATGTTTCTGTTTTTTTGAAGATCAGCAGTGGCCTAGTGCAAGGTGAAATGGAAGAGAGCAGCATGCATAAGTGTGCATGAATTGCAAGAATTTTAATTTAATTGTGCAGGTAAGCTGATGATATTAATTTGTGCAAGATTCAGTTTGAGGTGCTTCAAAGCCTGACCCATGAAACTGTTTGGAAATGCAAATTTTTGTTGTTGTTAAATTATGTTTCTCCATGAATGCATACTCAATGACATTAACTACTGTATAGGAACTCCTATAAGTATTCTCTCTCTCTCTCTCTCTCTCTCTCTCTCTCTCTCCTCTCTCTCTCTCTCTCTCTCTCTCTCTCTCTCTCTCTCTCTCTCTCTCTCTCTCTCTCTCTCTCTCTCTCTCTCTCTCTCTCTCTCTCTCTCTCTCTCTCTCTCTCTCTCTCTCTCTCTCTCTCTCTCTCTCTCTCTCTCTCTATATTATGCAGACCAGGGGGGGAAAAAACTCTTGCCCTTTACTTCCCCTTGACTATTGCTAGGTGGTGCCAGTTCCCAGTTGAGTGATACATCAACTAGGATGCTGGCATTCATGGGGATGATTTTTTCATGTGATTGGGTATTCGTGGAGAAGCATAATTTAATGAAAAATGTACTTTCTTACTTGAATACATTCCTCAATCATATTAATGTTAGTAGAAAGGTAATAGGAAGACGGATTGCTCAGCATTCTACACCTCTACCATGTGAGGGAAGAACAGCTCAGTTCCTCATAAGAATGATACAACCAAGGGTCATGTGATCCATGACAACTGTACACAGTTTGGAGGGAAATTTATGAATTCTTCTTACTGATAAATTTTCTGGTTGCTAAATTACTGCCTGTAAACATTCTCTGGAACCGGTGGTCATCTCAGCTGTATATGCTAGACCCACCAGATCCAATTCTTGTCTCAGTGAAGCTAGATCCAAGAGATGTTGGTAACATCAGTGAATATCTGAATTTTTTGGGTGGGGGTGAGGTGCAGGAGGGATTCTTAAGTCATGAAGCACTGAGGCAGATATATATATGTGTGTGCATTTGTAGCATCCTATGGATTATCTTACCCAGAAAACTTGCTCTCATTCATGGGGAAACTAAAATAGTCGTATAAATGCATATTCTGAATAATCTGTGAAACTTGCTGTCATGCACGGATGAACTAAAACAGTGATATAAATGCTTATTCCATGTCATCTGTGTAACTTGCTGTCATGCATGGATGAACTAAAACAGTGGTATAAATGCTTATTCTACTGTCATCTGTGTAACTTGCTGTCATGCATGGATGAACCAAAACAGTGGTATAAATGCTTATTCTATTGTCATCTGTGTAACTTGCTGTCATGCCAGGATGAACTAAAACAGTGGTATAAATATGCTTATGCCGTATCATCTGTGACACACAATAATATTCCTGCCATGACAAAATTAAAGGCTGCCCAGGTTTAAGACTTTCATATCTATTGCTACAATTTATCTAAAATTTCATCTTGTACCTGGCCATGCTATTGTCTAAATACCACAGATGCCAATAACTGTCATACTATTTTATGAAGAAGCTAAATATGAATAAAATCTGATTTCATATCATGTCAGTCTGGCATCAATGTATATACTTAACAGCCTTTGTGTCAGTATTTACACAAAATTTGAACATTTGAGCATTTGAAAGTAGATTTTTTATTATTAATATTGGCTGATATATCTGATGGTAAATAGGCAAAATTTGTATAAATTAGTAATTACTACCATAATGCTGTCAAAGAGGGTCAATTTCTGCTAAGCATTTACTGATATTATGTGTACATATTTTTAAAGCTCTTTATGCGACAATGTTTTCTGTCAATGTGCTAAAATGTTCTGATGTTTGAGAAGTTGTTAAAAGGTTTTTCTACATTTAGTAGTACAACTACATTTGATGGCAGTCTGTTAAGACAAGTCCCTAACTGACAGCCATATATATATACTGTTAAGACAAGTCCCTAACTGATAGCCATATATATATACTGTTAAGACAAGTCCCTAACTGATAGCCATATATATACTGTTAAGACAAGTCCCTAACAGATAGCCATATATATACTGTTAAAACAAGTCCCTAACTGACAGCCATATATATACTGTTAAGACAAGTCCCTAACTGACAGCCATATATATACTGTTAAGACAAGTCCCTAACTGATAGCCATATATATATACTGTTAAGACAAGTCCCTAACAGGTAGCCATATATATACTGTTAAGACAAGTCCCTAACTGACAGCCATATATATACTGTTAAGACAAGTCCCTAACTGATAGCCATATATATACTGTTAAGACAAGTCCCTAACTGATAGCCATATATATACTGTTAAGACAAGTCCCTAACTGACAGCCATATATATACTGTTAAGACAAGTCCCTAACTGATAGCCATATATATACTGTTAAGACAAGTCCCTAACAGGTAGCCATATATATACTGTTAAGACAAGTCCCTAACTGACAGCCATATATATACTGTTAAGACAAGTCCCTAACTGATAGCCATATATATACTGTTAAGACAAGTCCCTAACTGATAGCCATATATATACTGTTAAGACAAGTCCCTAACTGATAGCCATATATATATATTGTTAAGACAAGTCCCTAACTGACAGCCATATATATACTGTTAAGACAAGTCCCTAACTGATAGCTATATATATATATATACTGTTAAGACAAGTCCCTAACTGATAGCCATATATATACTGTTAAAACAAGTCCCTAACTGATAGCCATATATATACTGTTAAGACAAGTCCCTAACTGATAGCCATATACATACTGTTAAGACAAGTCCCTAACTGATAGCCATATATATACTGTTAAGACAAGTCCCTAACTGATAGCCATATATATACTGTTAAGACAAGTCCCTAACTGATAGCCATATATATACTGTTAAGACAAGTCCCTAACTGACAGCCATATATATACTGTTAAGACAAGTCCCTAACTGATAGCCATATATATATATATATATTGTTAAAACAAGTCCCTAACTGATAGCCATATATATACTGTTAAAACAAGTCCCTAACTGATAGCCATATATATATATATATATATATATATATATATATATATATATATACTGTTAAGACAAGTCCCTAACTGATGGCCATATATGCCAGAATTTTCCTGTTAAATGTGGTCAAATTCAACAGTTTTGGAGAAGCTGTTTCAAGGTTCTTCTATTTTTAGTAATGGTGGCCATACCGGCAATTTTGTATCATGTGACCAAATTTGAAAAACCTTCATGCCAGGCTGCTTTCAAATTTGGTCAAATTGTGTTCAGCGGTTCAAGAGAATTTTGTTAAGGATTTTTAAAAATATTTTTAGTAGTATTTGAAGCAGATCAATATCATATTGGCATATAATTTAAGTCTGGATGCTTTTTTCAAATTCTGTTTAACAATTTTTTTTGAGCAAGTTATAAAAAAAACAACTAATAATGGACAATACGTGATGGATAATACCATAATCTCACCAGAATCTAAGAAATGTATTTTAAATAATTGAAAAGTAGCTGTAATGGCTAGAAAAGCATATTAAGGTTATCTTCTTACGACTAGGAAATTGTGTATAAAAATTTTATGGCTCTAAGATAGTCAGTCTCAGATGTCGCTCAGCAGACAGAAGACATCAGTCTCAGATGTCACTCAGCAGACAGAGGACACCATTTCTCAAATGTCACTCAGCAGACAGAGGACACCATTTCTCAGATGTCACTCAGCAGACAGAGGATACCAGTCTCAGATGTCACTCAGCAGACAAATTGTGTCATCATCTCCGATGTCACTTACAGATATTGTTGGAGTCAATTGCCTATGAAAATCTTCAAATCTTTGCTGACCAATACATTAGGCAGCATCTGTCTGCCATTAATTCATGACCACATAGCCATGGAAATATTTAACTTACAGAGGTCAATAGTGTTATGCATATTTCATTTGCATTCTTTGTTATCTTTTAAAAATTGTTATATGCTGTAAGTTATGTAAAATTGTATATTTAGCCAAAATCAAGTTTATTGTCCACCTAACTAGAGTCACTGATTTATTTTTTAATTGTATAAACATCTAATACTAGTTCATATTTTCTCTACAAGTATGGATTTAATGTATACACATTTATCTTGGACGGAGTCAAGGACATTGTGTTGACCATGTTCATTATTATAATTTAGGTAATTATAACTAAGTCTTTTCTTGAACTGAACTTTTGGCCCTCATTCAGGTTATTCTTTTGTCTTAAGTTTTTTTTAAGAAAAATATATATAATCTTGATTACTGACAAAATTATTTAATCCTACGATAATATTTAGACAGAAATCATTTATATGATGTATTCAGATTAAGATTTGCATGAAATTATTTTATTATTCTCTGGAAATACAAAGTGCTCGATTATATTCTTGGAAAGAGCCATTAAGTGGGAATTATGGTGTGTGTGTGTGTGTGTTATTTGGAATTTCGATGTAGCTTTAAGAGTTTTCCAGTCATACACAGGTTTTACTATGATTTTAAAACTAGGAGCTCAGGACTCTTATTTTAGGACAAACAGGAGTCCCACCAGGAAATGTTGCAGTCCCCTACCAGAAGCAAATTGGGCATACCTGAAATGGCAATATTTCCAGCTGAAAAGACACAGTAGTTGACATAGAGTTTAAGTTTCTAACTTTTTTTTACAGAACTGATATGTAGTCCTGTTTGTCCATTAGAGTGAGAGTGAATTATGTCAGGCCAAGGAAAGGTCTTATTCCAAGCACTAAGTTTGGCATCACACATAGTGTTCTACATGAAATGTCAGTTGTAGTACTCTGTTGAATTTCATTACAATATTTGTCAAATTGCCATTTAAACACAAAATTCTTATCCAAAATAGCAAATAGCATTTGTCTAACTCTCAACATGTCATGATTTTGAGGTCACATAAACTACTTAGTTGGCTACACTTGGACACGAACACAATAATGAAAGCTAAAGTTGTTCATTTGATGTACTCTTATACACAAGTACATCAATGGGCCATTCTGCCTCTGAAATCAGGAACTGTAAATATCAGCATATTTTCTCACCCCTCTGCAGTTAGTCAAGTCTTTGAACTTGCTGCCAAGGTTGTGGGTAATATTCTTCAGATATACTCTTACAATGACAACATGTATATATGGGGGTATTTAATAAACTGAATTTTTGTATTTTAAATATCAGCACAGCTACAACACATTTTCTTACTCAACAGGTGGTTGAAGCAGGACTAACAAGCCGCTGAATTTGCTGTCCAGCAAATTGGTGTGTTTATAGGACACCTGTATAAGTGACTTTCTGCATCCCAGATAAAAGATCTGCATCCAGATACGCGTGATTAAGCATTTCCAAGACCTCTGTCATATCACTATGATGTCTGCAGTGTGGCAGTTTGAAGTGATACCTAGCACTGGGGCATCATGCTGTAGACATGTAGCATCATGTTCTACCCAGTCATATTATCCTGACACCTGGCTGATCAGTCCTAACTGTAACCTCTTAATGCTGAATGTCAAGTGAGACAGCTGCTAGGACCATTTTTTAAAGTCTTTGGTATGATTTGTCTAGGGTTCAAACCCACATCCAAGACAGACACTCTAACCTATGAGGCTATCACAGTGGTTGGGAATTATAGTGAATTTAAACAACCTTGGATTATATTACTGTATTATTATTATATCAATAAAAGACTGCTGGTACTTCAATACAATTATAGATATTGGTACATTAGAGACTGGCACCATTTATGGGCACATCAACACCTTCAGTGTTGCAAATTGCTTGGAGTATGACTAAAGATTATTCAGGATTTTATTCATTGTGATTTGAATTATTAGTTCTAAGATTATTCAGGATTTTATTAATTGGGATTTAAGTTAATAATTCTAAGATTATTCAGGACTTTATTCATTGGGATTTGAGTTAATAATTCTAAGATTACTCAGGATTTTATTCATTGGGATTTGGGTTAATAATTCTAAGATTATTCAGGATTTTATTCATTGGGATTTGAGTTAATAATTCTAAGATTACTCAGGATTTTATTCATTGGGATTTGGGTTAATAATTCTAAGATTATTCAGGATTTTATTCATTGGGATTTGAGTTAATAATTCTAAGGATTATTCAGGATTTTATTCATTGGAATTTGAGTTAATAATTCTAAGATTATTCAGGATTTTATTCACTGGGATTTGAGTTAATAGTTCTAAGATTATTCAGAATTTTATTCATTGAGATTTGAGTTAATAGTTCTAAGATTATTCAGGACTTTATTCATTGGGATTTAAGTTAATAATTCTAAGATTATTCTGGATTTTATTCATTGAGATTTAAGTTAATAATTTTTAAGTTAATAATTCTATGATTATTCTGGATTTTATTCATTGAGATTTAAGTTAATAATTATAAGATTATTTGGGATTTAATTTGCAATACAGTAAGTTTTACATTTTCACTTTGTATTCTGGGGAAATAAAATATTTTTTGAATTTTTGATTTTATTTTATTTTTTGTTTTTGAGTTTAAACAAACAACTTAATCATCATCTTCATGCCAACTCTTTCATAAATGTAATCTCACTGATTTAGCTTCTTTCGACAATTACAATTCTGACAATGAAGGAAGTGTTATGGGCAAAAAAGGATCTAACAAATGGGATCTAGGATCATAAATTAAGCAAATCTGCAGGAGATATGTTTACAAAAATCAAAAAATATAGACCAGCAAATGCCACCTGTGTTTAGTGCAGCAAAATTTCAAGTTATTGATAGGCAATTGACCTTGACATCAATCCATTTGCAGACCGACATAAAGAATTAGAGTTTAAAAGTGCCATTATCTATTTGACATGGATAGACAGCTGCTTAACAGTAGACTATACAAAATCTTGCTAGTTCAAGTTAACTATTATCTCCTGGGACCGTAGTGATAGTCTATGTGCATTACATACAGTTCCTTGTTTCATTGTGCCATACACTCTTTGTAGTGCTTTAAATAAAAGAATTCTCAAGTGCAGGCCAATCTTTAAGTGTCCATTTACTGAATGCCTATCCATCTGTCTGTCTACAACACATACCGTTTCCTGTCTCTCATGGCCCCTTCCTTGGCATCCTTCAGGGCAGTTTCAAGCGACTTGACTCGTTCCATTGTGGCCCGAAGGCGCTTCTCAAGTTTTGGGAGTTCACACCGCAAATCAGCATTATCACGGACAAGCTGCAAGAAAAGTACAATATATATGAATTAAATATGTCTGTAACAAATGAATTGGAATAATTGGCAAGACAGAAACCTAGTTTTACATATCAAATTTTTTCAACAGTCCCTCATGGAATGGTTGGTCTACTGGCTGAAAAGAACTCTCAGGAATCTAAGAAGTCCTTTTCTTTCCTTTTAACTACTGAATATTCAAGCTTTTCAGAATATTCCTGAGAAACTATAACATCCAAACTTTGGTATCAAAATTATTTTCTCATGTTTGAGTTAAGATGTTCATATCCTACCATCAGTCCTGCCTGGGTTAGCAACTGCAGTGTCCTTGGACAAAGCAACCACAGTGTGTCTTTGGACAAAGCACTTAACTACCTCTGAACTACTCAATAACATTCTGTGTTGCTGTGCCATTAAGCACCAAACTAAACCAAGTTTTTTTTTAAAAAAATAATTGCAACTCCAAAATTTTCATACATAAATGCAGCATAAAATGTTTACCACACCATTACCTCTGTAAAAGAAACAATAATCCTGATCACTTTAGTAAATGTAAGAATTATTGTTTGAAATAAAAGAGAAAACACTTTGTAACCTGTTTGTGGACCTTTGTAAGTTGTTCCAGGTTGTTTTCTAAGAAGGAAATCTTCTGTTTCTGTGCAGCACTTCCTCCTGTGTCCTCCTCCTCCTCCTCCTCCTTCTTAGCAGCAGACTGGGGAACAAATGCAAAACATCCATGTAAAATTTTCCAAATATGATTGCATTTGATTGCTAGAAAAATAACAGGAACAATTAAATGAGAGTTCAGAGGGTAGGAGCTTACAAGCTACTTCCCACTTCTAAGGCAAGGGTCTGAAATTCACTGTATTGTCTTTTTGCTTTTGGACAAGAAAACATACCTCCAAACCTAAGCAATGAAATTCAAATATAGAAACTGAAATATAATGTCACATAATAAGGCACTATATACAAAATGAAAAATCAGGCCCAAGCAATCAAATATGCATGGAACTGGTCTACCTGTATGTCACATAGCAATCAAATATACATGGAACTGGTCTACCTGTATGTCACATAGCAATCAAATATGCATGGAACTGGTCTACCTGTATGTCACATAGCAATCAAATATGCATGGTACTGGTATACCTGTATGTCACATTGCAATCAAATATGCATGGAACTGGTCTACCTGTATGTCACATAGCAATCAAATATACATAGAACTGGTCTACCTGTATGTCACATAGCAATCAAATATGCATGGAACTGGTCTACCTGTATGTCACATAGCAATCAAATATGCATGGTACTGGTATACCTGTATGTCACATTGCAATCAAATATGCATGGAACTGGTCTACCTGTATGTCACATAGCAATCAAATATACATAGAACTGGTCTACCTGTATGTCACATAGCAATAAAAAAACTTGAATGTATAAATAATTTTTATTTAAAAACAATGTTGAAAAATTCCTTGGCATGAAAAATTACTTTATCCAAAAGTACACTTCAATTTTGGTAGTAAAAGATGATGGCACAATGATGTTGTTATTTCATATTAATAACATTTAATATCTCCAGTAGTTCTTAAGAAAACTGCCTTGCTTAGATAAATGATGCTGTAATACTGACAACAAAGAATTGATTCTGTATAAACTACACTGTAACACTGACATAATAATGATTTGATGCTGTATAAATTACACATTAACACTGACAAAACCAAGAATTGATTCTGTATAAACTACACTGTAACACTGAGAAAATATTGATTTGATGCTGTATAAATTACACAGTAACACTGACATAACACTGAAATGATTCTATATAAATTACACTGTAACAATGACATAACACTGAATCGATTCTGTATAAATTACACACTAACACTGACATAACACTGAATCAATTCTGTATAAATTACACATTAACATACTGACATAACACTGAACTGATTCTGTATAATTTACATTGTAACAATGACATAACACTGAACTGATTCTGTATAAATTACATACTTACACTTACAAAACACTGAATCAATTCTGTATAAATTACACTGTAACAATGACATAATACTGAACTGATTCTGTATAAATTACAAACACTGATATAACACTGAACTGATTCTGTATAAATTACACACTAACATACTGACATAACACTGAATCGATTCTGTATAAATTACACACTAACACTGACATTAAACTGAATTGATTCTGTATAAATTACACTGTAACAATGACATAATACTGAACTGATTCTGTATAATATACATAGTAACAATGACATAACAATGAATCGATTCTGTATAAATTACACACTAACACTGACATAACACTGAATCGATTCTATATAAATTTCACACTAACAATGATATAACACTGAACTGATTTTGTATAAATTACACACTAACAATAACATAACAGTGAACCTGGAATCTAAAAAATATTATCCAGGCTAACTAAGCATGGAGTTTAAAAAACATTAATCAGGCTAACTAAGCATGGAGTCTAATAAATATTAACCTTGCTAACAAAACCTGGAGTCTAATAAATATTAACTTGGCTAACTAAGCATGGAGTCTAATAAATATTAACCTGGCTAACTAAACCTGAAATCTAATACATATTAACCTGGCTAACTAAGCCTGGAATCTAATAAATATTAACCTAGCTAACTAACTTTGGAGCATGATCACAAAAAGTGCCTCTCCAAAGTGCCTAATGACCTAAAATAAAACAAACAACATATGATGGTGTGACCGTAAGAAGTACAAATGTACGATGGTGTGACCGACAGAAGTACAAATATACGATGGTGTGACCGATAGAAGTACAAATGTATGATGGTGTGACCAATAGAAGTACAAAATGTACGATGGTGTGACCGACAGAAGTACAAATATACGATGGTGTGACCGACAGAAGTACAAATATACGATGGTGTGACCGACAGAAGTACAAATATACGATGGTGTGACCGACAGAAGTACAAATATACGATGGTGTGACCGACAGAAGTACAAATATACGATGGTGTGACCGACAGAAGTACAAATATACGATGGTGTGACCGATAGAAGTACAAAATGTACGATGGTGTGACCGATAGAAGTACAAAATGTACGATGGTGTGACCGATAGAAGTACAAAATGTACGATGGTGTGACCGATAGAAGTACAAATGTACGATGGTGTGACCGACAGAAGTACAAATGTACGATGGTGTGACCGATAGAAGTACAAATATACGATGGTGTGACCGACAGAAGTACAAATATACGATGGTGTGACCGACAGAAGTACAAATCTACGATGGTGTGACCGACAGAAGTACAAATATACGATGGTGTGACCGATAGAAGTACAAAATGTACGATGGTGTGACCGATAGAAGTACAAATATACGATGGTGTGACCGACAGAAGTACAAATATACGATGGTGTGACCGACAGAAGTACAAATATACGATGGTGTGACTGACAGAAGTACAAATATACGATGGTGTGACCGACAGAAGTACAAATATACGATGGTGTGACCGACAGAAGTACAAATCTACGATGGTGTGACTGACAGAAGTACAAATATACGATGGTGTGACCGACAGAAGTACAAAATGTACGATGGTGTGACCGACAGAAGTACAAATATACGATGGTGTGACCGATAGAAGTACAAAATGTACGATGGTGTGACCGACAGAAGTACAAATATACGATGGTGTGACCGATAGAAGTACAAAATGTACGATGGTGTGACCGATAGAAGTACAAAATGTACGAAGGTGTGACCGATAGAAGTACAAAATGTACGATGGTGTGACCAATATAAGTACAAATATACGATGGTGTGACCGATAGAAGTACAAATATACGATGGTGTGACCGACAGAAGTACAAATATACGATGGTGTGACCGACAGAAGTACAAATATACGATGGTGTGACCGACAGAAGTACAAATATACGATGGTGTGACCGACAGAAGTACAAATATACGATGGTGTGACCGACAGAAGTACAAATATACGATGGTGTGACCGACAGAAGTACAAATCTACGATGGTGTGACCGACAGAAGTACAAATATACGATGGTGTGACCGATAGAAGTACAAAATGTATGATGGTGTGACCGACAGAAGTACAAATATACGATGGTGTGACCGATTGAAGTACAAAATGTACGATGGTGTGACCGACAGAAGTACAAATATACGATGGTGTGACCGATAGAAGTACAAAATGTAAGATGGTGTGACCGATAGAAGTACAAATGTACGATGGTGTGACCGATAGAAGTACAAAATGTACGATGGTGTGACCGATAGAAGTACAAATATATGATGGTGTGACCAACAGAAGTACAAATATATGATGGTGTGACCGATAGAAGTACAAATGTACGATGGTGTGACCAATAGAAGTACAAAATGTACGATGGTGTGACCGACAGAAGTACAAAATGTACGATGGTATGACCAACAGAAGTACAAAATGTACGATGGTGTGACCGACAGAAGTACAAATGTACGATGGTGTGACCGACAGAAGTACAAATGTACGATGGTGTGACCGATAGAAGTACAAAATGTACGATGGTGTGACCGATATTAGTACAAAATGTACGATGGTGTGACCGATAGAAGTACAAAATGTACGATGGTGTGACCGACAGAAGTACAAATGTACGATGGTGTGACCGATAGAAGTACAAAATGTATGATGGTGTGACCGACAGAAGTACAAATGTACGATGGTGTTACCGACAGAAGTACAAAATGTACGAATATGGCTTCCATTTAGTGACACATAACCTGTCATGGTGGGACACTACAATAAAATTTTAATTACCAAATCAACTGAAACTCTATCACAAAACTTCAAACATCAAACAGCAAATGTAGCATCCACAGTTCTGTTTCAAAGATATTATAGAGACTCTGCTGAGTCTACCACTTTGCATGTTAAATGATTAACAATGCAGGTACTCTAGTGTGAAACCATACATCTTTACACAAAAGTTAAATTTGCCTGATAAAGCACAGCTAGAGGAATGGTGAACAATTTGCTCAAATAAATATATCCTTGTCTCTCCACTCCTACCACGAGTGATGAATTTATTGTAAAAGAACACTGCATAGTGTTTCTGAAACTTGTGCTGGTACATTGACTTTCTGATGATGACATAATATATGTTTCACACCATCCACTGCATGAGTAAATGTTTTGAAAATATTATCATTTGTTATATCCAGCTGTGAGAAAAGGGCAATAACTCTTACAGAAGTCTCAAGAACAAAAGGACATTTTTTTAAAATACAAACAACTGATGATGATGATAATGTCTTCATACAAGTTTCAATCCAGAAAACATGACAAGCCATGAAACTAGTTGCAGAAAGAAGAACGTTTCACACATGTGCATTAAATTTCAAGACAAAAATGGGCAAACCCCCCCCCAAAAAAATTTTTTATGGGAGCAAAATGATTTGTTGGTATGCAAATCTTCTGATAATTACCACACTATTTACCAAAATCTGATGGCAATCCATTAAAAATAAGCTGGAATAGTTGGATGGATGGATAGACATGATATTACTAAATATCCAAACCTCTGTATGAATATAAATTTAGCATTCAATCATGCTAAAAATAACGATACTGATGTTAAAACCAGAGTGAATGATACTGTCCCTCTCCCATCACCAATTCCCACCTTCTTCACTCTGTTCTGCAAATCCTGCACAAAGAGTTTTCTTAGGTTGTGAAGAGTCTGTAACTCCTTTGCCTGAAAAATACAGAAGGAATACTGACTTCAACTCAACAGATGTAACTACAAATTAAAAGAAGCACAAAACATAAAATATACAATTATATATCAATGTATATACAATGGAATGCATGAATTTACTACATATCCTAAGATCCTACATATATCGATCTAGGTTATATTCAACATTATCTCTGTAATTCCACTGGAAAGAAAGAAAAAACAAACATATGAAAACAATTATACTACCATTTATAACTTACTCAGAATTGACACTTTCACCACTCAGATGTTATGAATATTAATATAAAATTATATCATGTAAATTCCAGTTTTGTTCACAAAGTACCAATATATAAAGTCATTTTTGTTCATGGAGTACCAATTATTGTAGATTTCTTAGTTTCTTGAAACCATGTATTGATACACTTAAATACCAACTTATGCCATTCTACAAGTAAAAGTGCTTAAGAAGATAACCTAAATGCAAATCCTGAACCACAGAAAACAAGTTTAAGTGTAAAAGTAAATACAGCTCAATGAACCATGAAATATGGATCACTGTGACCAAGTTTTCACTGATACCTGTAGTATTCTTAATGATGCATTCCAAGTTGTACAACTCCACAGGCAATAGAAAATGAACTAAATGTGAAGGTTAGCGCAAGTGATTAGACTGTGATATGTAGGTTCCAGTAGTCTGATTTTCAATGAAAAAGTTAGCCAAAGTCACTGGACTGCGATACGTAGGTTACAGTAGTCTGATTTTCAATGTAAAGGTTAGTCGAAGTGATTGGACTGTGATCTGTAGGTTACAGAAGTCTGATTTTCAATGAAAAAGTTAGCCAAAGTTACTGGACTGTGATACGTAGGTTACAGTAGTCTGATTTTCAATGTAAAGGTTAGCGGAAGTGATTGGACTGTGATATGAAGGTTACAGAAGTCTGATTTTCAATGTCAAGGTTAGCCAAAGTCATTGGACTGTGATATGTAGGCTAGAGTAGTCTGATTTTCAATGAAAGTGTTGTAACTCCATGTGACACAAATGAACACCAACTCAGGCAACTCTATGGACAACAGTATCTGAGAAATGTTGCAAATACAAACCTTAACCCAAAGGTAAGCACAAATAACCAAACCATTAAATACTGGTTAGTGACATAGTTTTTCACTGATGGCTGTGGTGCTCCTCATGATTAAATTACATACCAAGTTAAGTAACTCTTTAGTCAATAGCACTCGTGATTAAATTACATACCAAGTTATGTAACTCTTTAGACAATAGTGCTTGAGAAATAACAAAATGCCAACTTTAACCAAAATCAATGAACCATGAAATATAGATCATCGCTCTAATTTTCATTGAAAGGTATATTAAATATCTTCAACACATCTACATATCAATTTATGTGACTAGAAGTAAAGTACCTAACTATAATCTTTATTCGATGTTCTGATGCTATATATCACTATCAATACACCAGAAAGGATTTGCAATCTGACCAAACAGATCCAGTGTATTTGTACAGTGATTACAAGAATCTTGCAGCCTATTACATGACATTGGTAAATAGTGCTATTACAAAAGTTATGATACACACACCACACAGATGTTTATACCTGAAGATAACCTATTGTTTAAAAACAATGTTGAATATAAATATACATACTGTGAAATAGAGGACAAAGTAAAAATGTGTGTGTGTGTGTGTGTGTGTGTGTGTGTGTGTGTGTGTGTGTGTGCGCGCGCACGCGTGTGTGCGTGTGTGTGTGTAAACATGTCATTCAAATCGCTTCTATCCCTATTCTGTCCAAAAGGAAAATTCACTTCTCTCTAAAATTCAATATGTATGCCAATGTATAAACATACCACAGTCTCCTCAAGTCCTTTGAGATCTTGTTTTGCTTGCTCCCGTCTGTCAATCTGCAGTGAAAGTTCTGCCAACTTGGCAGTCTTTTCGCTTTCTTCCTGTTTGAGCTTGTCATAGTCAGCCTGAAACTTTTCCGATGCCAATGCCAACTTCTGGTTAGTACTGCAGGAAGACAGATAATTTATATTTTATGTTCTCACTTTTGTAAATATTTAATATAGAAATAAGTTGTTTATTTTTACATACATTTTCTAAATTTCTGAGTCATCTTAAACTACAAGCTGCTTCCTAAAAATAAAATTTTCTTTACTTTTTATTCTGTGCTGAGATTTCTGCATCTCCCAACCAACCATGAAAGTTGAAGTATGTTATTTGTAGTTTCTGTTGAAGACTCAAATGACAAACTATATGAACGATAAACCCACCATTAATGTCCTACAATGGCAATATATAAGTTTACTTTAACCTTCATCCTAAAAAACAATTTCAATCATTTAAAAACTAGGTAAAATTACACTTGTTCCTGACCTGATTATGGGACAGGAGTTGGTATTCTAAGGAACACAGTAACCGAGATTCATTTGTGTGAGGATGAATTACTCTGAGGAGTTGGTATTCTAAGGAACACTGTTAGTGATATTCATTTTGTGAGCCCATATTCATTTTGAAGATAAAACTATATTGTAACTTTGGTAATAAACTCTGGAAGGTATGTTACAGGAGCCCAGTTTAGATGCACAACATAACACTTTCCTAAGTTATTATCGTGCTGTATGTTTGGTTACAATAGGTTTACTAAAATAAGAGTTACAGACCTTCGTGAATGATGGCTGATGCAAAACATGACTGGATAATACACAGAAGGTCAAAATGCATACCAAATACACACTACTTCTTGCCACTGGGATATAATAACAATTTGTAAATATTAAACCACATACAAATTGCACCCCTTTAGACACTACCATCGTTAATTATGTGTCAGAAAAGTAAACCTGCCAGGTATTAATTTCCAAGTAACAAAACATTATACAAGTAACATACTCTTTCAGCTGATCAATGAGGCTCTGTTTATCAGCAATTTCATCTCTGAGTGCTGCAAGCTGTTTGTTATGATGTTCTCTGTGCATTTCCATCTGGGATTCCATTGCATCCTTAATCTCTTCTGCTGATTTCGTCTCCTTCTCTTTTGTTGACAAGTTGGTCAGATGCATTTGTTCTGTTGAAAAATAAAAACAATATGATTATACATGATTTTGACATGCAGTTTGTGTGTATGATTTGTATTTTTAACGTAAATTTTAAAAAAATTCAGTCATATTGCTACAATATCTGCATTGTGGCAGTTTATAATGATGTTTAGCACTGGAGCATCATGCCACATACATGTAGCACGATGTTCCACCCAGTCACATTATCCTGACACCAGGCTGACCAGTCCTAACACTAACTTCTTAATGCTGAGTGCCAAGCTAGGCAGCTGTTCATACCATTTTTATAAGCCTTTGGTATGTCTTGGCTAGGGATCAAACCCATGACCTCTCGCATCCAAGGCAGATGCCATACCACTTGGCCATAGGAGTGATGCATTGACATACAGCAAAACTCTGACATAATGCAATACTGAATAGAAATTATAGACATGTATGTCCTCTGTTTTAGACATGTATGTCCCCCGTTATAAACATGCATTTCCTCCGTTATATGTCTCCCATTATAGAAATGCATTTCACCATTATAGACATGCATGTCCCCCGTTATAGACATGTACATATTTTTGTGGTACTTAAGGCAATTTAAATGACAGAAGAAGATACACAAGAAGAACACCAGGTCTAAAGTTATTAAGCAAAAAGGTAAGCTACAGTGATCTTGCAAGAACAAAAATACTAGTGCTATAATTAAGGACATAAAAGAACTATGACACTAACAATAACTGAACCATAAAAGTTACAGATGTCAATATTTTAAACATTTAAAGGAAATTTCTGACACTGTGTGCATAATTATTGTCATTAACAGACCTGCCAACCCTGGCAAGACCTTCTCAGTAAGGCAGCAGACTTTTTCTGTAAGTTGGGCCAATTTTCAGTGAGGTGTAACAAATTATAATTACTGTTATTGTCAAGCTGGAAAACATGCATTTAAAAGTTCAGAAGTGTGATTCAAAACTGATTTACAGACAGTAAACATTGTGTTCAACTCATAAGTTTATAAAGCTTACTTTAAACGTAATTACCACCAGTACAGTTTAACAACCTGCAGTTCCAAACCATATGAAACTCAATGGTTTCTTGATATCTCTCAAATTGACATAAACCTTTTTAAAACAATTCTGTGGTGACGGTCATCCTCTTTCCGAAATTTATATAGTCAAATCAGCAAAACACGATGTCCACTAAATGTAATATATGCCCTTCCTACTTTTATCACCAATAATCTTAGTATTCCATTTTATTCTTCAATACTTTTAAAACATTTTACAATGTTTATTGTCATGTTCGTTCTGACAGCTCACTTATTGGATGCAATTATTAAAAAAATATACCATGATCATCACAAAATATGTGCAGTTTATAGCATCTGATTTACCTTGGCAAAAATTAGTCTCATTCCCATTATAAATGAAACTGAATCTAATATAAAACCTGGAACCAATTATACACGGCCAAGCCAGTATCGAGATTTAACTGCATAAAATAGTAAATCCATAATTTGTGCTTTTATTCCGTACATCTATATTTGAAGGGTAGTTACCATAAGACTTGCTGCAAAATTGCAATGGTTGGCAGGTCTGTATTTTTACTGGCCTTGACCTTTACCTTTTCACACCATATGTAACTGAATAGTTGTTGATTGAAACAACCTACAATTAGAATATTCAAGGACCAAAAGCTCTACTGTAATACTACTTCACTGATACAAACCTTGAGCTTTGAGTCTAGCCACTACATCATTGAGTAAGTCCACGTTTTCTTCCAGTTTTCTCTTCTTTTGATCTGTATCCCGGATTGTTTCATTCAGAGAGGCCATCTTGGCTTCATGCTAGAAGAATCACAATAATTGTGCACATTATATTTAAGAGACTTTAAGAAAATGAAAATCCAAACAAAAAAGGACCTTTAAAAACTGTACTTTTTCTTCCACATATAATGCCTATATTACAGTAAATGTACCATCTTCACAGCACTGTTAACATTTTATCAGCAGTCACCACTGTCACTTTCTCACAATGGTCAGATTCTTTGAATCCCGCAACTAGTTACAAACACTGTTACTCACTGATAAGTCCGATAAAGTGGCAAACTACAAAAAAAAGATTCTGATATGAGATCACACAATGTGCCAGTCCGATAAAGTGGCAAACTACATAGTCTGATATGAGATCACACAATGTGCCAGTCCGATAAAGTGGCAAACTACATAGTCTGATATGAGATCACACAACGTGCCAGTCCAATAAAGTGGCAAATTACATAGTCTGATATGAGATCACACAACGTGCCAGTCCGATAAAGTGGCAAACTACATAGTCTGATATGAGATCACACAACGTGCCAGTCCGATAAAGTGGCAAACTGCATAGTATGATATGAGATCACACAATGTGCCAGTCCGATAAAGTGGCAAACTACATAGTCTGATATGAGATCACACAACGTGCGAGTCCGATCAAGTGGCAAACTACATAGTCTGATATGAGATCACTCAACGCGCCAGTCCGATAAAGTGGCAAACTACATAGTCTGATATGAGATCACACAATGTGCCAGTCCGATAAAGTGGCAAACTACATAGTCTGATATGAGATCACACAACGTGCCAGTCCGATAAAGTGGCAAATTATATATTCTGATATGAGATCACACAACGTGCCAGTCCGATAAAGTGGCAAACTACATAGTCTGATATGAGATCACACAATGTGCCAGTCAATCTGCATCTATGCAGGATGCTATGACTTATCAGTAAAACACATACCCTGATCTGCAAATGCACAATGCACTCGCAGATTAGGGTCTATGTAGTTCGCAGGTGGTGTGTGTGTGTGTGTGTGTGTGTGTGCTATGTATAATGGTCATCTACTATATATGGTAAGTGGACCATAAATGGTCCTAATCACATATGGTCGATGTATTTAATGGTCTGGTCTGGTATTAACTGTAAGATGCTGATCTATGCAGTTTGATATCCATTTTTATGTGAAAATTTCCAACTTAAAAAATGTGTTTATTGTTCAAAGTAAATTAGAAATAAAAAAATATATATATCATATTTTCTTCCCAATCTGAATTCTAAATAATGATTCTTTCTCCTGCTAATCCTTATCATCAATCCACCCTTTAACAGAAACTGATACTGATAAACTTAAGATATTCAAATAAAATGAAAATACCAAGTCATTTACAACCTTATCTTTTGTAACTATGAAATAATAGTATTTTCTAGAAAATTAGACATAACCTGCAAAAATATTTAGAATAGAAACAATAACCTAAAAAGTTACAATAAACATACTTATTAGCCCTGATAAATCAAATAATAAGAAAAAACATGAATTAGACCAGTATTCACAACAATCTAGATCTGTTCTAGATTATCTGGAGTCTACTGTCAAGGTACATCTCATGCTTTGTCATTTAAAGTTACATTCCTTGCCAAAAACAAATTCAAAGAAAAGATAATGACACACTTAACTGGATACTTAACTAAGACCTTGAATCAACACATGATCCACAACTTAACAATTATCACATGTAACTGAACTAAGCACTCTTAACTAGGACCTTGAATTAACATAAAATAAAGGTCACACTAGCATACAAAACTGAACACAGCCCACGTAACTATGATCATGACCTCAACATAAAGGTCAGAATAGCACACATAACTGAACACAGCCCATGTAACTATGATCATGACCTCAACATAAAGGTCAGTATGGCATATTTAACTGAACACAGCCCACTTTAACTACAGCCATGACCTAACGTGGGATTACAAAGTGAGGCTCAATATAAGAAACAAATACTGGCAAAATCATGCAGAGATCATATCTTAGCTCCTACATTTTGTAAATTGCAATTACTACTTTTTTTCCCACCTAACTCCAGGGCAAAGTTGCCCATCTCTAACTAAAAGTTAAAAGGTCAACATCGTGGAACTTAGAAGAGTCTTGTAATTTGTTTTGTAGTGTATCTTTACCTGCTGAATAAGAAGTTTACAGTCTGACAGATCCTTTTCTGCAACTTCCAGTCTTTTGGTATTCTCTGCCTGTGTGGACTCCAAAATCTGAGCCCTACTTACAAGTGTCTTCACCTCAGACTTCATTTTACTAATGTACAGCCGTGCAATGGTGAACTCCTCCTCTATTTTTTCAGATTGGCCAGGCACAAGTTGTGTCTCAACAGCATTCCCGCCAACAATGGTTCCTATGTCACTCAAATCCTTTAGCAGGGAAATCATCATGTCTGTCACTCGCTTGCGCTGATGGAAAGTGGAATCTTTCAGGCCTTCAAGCTCGGTCTGCAAACTGTTGAGTGTGCTCTGAAACAGGATTTAGCACTATTAACCTTCTAGGCAATGTCATACATTATCTTGTATTGATTTTATATCTATTGTTGCAACAGTGCATTCTAAGTAATTTAATAGGCCCAGGTTGTGAAGGAAACCCAGAGGAAACCAACCAAAGCCTAATTTCAACACTTTTTTTTTCCCCCACTGGCAATTGCTTGCAAATTGAGAAAAAGTCAACTAAAAAATTCATCATTGTTTGTATTTTTTTTAATATGAATTGTTATATTCTATTAAAAGCATTGAATAGCATTTCCAATACTTACCATAAAGGGTAGACTATTTTCCAAGTAATAAAGCAAATCAACAGCAAGTGAAATGAGCCTTGTTTGTCAGTCTGTGCCCACATAAAGATTGAATTGCTTTAAATCTCAATCAAAAATTGTGTATTAAATAAAACAAGAAAAAAACTTGCATCTTGTGACGATGCATGTGTCCAATTCCAGGCCATCATCTATGGATGAGTAACAACTACATCTTGCATGCTACAACTGAGAATAAACATTTGATTCGAAGGGTGCTAAGCATTTACCTCTTTTTCTGGACACATATTACAAATACAGCTCGAGTTATTGTTTCACATTCAAACAGTTTTGAAATAACAAAATTTTCTCCCCAAAATTATGGATCATATCTAACCCTCCATCATCTTAGAAAAATTCCTTTTATAGCTATATATTTATACTGTTGATGATATACTGACCATTTTCTGTGTCAGCTCTTCACTAAGTGTCTCGTTTTCTTTGTTCTTGACATCCACCTCCTGTGCCTTCTGGTCATAGTTCATTGCCAGTTCCTCCAGTGCCTGGAGCACCTCCTTCACCTCATCTTTGGCGGAGTCATTGTCAGACTGGATCCGTGCCATCTCCTGCTGTGTACTGTCATAATCACGACGTGTCTGTGTGAGTAGTTCTTCCTGGTCTAGCATTTGCTGCTTGAGGTTCTCAATAAGCTGGGCCATGTTGTTGATCTCATCATCCTGCAATGTAATTTTATATATTAATGTCTTCCAAAGCCAATTAGCAGCTTATGAAGCCAATGTTCTTTTTATGATTTTACCACAATTAAATTTATAATCAATAAGGCTAAATTTTCAGGATCGATTTTCCATACTTCTACCCAATTTACTATGAACCTGACATACTTATTGCTTATCTTCTAAATGTCTGGCTACCATTACTACAGTAAGACTCTGCCATTTAAGCACTTTGATTAAAAAGAAAACATATTACATATAATAGCTCCGGATCAGATGTAGTCACAGTCTTTATTTTGAGAATTTTTTCCAGTCTCCTTTTGGTGGTGTTACAAGAGCTCGATTTAAAGGCAATTGTTTATTCTTTAAAATATGAGCTTATGGTGTGGTTGTCTCTGCGTGTTTCGGCGACAGTGTACAGCAAGTAATAAGGTCTCGGTGATGATCCAGAAGTAATATCTGTGTTCTGTTTACAAGTTTGTTACAGTCCAGCATCTCGAAAAAATGTCAAACTTTAAATTTGAGTGAGCTATTAGTTACACAAATAAATGCCAAAGTAACTGCCAAAATAAATGTGGAACATAGCACCTGTCATTGTTTCTTTAGTGTGTACACCTATATGCATCTGGACAGGCATAGTACAGTTTGCTGCCAAAATCACTATGAGCTATATTGCTTCACTACCCCTGGGAAAAATGTTATCAGATATACATTTGTTTAGTCAACAATGATGTCTAACATATTTGTCAAACTGAATTTTAAAACTTGTTTGAAAATTACATTTTTCAATAAATTAAGTTCTTAAAATTTAAATGTTTATTTAAATTTTCATTAAAACTTAATGTATCAATATTTTTATATTTCAAACATATTTTCAGACAGGACTTATCTTGTATTACAATTAGGTTTATACTGCATTTAAAAATTCCTATACTTCAGGAAATAAAGTAAATTTAGTTTTTGTTTCTCAAGAGCACATGAACCAAAACTCGCACCCTGCGGAAGACTAACACTACACACTTTCTGACAGGTTTCACGTGTCTTGCTTGCAAGGAAATTAAAAAATGACTTCATGTATAAAGTTGAAATAGGTGTGGCATGCAAATATAAAAGTTTCACTAAAATTGGCCATAAAAATCTGGGACTGTTAGGAAACAAATAACAATTAATAGTTTTGGTTCAGTACCCATGAAAGTAGTCCCAGTCTATTTTTAGAAAATGTTTCCTGTCTACTTTTGGTTGTGTTACAAGAGTTTGATTTAGGCATGGATTTAAAGGGCAACTGTTTATAATTTAGAATATGAGCTTATGGTGTGGTTGTCTCTGTGTTTCGGCGACAGTACAAAAAGTAAAAAGGTCTTGGTGATGATCCAGAAATTAAATCTGTGTTCCATTGCACTCTGATTTGTTTACGGTCCAGCTGTTCTAGAAAATGTCTGTGAACGTTTGACAAGAACTTCACCAATAAATCATCTTTAAAGGTATTTGAGATAAAGATATGATTTGTATTGATTGGCACAGTGGAAAATTCAGTACTGAGAAACAAATGTAGAAAACATATAGTAAAATTGTGTTCTATGTCCAAAAATGGTCAATAATATTTGCCTTTTGTGGATAAAGATTATGATTTTGTTACAGTAAATGGAAACTACTACCCTAGCACCTGCAATACTTTAGTTGGTAAGCAGACAGCTATCCTTATAAGCCATATACCACAGCTGGATGACTCGGACAAATATAGTGGATTCTAACTGAATTCTTTTCTTTCTTTTTTTCAACCTAGTATATACATAACTTTGACAATGCTTGCAACTGACCTTGTCATCCAGTTGCTGGTAGAGTTTAATCCGCTCAGATTCCATGATAGCTCGGTCGGAGTCAGAGATGTTGCTGACACTACCTGACAGGGCAGAAATACTGCCCACCATGCTGGTTGCTGGGGTGGAGCCAGGGGTTTCCTCTGTTGCATTAATATCCACCTGTTCATCATTTGGCACAGACTGGCCTAATGGAAAGAAAGAGGCCATTCCTTTATATCTGTTCACAACACTAAACATTCTCTGCATCATGAACTTGCTCCATCTCTCTCCCCTCCCTCCCCCATCTCTTATGTTTCCCTTCTCCTTCTTCCAAACAGTGTAATTCCTGCTATTTGAATGTACATCAATATTCATGGTTTTGTAAAAGTATCTTTAATTCATATATATTTGTAGGCGTTAATGTTTATTTTGTTGTTGTAAAAAAGTATATAATTCATTTATTTCTGTGGGCATCAATATCTGTATTTTTGTGAAAATGACTTTAATTCATGGATTGAGGAAAAGTCTTATTTTTTTAAACACAGAACAATTATCATTTGCTAGACCTTAAATTTGTGGTTTGCAGCAACCGCATGAAAAGCACAAAAACTAGTAGCCAATGAAAATTAACAAATTCAGCATAGCATAAGGTCTCCATACAAGATGCAAGTTGTTTCACAGTTACATTTCTTAGATAATTCCAGAGCCCTGATTGCAGAAAATGTACTTCTAAATGTGGATTATATCCAATAACAAAATCAACCCAGGTTTCATGTTTCTTTTTCTTTTTAAAGGTCGACTTGCAACATTATCACAGAAGAATCCCTTTACAACAGTACCATACAACATGATAGCTGCCATTAGTGGTCTCAGAAACACTTAATCATGTGTATCTGGAAGCAATTTTTTAATCTGTGATGCAGGAGTCCTCTGAAGACGTGCAATAGCTGGGCAGCCAATTCAAAGGTCTGCCAGTCCTGCTTCAATCATCTGCACACAAAAGGTTATGACTTGCCCAAACATGCTCTAAAACAGCTGACCTGACCTGCTTAGGATTTAAACCCCAACTATTCTGGTCGCAAATCTGGCATGCTAACCACTGAGGACTAAAACATGGTTTTGAGATATGATGTTCCTTATTTACCAGTATATGACTCTTAATGAACTTTATGACCAAAGATCAAGACCCTCTAGTCACAAAATATGTCAAGAGTATAAAACTCATGATAACAAAATGAAAATTCATAATACCATTGACATTTGGCATGTGTGTAAGGATTCACACCTTAATATCAGGCCAAAATTGTCTTGACTCTAACCGGATCAATTTTTAAAAGTTCAGTATTTATTCTGTCAATCTCATGAGTGGGTGGCAAGATCTGAAGGAGTGTAATGTGAAAGCAGATCAGGTCAAGGCTGTCTGCTTGAGTTAATAAGTTGACAAGAACTGTGCTGACTCTGTGCTACTGACAATATGGGACTGCAAGTCCCAATCTCACAATTTTTTAAAATCTCAAACTGAGTTTTTTTAAAAATCATTATTTTCTGGCAATCTTCAAGTTTTCCACAAACAATAAGCAGGCATTAGAAAGAAAATCAGTCATAATATCCAGATGAATTCCAGATCAATATTGATGAATTCCTAGACATCTTTTGCAAGAATAAACAAGATTCCCAGGTGTACAAAGAGCTATCTTTCCTTCTCAATATAATCACCACCCCTGACTACAATAACAATATTGTTGAATGTATCAAAATAAGATGAAATAAAAACTCAATCTGAAGAATATTTTTTAAGAAATATAGTGAAAATGGTGAAAGATTTTGCTGCCACATAAGCAATGATGGGTTGTCTTTTCTAAAGATTACTATTTTTGCATTATTGAAAAGGTATATCTTTCAGTTTTCCTCAAGTGAAATATCACCAAATTAAAATGACAACTTTAAACCTTTTTTTCTGACAACAGCCTACACATTGTAAACTCCAGCAAAACTGGGTGCCATCTTTACAAAAAGGTCACTGTAGGTAATTTTCATCAAGGTAATATTGAAATGATTATAATTTTAAAATACTTCTGACAAAACAGGTAATTGGAAACTAGTGAAATTTTAATTCTACCAGTTACTTTGCAGAAACTTACAATTACTTGCAACAAGTGCAGATTTGTAGTAGACCTTCCAAATTTCTAAAATATTAAGTTCACATGCTTAAAATGTATATCATTTTTAATTGGTTAAATATTTGTTCTAAGAAAACTGTAATGGTATGCCTAATCTTTTGTGTATAAATGGACATTAATATGTTTCACTGCTTTTCTTTGTTCTGCTTTACAAAAGTAAAGGAAAAAATCTGAACTGTAAATGTTCAGAATGAATGTGTTGCTTACCATTTCGCCACTTGTTCAGCTCCACCTCTAACTTGGCAATAATTCCCTTCAGCTTGGCATTCTTTTCCTTCTCTCTCTCATATCTCCGCTTCCATTCATCTGCTGTAAGCTCTTCATTGACAGAGACAACATTCTTGATCGTCTTAGCCCTGTAAATTAAACATTTTACAAAATATAGTCTTCAGAATTTGTAATGAAAACTACAACCATTTAAAGAAAACCATTGTTTGGTGCAATAACTAGACTGTCTAATCCATACTCGCAACACAATAGAGAAAAAACCTAGAAATTATTACAAAGGTATAATTTACAGTAACATGACTATACCTCTGTCCAAAGAGCAGTGTAGATTTGGTTTCAGACTCGTTATAGGAGGCAGGAGAGCAACAAATAACCATGGTTGTTCGGGCGTTACCTCCCAAGCTTTCCTGAAGGATCCTAGTAAGCTTGCTGTCTCGATATGGAACGTGACTTTTCTGGAAGCAAAGTTATTCACCAGATAAAAATGTATATCAGGCAATTTTCAGTGATTTATTTGTTCTGTTTCTACTAGATTCAATATGGGACCATCCCTTTAGAAATGAAATAATATTCTAAAATGATTAAGCACATCTATCCCCCTCCAACAATATCAGATTATTAGGCAGAAACAGAGCAAGTCTAACCAGACACACATATATAGATAGGCAGAAACAAATGCTTTATGATTTCAAAAGAGTAACAACAAGAATGATTTTGTCTTTTATCTGCATGAAAATATTAAGTAATTTTTACAAAAGCATAACAAAGAACATTACCTGTCAATTAATTGTAATCTTGCTGTTTAGTAAATTCCCCATGCTGATTTGACCCTTGTATAGTGACAACAGTATTTTAAATAAGGACACTGCTGTGGCCATATTGGACATCTGATAGGCACCAATTTCATTTAGGACCAACTTGACAAAATAATAAGTTGTCTGTCATTATTACTTTTCACTAGGTGATGTAACAATAGCAAATATTTTCACGATGGCCACTATGGCAGCCACATGGAACAATGTATTGGCACCATTTTCATTTAGGATCAACTAGACATCATCCGGATGACTCATACAATTTTCAAGATGGCCACTATGGCAGCCATATTAAATATCAAATTGGCCCCATTTTTTATTGAACATACCAGATATCACAAGAAAACATCTAGTGAAAACTCCATGGCAATATAACTTTCCAAGTATCCATAACAAGATTTTCAAGACAAACACTGGCAGCCATATTGGAAATCAACTTGGCACCATTTTCATTCAGAACCAACCAGACAGCACAAGAAGACCTTTTGTGAAAACCCCATTCTGATATGTCTATTCATACAGGGTTACAACTGATAACAAGAATTTCAAGATGACTCCTGTGGGATGTATAAGTGTGTAAAACTTCATTAAAATCATATAATTAGTTAAGGAATGTAACAATAACAAACTTTTGCTAATGGACAGAAAGATGAATAACAATAGACTATCCCATAAGTTCTACTGGTCTGTGCCCAAAACAGCCAATAGTAACATAACCAAGACAACTGGAATAACTCATAATCACATGTATATTCCAAATAACCACGAGGTCATAATTCATAGTATGTCATGCATGTCACATCGTCATACTATGACTGCATTCATGGTGTTTGGTCAGAAATTTTTTTAGAATGTGAAAGGAATTGACATGTTATACATATGACCTTTTGTCCTTGTCGGCCACCCTAAATCTTACCTTTACATGCCTCTCATAGACCCAACTGCACAAATGAGCATTTTACCCCCTCTCAGAGACCTCACTGTACATGGCATTTTATCCCCTCTCTGAGACTTCACTGTAAATGGCATTTTAACCACTCTCAGCGACCTCACTGTACGACATTTTACCCTCTCTCTGAGACCTCACTGTACATGACTATTTACCCCCCTCAGAGACCTCACTGTACATAACATTCTACCCCCTCTCAGAGACCTCACTGTACATGACATTTTAGCCCCTCTAAAGAGACATCACTGTACATGACATTTGACCCCTTCTGTACAACATTTTACCCATTCTCAGAGGCCTCACTGCACATGACATTTTACCAAATCTCAGGGATTCCTTCATTGTATATCTGACCTCATACCCCCTTTCAAAGACTCCAACTGCACATATGACCTTTTACGCTGTCTCTGGGACCCCACTGTACATCTGACCTGTCGTCCAATCACTGCACTTCCAACTAACAAAAGCTAATGAAGATAAACCTATTGCAGATCCATATGCATAACACAAAAATTTGGTGAAATTCCACTCAGCAAAAAAAAAAAGAGATGTATTAACAAACATGGATGGAAAGATATGCAGAGAGAAGGTACCACTATATTCCCAATGCTTTTTAAAAAGCATGAATAAAAAATCTGTATAGGTGTACATTTTTCAGAAATGAAGACTCACGTTTCCATCAGCCAAGGCTGAGATTACATTGCCGAGAGCAGAAAGGGATTTGTTGATGTTCTTGGCTTCATCTAAGACAGATCCTTCAGCCCCTGTTTTGCTGACCTGAAATTAGGAATACAGAACTTGAAAATAAGTTGATAGAAGATGATTGCTCCCATATTAAGGAACGATAATCGAAAACCAATTCCTTCCAAGTACATAACATACTGGTTACAGTGGTATTATATAGATATTAAGGAACGATAATCGAAAACCAATTTCTTCCAAGTACATAACATTCTGGTTACAGTGGTATTATATAGATATTAAGGAACGATAATCGAAAACCAATTCCTTCCAAGTACATAACATTCTGGTTACAGTGGTATTATATAGATATTAAGGAACGATAATCGAAAACCAATTCCTTCCAAGTACATAACATTCTGGTTACAGTGGTATTATATAGATATTAAGGAACGATAATCGAAAACCAATTTCTTCCAAGTACATAACATTCTGGTTACAGTGGTATTATATAGATATTAAGGGAGTTGTACTCACTGACATTCATCTTTTAAAGCTTTTCAATAAGATTCCTAATAAAGCATCTGCCCCAAAGAGAGACTTGATTTAGTAGATGTTTTATAGAAATTAAAGCAGTAGCCATTGTCAACACTGTTACAAAATATTGACAATAATTAGCATCAAATGAATGTCAGTATCGGTTTGGGAAGGTGTTATTATTATTACATAAAACCATTTGACATGGAACATCATGTTTAACAGCCCCAGTTAAAACTAGCAATTAACAATGGAAGTTTGTTAAATGTGTTACGACTCTAGGGTCTCAAACTATGTAACAAGAAGGAGCAAAATTCTTCCCCTCAAGTTGATCAATTAATCCATAAAAGAGCAATGAAAGTTGTTCCTCATAATTGATACACCTCTGACCCTCACCCTCCAAAACTTGTACAGAGTTAGCAGTTAATGATATTGAGACAATCCCACCTGTTTCACAAACCGAATCAATTAAATCAAACAGTAAGGCAGTGCTTATGAATCACCACTGCTCTAAAGGCAATAATTTCACAATGTCCCCACATGGTGCAAATGCACACCAAGCTGCATCAAGATATCTCAAAATGGTTTAGAAGATTTTAACTGTCAGAAGTAATGAATGGACACAACTGTTTTATGATTACCCTGCATGTCACATAATATGTCCACCCATTGCTTAATAGTCCTCCATATAGATATAAAAAAAACTTCTGTACACAAACCATTGTACTTCTTTTAGTCACAGTGACTTTGACATATGACCCCAAAATTTATTGAGTTCTTCCCCACCCATGTGTAGTTACAAGTTACTCAACCACATGCTGAGGTACTGTCAAAATGCAACATTGCTTCCATCTTCTCATGAGTCAACATCAAGGAAGCCATAACAAAAGCTCACTAAACACTAAATCTTGAAATACTGATTAGACAGATTCCATATTTTACAGAATTTAATGTCAATTCAAATACATACCAATTTTCATTGAGATCTCTCAACAGGTTTAGTTTAGCTATTAAATAAATGAATGTGATAGACAGATGTATGAATGGACCCCAATATACCCCCCCCACACACACACACACACACAGAATTTCTGTTTGAAAACACTTACTTTTTCACTTCCAGCTAAATCCACTAAATATAATTTTCCACTTAGTTTCTTTTGGGTCTCCACATTTTCTTGCTTGACATTGATTAAAAATACACTATGGCTCCTACTGCTGTGTTCATTCATATCTGAAAGGAAAGTAGGTTAATTATGTTCATAATGCAGTTACGAAAAAAGAAACATCTTTGAGCACTTTGTAAAACAGATGTTTTTCAAAGATATTTTCCTTTGTTGAAACTAGTAAATGCTTACATTTGATATTTCTAAAATCACAGAAACAGAAAAGATCTACAAATCTGAAGAGCCACACTACTCTCTCTCTCTCTCTCTCTCTCTCTCTCTCTCTCTCTCTCTCTCTCTCTCTCTCTCTCTCTCTCTCTCTCACACACACACAGAGGCAAATTTTTACTTATTTAAAAGACTTACTAGTTACTGCTACATGTCTATTGGCTTTTCCTTCATCTATTGTTTCCATTACCTCTTCTGGACTAGAAACAAACCTCTCTGTGGCACCCTGCAACATAAAAATGAAAAAGCAGATGTTCTACTGACAAACAATTTACAGGAATCCATGATAGGAATACTTTTATGCTTTTACAGCTCAGTGTTGAAACCATCTCTGTTATACATGAGCGAAAACATTTTTTTTAAATTGGGCCAGTGTGGCAATTATACTAATTTTAAGATTGGCACCATTTCATTTACAAAGAGCCAGATCTAATAAGTTATCCAATGAAAACCCCCATGTCAATATCACTTTCCATTCAACTGTAGCAGATGTTCATGAGTTCCACCATGGTGGCCATATTTCAAGTCAAATTGGCTCCATTTTCATTTATGACCAACTAGACATCAGAAGATGTCTTCTAGTGAAAACTCCATGTTGATATATAATCATCCAATAAGGAATAGTAGTGATAACAAGATTTTCAAGATGGCCACTTTGGTGGCCATATCTGGTGTCCAAGTGGAACCATTTTCATTTAAACTAATTAAACCTTGTGATGAATGTAAAAATTCATACCAATCCTACCAAGCACATCTGAGGGAATAGCAACAACGTGTGCCAATGGATGTTGTGGTGGCCTTATTGAATGTCTGAACATCACCATTTTAATTTAGGCCCAACCAAAGTTCACAAGTCCTGTGGTGAAAAACCCTTGTCAATACAAATTTCTAATCAGATGTAGTACTGTATTACCAAGATTTTGAAGTTGGTTGCTGTGTTGGCCATATTTGAGTGGCATTATTTAGACCCAAACTAGCTATCATGTCATTTAGTGAAACCCCTATGTCAATATGAATTTGTAGAAACAGTATTACCAAGATCTTGAAGTTTGTTGCTATGACAGCTATGCTGAATGTTATGTATCATCTTTCTCGTTAAGGACCAAAAGACATTATAAAAAGTTTTACACCTCTCTCATTAAGGACCAACTAGACATTATAAAAAGTCTTGCACCTTTCTCATTAAGGACCAGCCAGACATTATAAAAAGTTGTACGCCTTTCTCGTTAAGGACCAACAAGACATTATCAAAAGTCTTACACCTTTCTCATTAAGAACCAACTAGACATTATAAAATGTCTTACACCTTTCTAAATAAGGACCAACTAGACATTATAAAATGTCTTACACCTTTCTCAATAAGGACCAACTAGACATTATAAAATGTCTTACACCTTTCTCAATAAGGACCAACTAGACATTATAAACAGTCTTACACCTTTCTCATTAAGGACCAACTAGACATTATAAAATGTCTTACACCTTTCTCATTAAGGACCAGCCAGACATTATAAAAAGTTGTACGCCTTTCTCGTTAAGGACCAACAAGACATTATCAAAAGTCTTACACCTTTCTCATTAAAAACCAACTAGACATTATAAAATGTCTTACACCTTTCTAAATAAGGACCAACTAGACATTATAAAATGTCTTACACCTTTCTCAATAAGGACCAACTAGACATTATAAACAGTCTTACACCTTTCTCATTAAGGACCAACTAGACATTATAAAAAGTCTTACACCTTTCTCATTAAGGACCAACCAGACATTATAAGGTCTTACACCTTTCTCATTAAGGAACCAACCAGACATTATAAAAAAAAGTCTTGCACCTTTCTCAATAAGGACCAACTAGACATTATAAACAGTCTTACACCTCTCTCATTAAGGACCAACCAGCCATTATAAAAAGTTTTACACCTTTCTCATTAAGGACCAACCAGACATTATAAAAAGTCTTGCACCTTTCTCATTAAGGACCAGCCAGACATTATAAAAAGTTGTACGCCTTTCTCATTAAGGACCAACAAGACATTATCAAAAGTCTTACACCTTTCTCATTAAGAACCAACTAGACATTATAAAATGTCTTACACCTTTCTAAATAAAGACCAACTAGACATTATAAAATGTCTTACACCTTTCTCAAT
Source organism: Unio pictorum (assembly GCA_030141615.1). Taxonomy (NCBI): domain Eukaryota; kingdom Metazoa; phylum Mollusca; class Bivalvia; order Unionida; family Unionidae; genus Unio; species Unio pictorum. Next base: position 2,194,374 of record JARLTB010000494.1, read on the forward strand.
AAGGACCAACTAGACATTATAAACAGTCTTGCACCTTTCTCATTAAGGACCAACTAGACATTATAAACAGTCTTACACCTCTCTCATTAAGGACCAACTAGACATTATAAAATGTCTTACACCTCTCTCATTAAGGACCAACTAGACATTATAAAAAGTCTTACACCTTTCTCATTAAGGACCAACCAGACATTATAAAAAGTCTTACACCTTTCTCGTTAAGGACCAACAAGACATTATAAAATGTCTTACACCTTTCTCATTAAGGACCAACTAGACATTATAAACAGTCTTACACCTTTCTCATTAAGGACCAACCAGACATTATAAAATGTCTTGCACCTTTCTCATTAAGGAACCAACCAGACATTATAAAAAAAGTCTTGCACCTTTCTCAATAAGGACCAACTAGACATTATAAACAGTCTTACACCTCTCTCATTAAGGACCAACTAGACATTATAAAAAGTCTTACACCTTTCTCGTTAAGGACCAACAAGACATTATAAAATGTCTTACACCTTTCTCATTAAGGACCAACTAGACATTATAAACAGTCTTACATCTTTCTCATTAAGGACCAACCAGACATTATAAAAAGTCTTACACCTTTCTCATTAAGGAACCAACCAGACATTATAAAAAAAGTCTTGCACCTTTCTCAATAAGGATCAGCTAGACATTATAAACAGTCTTACACCTCTCTCATTAAGGACCAACTAGACATTATAAAAAGTCTTACACCTTTCTCATTAAGGACCAACAAGACATTATAAAATGTCTTGCACCTTTCTCATTAAGGACCAACTAGAGTATAAAAAGACTTGCAGTGAAAACCCAAGTTTTTATGATTTTCACTTTAGGAGTAATATCAACAAGATTTTCAAGATGGCCAATGCTATAGCCATAGTGAATGTCAAGGTGGCACCATTTTCTTTTAGGACCAACTTGACTAAGAAATGAATGTTTGTGTGCAAGGTTTCATGGCAATTCTTGTTGTAGTTTATGAGATCACAAACTTATTCTAATGGACAACAGACTATCCATAAGCTCTACTTGTCTATGACCAGATTAATAAATTTTAAAAAATCATTTCTTTACAAAAGTCTCTTCACAAAAGCAGAAATTTGAAATTCTAAGTGTAACATTATTTTAGCAACTATAACAAAATACCCAGGTCACTTTCTTTTCTACAATGATGTTTATTATATCAAATGTTATTCATCAAAATATTATCAGCCAGTGACCCTTACAGAAGCATACTGAGAATAGTAAACATTAAACAATATAAACAAAACTCTTTAACGTTTAAATCAAAGTGGGATCAGACTAAGAGACCATCAGTTGGTACATTTGAAAAACCAATAATTCTTTTTAAATAACTCCCATCCTTTTGAAGATCAAATCAGGATATGTTCTTGTCATTTTATTTTACATATCAGTGTAGCATTTTATTACTATACAAGTCTTACCTTTACATAAGGTACTCTGTCATTTTATTTTAAATAACAGTGTAACATTTTATTACAATACAAGTCTTTTACATAAGGTACTCTGTCATTTTATTTTAAATAACAGTGTAGCATTTTATTACAATACAAGTCTTTTACATAAGGTACTCTGTCATTTTATTTTAAATAACAGTGTAACATTTTATTACAATACAAGTCTTTTACATAAGGTACTCTGTCATTTTATTTTACATATCAGTGTAGCATTTTATTACAATACAAGTCTTACTTTTACATAAGGAACTGTCATTTTATTTTAAATAACAGTGTAACATTTTATTACAATACAAGTCTTACCTTTACATAAGGTACTGTCATTTTATTTTACATAACAGTGTAGCATTTTATTACTATACAAGTCTTACCTTTACATAAGGAACTCTGTTTTTATCTTCATGTACTGACAAGTTTGTCTTTGTTACTGGAAAATAAATAAATTTGTCAGTTTCTTTTACTAAATATAAAACAAATTTGGTAAACTCATTGTTTAAATTTTAACAAAAACCTAGGAGTAAGTCCTAAAGTGATTAAAGGTTACTGGGAATGCTGTCTACCAATTTTACTGGATTTCATGACTGTTTTAAATTATCAAAAGAAGTTCCTTCTAATAAAAGAAAATATGCCATCTACTCTGCTCTCTATGTTTGATGTTAAAAACAAACAGAGATCAAGAAACTGCTTTAGAAAAGTTGCATATAAAGCATACCCTCATTATAAGAGCATGCATTATAACACTGTTCCTTTAACAAGACCATTCATTACAACATGGACTGCTGTTGTACGGGTATTTTAGTGATAGCCCCACTCTGGCAACTAGACTGGGCATCACTATTTTCATAACAACAAGACATCATAAATAACTGGTTCAAACCAAATGCTGATTTAATTTGCTACTTAAATTTTAAAGATGTCTGCCATTGTGGCCATATTAGATGTCTGATAGGCATGCCATGGTCATATGACCATCCATCCATTCAAGATGGATGCTGTTGTGGCCATACAGAATTTCCAGGCAGAACAATTTTCGTTAAAATAACTAAACATCATTTGAAGTCTTTTGCTCAAAACCCTATGCTCTCCTCTTCAGGAGGAGTAGCAACATTTTCAACATGGCTGCCACACACACAGGATATCAGATCATTTTTATGTAGGACGAAGTAGTTATCATAAGAAGTCTTTCAATGAAAACCTCATGCTGACATATCATGCATTTAAACAACTGTCCTGATGGCCACTGTGACTGCCATATTGGATGTCTGAGAAGCACCATTATGATTTAGGACCAACCAGATAACACAGGTCTTCTGGTGAAACCCTCATCAATATACCTTTCTATTCCGGAGGAGTAACATTAACAAAATTTCCAGCATGGGACATCAAAATCACTAGCATATACATTTAGGACCAACAAAACATTATGTCTTTTAGATAAATGCTCACATTGATATAACTGTGCTTTTCAAAGAATTAGTGAAAACAAGATGGCCCCCGTGACTACAATACCAGATATCTGAACAGCACCATTTCACTAAGGACCAACTTGACCTAAGGATAGACATGTGTTTAAAGTTTCGTAGCAATTCTATAAATAGTCTAGGATTATTAGCAATAAGCACCATTTCACTAAGGACCAACTAGACCATGGGATAGACGTGTTTAAAGTTTCATGGAAAGTCTATAAATAGTCTAGGATTTTTAGCAAATAAGCACATTGTGCTGAATGCTAGATCAATTACATAGGATGGACAAAGGATGAATAACAAAGTAGAGCTTATATTCAACTAATGATGGACCAAGGATGACTGACAAAGTAGAGCTTATATTCAACTATACATGATGGATAAGGGATGATTGACAAAGTAGAGCTTATATTCAACTAATGATGGACAAAGGATGACTGACAAAGTAGAGCTTATTATCAACTACATATGATGGACCAAGGATGACTGACAAAATAGAGCTTATATTCAACAATAGATGATGGATAAAGGATGACTGACAAAGTAGAGCTTATTATCAACTACATATGATGGACAAAGGATGAATAACAAAGTAGAGCTTATATTCAACTAATGATGGACAAAGGATGACTGACAAAGTAGAGCTTATTATCAACTACATATGATGGTTTGTTTGTTTGATTATGATTTTTAACGTAGCTTTAACAATTTTTCAGTCATATCGCTACGATGTCTGCTGTGAGGCAGTTTATAGTGATGTCTAGCACTGAGACATCATGCCGCAGACATGTAGCATGATGTCTCACCCAGTCACATTATCCTGACACCAGGCCGACCAGTCCTAACACTAACCTCTTAATGCTGAGCGTCAAGCGAGGCAGCTGTTAGTACCATTTTTGTAAGTCTTTGGTATGACTCGGCCGGGGATCGAACCGACGACCTCCCGCTTCCGGGGCGGACGCTCTAACCACTAGGCCACCGGAGCGGTTACATATGATGGACAAAGGATGAATAACAAAGTAGAGCTTATATTCAACTAATGATGGACAAAGGATGACTGACAATGTAGAGCTTATTATCAACTACATATGATGGACAAAGGATGACTGACAAAGTAGAGCTTATATTCAACATGTTGCATTTCAAGTTATTCATATAAAGAAGCAAACAAAACTCACCATCTAAGAGGTCACGAATTTTATCCATATATATTTCAAAATAGGATACCTGAAAAAAAAAAATATCAAATAAAATTTTAATTATGCAGTTCTTTATTTGTATATAAAAAAATCTGTTCCTCCCTCTTTTGACATCTTCCCAAAGTTTGGGCCTTTTGGTGAAGTCCTGGAATCAAAGGACAGACTTGGTTGTCAGATACAAATCGAAGTCTTTTCAAGAAAAGTTAAGTTTATGTTGACTTAAATACTGGGATCTTTAAAATTTCCAAGTTATGTATGTTATGTCCCCTAGGCAGCTGCAAGTATGGCCCTAGTGGCAAGTGTTATTTGCATGTCTACATTTGTCTTTATGCCCATTAAGTCTACATTTGGAAACAGGATGTGGATTTCAAAAGTTTCCAATTTATGACCCTGGAGCCATATTACTTGGGGGTGGGGAGGTGGAGGGAGGAAGATACCTTGGACATAATCCAGGGATCACAGTCTGAAATATGTTGATAACAGGATCATTGATCTCAAATGCCAATTCGGTGATACACAACAGTAATTTACAGTTATGCAAAATCACCTCTAGTGCCCTAACACTGCCCCTTGGGACAGTCAAAACTCAAAGGTATTGGCAGAATCTTACCTAGCATTCCCGTACAAAAGATGCTGTGTATGCATGTATGTTTCTAAAGATGGCAACATACATATAAATAAATTAAAGGACACACATATCAAGAAAGATTGGACATCTAATTTATGAATAAACAAAAAATTATTTTACAGATGTTTTTGAATTTCATTGCATAAGGAAATTTGCTATCATCATTAAGCAGCTGCCTGCCTCTAATCTGCAAGACAATCTATCAGGTGACTTATAGACAAAGATACTCTGCAATAAATTTAACATCAATGCCCATCATTGTCCAGTCACATTGCTCATTCAATATTTACAAGAAATCAGTTTTATGCGGGGCAGTCTAAGGCATATGAAACAAGTTCGTGTTTAATTTGCATCTCCTCAACACTGACCTCACTGAATTATACACAAAAGTACCCTAAAAGTCTGTTTCAGATACTGCAAGGGCAAATGGCTTAACAAAAAAGCTTGCCTTGACTCAAATTTCATTTGCCCAAAAGGGTAATATATTTTTACATTCATTGTGAAACAATGATATTGCTAGACTTTAAAATAACAAAATACATTGAAGTAACTCATGTTATGTGGCCCCCATGACCTCAACAAGGTATTTCCAATGGTGTCTATACAAAAAAAATTGAATATCATCTACATTTAAGAAAGCAATTAGACTGTAATTTATCTCGACAAATCCATATATTTTATGGCATGAAAAATACATACTTAGTTTCTTGGGAGATTAATAATGATGGAAAAAAAGGGGGAATAAAAGAAAAGAGAAAACTAATACTTACTTTAATATGGAACTCTAAGTTTTCATCCATTCCATAAATATAGTTGAATATATCCTGAACGATCCTGGGTATAATACCCTGCATTGTGGAGTCTCCCAACACACCCTAAAAAGAAAATGTAATAAAATACATTATCTGAGACTCAAATCTGAAATTAATCAGCCTGACACACAACTTTTCTCAGTTATTTATTCCTTATTCCTGGGAGTCCTAGTACTGTCTATCCACAACTGTTCACATTTTCTGAATTCTAATTACCTGAGAAAAACAAGAATTGCAAAGGATAATTTTTATAAAACTGTTGGTAAAAAAGATTCCTGTCATTTTCAAGACTGATTTGCAAAAATGTTTCCAACTCCTTTAACACATGTATTTAAAGTCGGTGTCAGTATAAATGATCATATGGTATCAACATGATCTGAAACAGTATTCACCAATCATGAATGGGTGATCAGTAATATGAGTCACAGTTAACTCCCTTATATGGTTGATTTCACTTTCCAAAACAGGACCAAAGTTCATGCATGTGCATATGAAATGAGAATTTTCAGAAACCTTCTAACACATACGTTTCAGTTATAAATAATTTGCAGGATTTCCAAATATCCCTTAGTAGTAATGTACATCTGCAGACTTTAAAATGGAAGAGGTATAGTGATAAAAAATATCCTTCTGAATTTATTTTTAGAATCTTATTTATTCAATTTATTGTAACAGAAATAAAATTTGTATACTGATGCAAAGAGTACATTCTTATATGCTCAACTTTTACTACTTTACAGTTCTTGCATGTCACCACTTTTCAAGCACACAATTTTGTCTGTTCCATGTGACAACAGATGTTCCTTTTAAACAGTAAGAATGTCATTCTAAGCACTATTTCTCATCTGCTGTTTTTCTGTTGGTTAGTTTTATAAATTAGAATCATTTGTGTTTTTGTTTTTAAAGTCATCATTATGATCATTTTGTGGGGCAGTTTCCATCCTGTTCACCCCCTCTCCAGGCAAAAGAGCAATGTTAGGTTAAATCTACACTGATATAGGTTCCCAGTTTGCCTTGTATGATTCACATGGCATTAGCAGACTACATAACATTGCTTTGTGTACAGACATAGCTGACCCTCACATTGCTGTAGGCAGTACCAGGCACAAATCAAACCTTGCAAACTCTTTGACTTTGCAAAGACACTGTAACCCTTACCCTAAATCAAAGTCTTGCAAACTCTTGGATCTTGCAAAGACACCATAACCCTAACCCAAACTCGAACCTTGCAAGCTCTTTGACCTTGCAAAGACACTATAACCCTAACCCTAACTCAAACCTTGCAAACTTTTTGACTGTGCAAAGATACTGTCACAATTGTGAAAAAAAGGTTCTGCTGAATGGGCCATGCCACACAACCATCAAGAATGGCCAATACCACTCTACAAGGTATGAGCCATGTCACACAACTATCAAGAATAGTCAAAAGCACCCTACAAGGCACAGCCCATGTCACAAAACCAACAAGAATGGCCAATACCACCCTACAAGGTATGGGCCATGTCACACAACTATCAAGAATGGCCAATACCACTCTACAAGGTATGGGCCATGTCACACAACTATCAAGAATGGCCAATACCACCTTACAAGGCACTGCATATGGAAAAAGTAAAAGAGAGCAAAAACACAAGAAACTGGCTTGAAAAAAAAATCAGGAACTATTCATGTAGACCATAAAGAAGCACTGCAGGCCACGAAGAACAACTGTTTCTGGAGAACAAATGCAAAAAAAAAAAAACAGAAGTAGAAAGCCCAATGATCTCAACAAGTGGTAAATGAGATGATCCATGTTTAAACCATATCTCCAGATGCACTGTATTCTTTTGATGCTCTTTCACTGGATGGATGGATACTTGGTGCTTTAATGCTAAAAACTATACCATATAGGACTTTTCAATTAGAAAACCATGCTTTTCTACCCAGGAATGTAAGGAAAACATCCCACCTTCATTCCTACCCACAAATTATGCCCCCAATATACATCACATGCAAGACAAAATATTTCTTGTATCTTCTTGAAAGAAACTTAATTATGTAAAAACTGTCTGCATTGTAAAAATGTACCCAATCTGCAAGCCTTTTATCTCTTCAAATAGGTTTGTAGTCATTATTACCAATACAATCAGCAGATTAACATATAGGCATGATCACAGTCACTATGCCCCCCTTTTTTTTTTTGATAGCTAATAATGAACTCAATATATTATTCATTGATACATGTATAATATTTTCATTCCCAGTCTGATTTATTATGTCTACCTGGCTTGAGTTTTTATTTGGATTACCTCCATGGTGTGGGTCTTTCCACTAGAAGTCTGGCCATATGCAAATATGGTTCCATTGAAACCACTGAGTACATCTAAAAAAATAGAGCAAACAGAAAGTGAGTGTAACTTATCTAATGGTTTATGATTTACAGTAAATGCCTATATGAGCTACATTAAAAATACTAATCACACACACACACACACACACACACACACACACACACACACACACTTTCTGTTCACCAGAAGCTATGGTAAGATTTTCAAGATGGGTGTTGTAATGGGTAGTAAATATACTGGATTTTTCAGCACCATTTTCAATTAGAACCAATTAAACGTATCCATGAATGTGTGTGCATGTCTAGTTTCATGAAGATCCTCCAATAATAAAAATGTGCTAATGGCCAAAAAGATGCAGTGAGACAGACAATGGTACAACATTTTGAAGAGATTTCATACTGCATTTTGGTGGGGTCAGCATGACACATAAACATTAAGTCTGATGTGTTGACTAGAATCACTATAACTTGGCAACTTGTAATAATTACCCTGTTCTGTCTTGGCTAATGGTTAAAGACTGACGATATTGCAATGCTAACACAAGGTCATAGCAGTAAAGTGACAAGTACGGGGACCAAATAGAGATTTTATGAAGTTGTGGTCTAACTGAAATAGGTGTCATAAAATGACATTGTCCAGAACAGTTATTAATAAAGGCAGACTAGAGAGAATTATTCTGATTTTGATGGGATTGATCAAGATTTTTGGCAGGTAAAGTAGAAATCCTTATTGGCCAAGCTAAACAAGGGGTTGTACTCCCAGACAGAATTCAGGGTTTTAGAATAGTTACCCTCATAGAATTAATCAGTTCAAGGTTTTCTGCCATGGGGGAAAATCTGAGGCATTCTGAGAAAATTAAGTGGTAATTTCTCATTAAACAAACTGTCAAAAAGACAAGGGGGCAGGGCTGGAACTTTTTGAGACCTATATCCAAAGAAGGCTTGATGGAATTTCTTGTTCTCAGGAAAGCACAAGGTTAGTCCTGGTTCAGTATGATGAGTTCATTGATATATTTATTCATTAAAAATTCATACCTCAATTTTCCCTTAAGTTCAGAAACAATAGTGCATTTTTATGATTCATGTTTGTAAGAATATCATGTAATATTTTGTTATATAAATGAGTTCAGTTAGCTTGCATGAAAAAGAATTTTCATGCATTTTTTCTTATGTAAATTGTGTGAATATATAGATGATCTGGCGTAATGAATTCTATCATTTATGCCGTGGATTCCTATATCTCGAAATCTGTCAATGAATTGCTAGTTAGCAAAGTAGGGTATTTAGGACCAGGAGTGAAGTCTAATAATTTGCATGTAATTAAGTTGTTGATTCTTTACAAGTGAATCAATTGTGTAGCATTAGGAATGTGTGTCGACTGATAGGTTAGCTGGTAAATGTATGGTCATCACTGGGCAATAATAGTACATGTATCTGCAAGGTCTAATTATGCCATGGTCAGTTAAGAATGCAGTAGCTGTTAACTGAACATCAATTTATGATAACTGTTTTTTATTAGTGCAAAATGATTAATAATAATAATAATAATAATAATAATAATAATAATAATAATAAATTTATAGAGGCTGACTCATTAGTCAAGGACTATACTCCCTTGAGGCCCTCTAAATTAGAGTATAACAAATGCAAAATCAGAGTACATGTATAACAAATGCACATTATATGAAGATAGCAATAATTTGTGTTTATTTTGCATGTTTAGTATTAAAATTATGGCATAACCAATTAGCATTTTTCTACTGATTTCCGATTCCGGATTTTGGGCATGAAATTTTTCCTATTCCTGATACCATTCAATTAATCGAAAATGATCCGTATTTTTTTTTTCCAAAAAATTTCATCTTCCGTTTCCGGGTTTCTGGTATCTGGTTTTGCCGTGTCTAGCATGTTACTTAGTACTTTACCATATCATTCATTTCCGGTTTTCACCCGCCAGTTCAAATAGATTGTCTCACAGCGTGGTTGTGTTGAAAATATTGGACTTTTCTGACTTCTTATTTAACTTTATTAACGCACTATCGAATGACACACAGTGTTATACACAGTGCTATAGAAATTAAACTTTATTATTTTTATTATCCGAATCGGTCGTTCCTGCCTTGTCCGACTTTGATTAATCGGAAGTTCATACTATCCGGTGGAATCAGATTTCCGGATCAAAAGTCGGTTATGCCCTAATTAAAATACTAAATTCTATTATCTATTAGAAACACATGCATGCTCATGATATCTCTTCTTAAATACTCTAGTATTTTCAGCTAATTTTACATGTAGTGGAAGCTTATTCCACAGAACTGTACCAGAGTATTGAAAACTCTTTCTGAATTGCTCTGTTCTTGGTTTTGGTACTAGAAGGTTTCCATGTGATATTGATCCCAACTGGTATTGTGTTGAAAAAGGCCTGAATAAGTCCTGAAGATCCTCTGGTGCAGTTCCATGTAAACATTTACATAAAAGAACTGCCTTGTGAAAATCTATCCTGCCATATATTGTGAACCATTTGAGTTCTGTAAAAAAAATCTTTTGAGGGATGATCAACAGATGTATCTAAATTATAGCTAGTTCTGATGAGTTTAATAAACAATATCGGATCCAAGAGAGTGGGAATATTTGTTGTTCCCAGGAGAAGAAAAATACCTGACAGTATCTTGGTTAGGTGTTATATTTTATTTGAATGAAAAGCAAGAAAGATCTTTACAGACTACACAGAGAAAAGATAGCGCAGAAAGCAACCAATAAGATGCTAAAGAACGAAAGAAGGAAAGAAATGGAAACAGGCGTATCTATAGCAGTGATTTGGGAAAGACTGCAAGCAATAGGTGAAGCTGTCATGCCAGAAATCTGAGTTCACTCAGTTAATCAAATGATGAAATTTGTTCTCAAAGTAACAGAACAATTGAAATTTTGAATAATTTTGTAACTCTATTTCTGAGAGAAATCTAATCGCTCATATGTCATGTTTGATTTCATTTTTGTTTATGCAATGGAATCAATGGTTGTATTTTCAATAGAGGGATGTATTATTCTATCCTTCATCTCTGCTCAGCTGTCTGTTAGTTAATTCAACCTCAATTTTTTATTTTATGTTATTAATAACTTGATTGGGACAATAACACAGTGGTCAATCAGTTCCTAAATAATGATAAAGAAAAGAGCCAGCACCACATCACAGACCAGCAGAGTAAAAATAGGAAAATTGTGCCATTAGATCATCCAAGGATTTGTTAAGAATGGTGACACACAAATGTACCTATTTGTTGGTGGACTATATAGCCTAGTTAAAATCAAACTGCTGGGTCATTTTGATTCAATGAATTAAATGAATCTGATTACTGTATCTGTGCATTATTTTTTAAATTCTACATATAAACAAAGCAACTCATGTGAAACCTTGTCAATAATTGAATAAATTTTTATGCTGGCCAAACAATACCATTGTACTTACCACCAACAATGGGCTTAGCTGCAACATCATAGACATATTCTTGGGTGACAGTGGGTTTCAAAACCTTGTCAAACACAAACAGTTTTCCCTGAAACAGAAGGCATAAGGTGTTGATGTAACAGCTAACTAAACCTCACTCATAATATTTAATGATCTTCATCAAGAAAGATACACTGTGTTATGCATCTGAAAATGTTAGCAAACATGAATTTTTGTTACTAAACTTTTCAGTGGCATTACAAACAATGGGAGAATAAAGTTTTAGTAAATTCTTCCTTCAATAGCAGTAATTCAATAAATACATTCTAAAAAAAATTATTTAACAGGATGAATAAATAAATAAAACAAAATAATAATATGTACCTTGTCTATAAAAAAAATACAAAAGATCAGCCAAGGTCACATCATTTATTACATCAGTAACACAAACTAATTTTGGTCAAAGACAATGGATCCTAAATAACATTCATATGAAACATAAAAAACTTTAAAGTACATAATGATTTAAAAAAATTGAAAGTTTCTTTTCCTTTCACAACATTACACAAAGATATTTTCAATTATGTGACCAGTAAATTTATTGAAGATTTTATATATTTAAAACACATGTTTATGTTTGTATAAAAATAATCAATAACCTTGATAACCATCCATGAATACAACATACAAGATGAATTTTTTCAAACCACTTAAAATAAAAACAAAAATTATTCAATAAATATTAAAATGCTTTATTTTGCTTGTATATGATTCCGCACTATGTCTACATTACCAAGAACAATGATCAAGTCATTCAAGAATGAAGCAACATCGACATGCGAGTGAAGTTAGCATCCATGAGATTTAGTTTTATAAGTAAATCAGGAAAGAAGATCTTTGATCTAAGCAAGTATAGATTCGCATGGGTAACCATCTACAGGTTACATGAAGAAAGTAAAAAGCAAAACAGCATGCCCAAGCATTTTCCTTCAGTTAGTTCAACCCAATCAAATGAAAAAATGTTTAAAATATATTATAAAAAATAGTGTACACACATGCAAACCACCACCAGCATACTCTGTCACCAGTTTCTATTTTCAAGGGCAATGTCAAAAAAAAAAATCAGCATGAAGTAAAATTGGCCATTTATAACAATTTTTGGTCTGGTTATTTTTTTTTACCAAAAATTCTTATATTTAATCTGTGAAAACTTGTTTCTCCACCTATTCAATATATTTTCCCACCTGTTCAAAAGTCAGGTACAAAAATAATATAAAGGTTAACTAGTGCAACATTGGGCAACACTATATGAATGAATGTGCTGGATGAGGTAGACTTTTAAAAAATTCCAAGCACTCTTCCCATCAACATATACTTGCCCTGTTGTCATAACTTGTACCCTTGTCTATGTACTTCTCAAAAATAAGCTTCACATTTGTGTAAATACTCAATTAATATAATGGAAAATAAAAATTAAATAAAATTCATTTGAATCAATTAGAACCCCATTTAAGCAATTATTGAAATAACATAACATCAATTAGATAAATATAAATACAAAGCATATATATATATATATATATATATATATATATATATATATATATATATATATATATATATATAAAACTTTGTACCAATGAAAAACGAAAGTCAGTATAATTGACATAAACTACCTGTTAAGCAATTTAGAACTTCATTGCCTGTAGAGTGAAGAAATTGTACTAGAGTGTCCTGGACCTATTAAAGCCTAGCTAAACAAAGGCATGTACACAGTGACCTCAACAGCATTTGAAGGTAAACTGCTTTTTTGAAAGTATCAATATAAATAAATAATGTCAACAATATAAAACATGGCAAGATTATTTATTTAATTTGATACAAAATTCAACACAAATACTGAAAATCCTGTACTCGGTTATATTACGGATATCTTGTGAAATATGACACGAAATTAGGGTTGGCTATGATTTAGTCGTCACATAATCTTGTTTATTATTGATCTTTAACAAGCGCCTCTCAAGCAATCATTCTGGTGAAAATGCTAATTTATACAGTTGAACCTAAAGGCTTAAAAAAATTAATACACACTGATTTATTCCCTAGGTACTTGGCCCAGGGACAATTAAGTAAAGTTTCCTCAGCACAGCCAATTTTTATAAGGTCTTCACATGAGAAATGGTTTTCTGATTATATGTAATTATGTGTGTGTGTGTACATCTGTATGTACGTGTCTGTACGTATGTATGTTTGTATGTAAAAACATTTTTTTACAAATGACAACAATGCAAAACTAGTTTTTAACAAGCCAAAGTGCTCTAGACTCATTCAGTTTATACTAAAGGCAAAACAGAAACAAGACAAAATATAAACAGAAAAAAGACAGAATAGGACTACACAACCTAACAAATCTAGGCCATATTGTTTGGAAATTGTAGATTTAATAACGATTATTATTAAACAAGACTGTCTTTTTAAAAAGTGCAAGACCACTACTGCTGTAGCCAAAGCTCATATAAAATCTCTTCACATTTATAAGCAAGACCATGGCATGAACAAGAAATTAAAAATAATTATTTTTTTTAAAAAACAGGTATTACTGTTAAATTTGATTATATATGTATCAGCGACAGTGGCATAGCACTTCTATTTGAAAAAGCTACCAAACTTTAGTTTTACAAGAAGTAATATATTATGGAATTGGACCTTAAGACTAGAATTGATACATCTCTATATTTTTTACTAGGAGCAGACCATGATGCATTATCCATTATTACTACATGCTACAAGTTAAATGTATGCTTTAGGCAGACCAGATTTTCTGTCAGTAGAAGTCAATGTACTTTATGCAGTAACCCTGAAACTCTTATATATGACTTGATCAATATTTAGCAGGTGTTTTCATCATTCCTGGGATGCTTTAGCCAGTCTGTAATCAATAATCATTCACAGCTTACATGTACTCAATCTATGCAAGAAGACCTGTAGCAAAACTTGAAGCAATATATTTTGTACTTTAGTCAAAGACTGAAAATCATCCAATCAGCAGAGGTCTCGCTAGGATTTTAAGACTAGGAGTCCAGGACTCCCTATTTGGTAAAAGTAGGAGTCCCACCAGCAAAAGTTGCAGTCCCATCCTTGACAATGTTGAACTTTGCAGATTAGAAAAACTGTTGGTTGCCTTTGATTTTAATTTCCATATTCTTTATAACAGTGACATGTACAACAGTGTCAGGCCACATGTATTCGGCGCATCTGGTAATTCTGCACTACGATATATCATTTCTGTAAACATTGGATCATGTGTTGGTTTGGTTGAAAATTCAATTTTTGGCTGAAATGCCAGAAAGAGTCCAAAGTAATGTATTTCATTTCTACAGCCTGATGCATAAACAGTACATCTTTTCAAAGCTATGCGCAGAATTCGTTCGCCATATCTCGAGTCATGGAAACATAGGGGTGATATCCATTTGTCCAAACTTTATATTATTTTGAATATAATATTCTGGTGACAATTGAATTCGGTATGGGTTTTGAGCTAATATTGGTAACCTTAGACACCCAGAATAACTTGACAGCTGTGTAACTCTTGATAGTCCTTCAAGGTGAGACTGAATTTTGACAATCCAAGGAATAGTTGTATTCCAAACACTAAGCCAGGCATCATGCACTTTCTTACACTTCGCTACTACTTCCATCCAAACTGTCAGTTCTAGAAACTTCAGCAATCTTCTGAATCTCATTAAAACCTTAGTCAGTTTGCCATTTAACCCCAAACTACTTATCCAAATTTGCAATCAACGTTTTGTCCTGATGCATCTAGATTTGGAGGTCGCATGCACTATTTATTTGGCTAGTCAGAAATTAACACAATAATGGAAGCTAAAGTGTATGTACATCTCAGGATCTTTCTGTGTCTGAATTCAGTCATTGTAAATTTCAGCACATTTTCCCACCCAAGATGCTAGTCAAAGTCCTTTGAACTTGCCGCCCAGCTATTGCGTCATGTTCTTTTGATGTACTCAAGAAATAGAGCAGGCAGAACTGGGGGTATTTTAACCACAGAATTATGTCACTGTAAATATCAGCAAAGCTAAAATGATAAATGATAATCAACACTAACTTTGTCTCCCAGCTATTTGCATGCGTACAGAAGACTCCTGCATGGAGTAATTTATGCGTCCCAGATCAAATATTTGCATTCAAATATGCGTAATTAAGCGTTTCCGAGACCTCTGATCAGGCAGCATCATCTGATATTAATGTGCAACTGCAGAATGTAACATGGTTTGCATGTGTTCAGTACCATCACAACTGGAATGCATTTATTTTTTTTACAAGTCCCCGTAAAAGCTTATATATATATATATATATATATATATATATATATATATATATATATATATATATATATATATATATATATATATATAACACATGGCACATGAATTCTAATAATGATACAAGGATATGGATAAATTAATACATGCCTTTTTAAGTAAGAAGGTGATTATTAATATCAAACTGCATCACAGTGGTTCCAGACCTATGCTGTTTACAAGTGTTGAAAATTTAATGCACTGTATTTTATACTATAGAGTGTGGCAATGTGAAGTTAAATACCAAGACATAATACTATTGAAAAACAGACCTGACATTGTCAAAAAGGCTCAATACCACCATGTCGGCCAATTCTGCACATTAAGTAATTCTGTTCAATGATACCAGAATCCTGTAAACGTTGGATTATGTTTTTTTTGGTCGAATATCCAATATGTATCAACAAAGAACACTCATCCTTTCATGAAGGAAGTGATATTCATAAAGTGTCCAAAAATACCCCCCATTGGTACCATAAATCATACTTACTATGCATCTTTTAGAATCATAAAATAAATACATTATATAAAAGATGGAAATGTATACCTTAAAACAAGACT
Source organism: Unio pictorum (assembly GCA_030141615.1). Taxonomy (NCBI): domain Eukaryota; kingdom Metazoa; phylum Mollusca; class Bivalvia; order Unionida; family Unionidae; genus Unio; species Unio pictorum. The sequence continues at coordinate 2,210,698 of JARLTB010000494.1, forward strand.
TATTTTAATCCAAGTTTCCAATTTTGCAAGTTGTCCCCAACGTAGTTTTATCGTCTGCTATACATATAGTCCATTTCTAAATTCTTTAGTAATATTTATTATCCCATAAACCCTATTCATTGTTGGTTCAACATAACAGCTAAAAAAATATATAAAATGCTGAACTTTACATTTTTTTTACATGAACCGTTTAGTTTGCTTAGTATCTCTTGCTATTTACTGGCATTGTTATGTCAAATTTTGTAAAACCAGCTATAAACCTGACCTAGTTACTAGACTGAAATGCTGACAAAAACAATCCAAAGTAAAGTATTTCATTCCCCTAGCCTGATTAATAAACGTTACATCTTTTCAAACCTTAGAGCAGAATAGGTAGACACATCACAAGTCACAAAAACACAGGGGTGGTATGCAGTGTGTCCAAATTTAATATTATTTTTAACAGAATATTCATTCTGGTGAAAACTGACTCTTTTCAAATGGTATGTACTATTGCAGTATTTCATTTTCGTCAATTGGTCGAATTTGTACGTGTTTTGCTTCAGTATTGGTGACATAAATTTGATGCGCAGAAATGTCCAACAGCATTGTACATGAGGCATTAGTGAAGATTATTTGGTCTCATGCCTGGAGCTTGATGTAGAAATGAAAATTGGTGTTAAAAGCACTGACAAAATTTGGATGATTAGTGAATCTCGGACGTATATTAATTTCTAATCCTTGAGCAATGTTCCTTTTAAGGCCACTGTTCTTTTTGGTAGTGAGAAACTTTTTTCAATTTCACATATTTGGAAAGAAGTTTTCTTGCATCTTTTTAAAGCTGAATTGATTGGAATGGTAGTAGCAAATGCTTAACTTCTAAGTGTTCTATAACTGAGTGTTCTATAACTGAGTGTTCTATAACTGGTTTTTCCAGTTTTCTTCTCTTTTTTTTTTTTTGGAGTCTCATTTCTACTGACAACTGTAAGTGAAGAAGAGATGGATAAGAGTTGAGACTCACTGGGCTCTCATGTTTTGGGTTCTTGTAAATTGGATTCCTGCAGAGGGTTGCTTTTACTGCCGATAGAATATAAATTTAGACAGGATAAAGACTGTTTGTAATGACTATTGTAACTTATCAGAGGGAAAATGGTCAGGGACTGGGAGGTGACAAGGACACCACAGCAGATGGGAGAGTTCACTTCCACCATATCCTGTCATTATCTTTCCTATTCTTTAAAGAATGTTATGATTTTCACATCGAATGTGGCATTGCTAGAAAAAAAAGTTATATATTGTGTAAATTTACTGATAATGCTAAATCCTTTAACACACTAACCCCCAACGCCGAGTCTATGGCATGAGGTAGTAGCCTACTTTCAAGGCCTGGAGCGTCAAGGTCATGCATGATACACTAAAGTGGGTGGTATTTTTTTCCACCCAAAATTCGCCCATTGTCAGAATCCGATTTTGTGTCCAGATTTTAGACTTTATGGCCTCAGATCTAAGTCAGACCGGTCTGAAGTGAACACAGACAGGTGGACCTGTGCAAAAAGTAGGATACGATGGACATTTTGAATAAAGAATCTTCTCCATACGATGGACATTTTGAATAAAGAATCTTCTCCATACGATGGACATTTTGAATAAAGAGTCTTTTCCATACGATGGACATTTTGAATAAAGAGTCTTCTCCATACGGTGGACATTTTGAATAAAGAGTCTTCTCCATACGATGGACATTTTGAATAAAGAGTCTTCTCCATACGATGGACATTTTGAATAAAGAGTCTTCTCCATACGGTGGACATTTTGAATAAAGAGTCTTCTCCATACGAAACTTATGGATCCATTAAGCAAAAAAGACAAAAAACCAGAAAGAACTCCAATTTTTCACCTTCCACATGTGCGCCAGCAAATTAACCAATGGATAATTGCTTGGAAGTCGATGTATTAGGATGTATTCAGAAAGAGTCCCCAAAATGTGTTTCCTACTTGCATTTCATGTGCGAAAAGCCAGAAACCACCAGGGATTAATGTGTTAAACAGCACTATTTACCTTTAAACACATGATGGTTAACAGAAACTTGGAATTTATTTTTGTTTAGGATTTTTAACGTAGCTTTAAGAATTTTGCAGTTTTATTGTTATGATGTCTGCAGTGAGGCAGTTTATAGTGATGTCTAGCACTGGGGCATCATGCTGCCGACACGTAGCATGATGTCCATCCCAGTCCTAACACTAACCTCATAATGCTGAGCATCAAGTGACCAGCTGTAAGTACCATTTTTGTAAGTCTTTGGTATGACTCGGCCAGGGATTGAACCCATGAGCTCTCGCTTCCACGGCGGATGCTCTAACCACTAGGCCACCGTAGCGGTGAAACTTGGAATACTACCATTTTATCTTTAAATAAGTTTGTAAGCAACATTAGGATTTCTTTGCAGATTATACAAAAGCATCCTATATGTATTTCCAGACACTACCTCCAGTTTTTCAGATTAGAAAGAATAAGATGGGGATTCAAAGAACATTTAAATGAAACTGTTAGCTACATTGCACAAAGACTTGAATAATGTCAAAACAAGAGTCAAGAGATGTACAGGAAATAAAACAATGTTAAGAGAGAGGTGGCATCAGGAATAATTAAATCATAAAGCCAGATGTTCTGGACTATTCATGTTCAAAGTCAAGCAAGACAATATTTTAAGGCACTAGTTAAGTTCAAGTGCTTTTATCACCAACATAAAAATTAAAACATGTTTGGAAAATTCTCATGCTTTAATGATCTTTTTTATTCATTCACTTTTAAGGCATACTGAATACTTGAATCTTCCTCTCTATATATTCATTCACATTACATGATAATTGAGAATTATATGTGCCTAAGCTCAGTTATTGCCTGGCTGCATCTGCATCTTGGCCAAATTAATTGGCCAGAGTTTTAACACCACTAATATACTGTCATTACTAACCCATACTCAAGAGCAGATAATCTATGTAAGTCAATACCATTAAATTAGGTCTGCCACTGAATGTATGGTAATCATTTCTCCAATAAGACATAAGCCTGACTCTGTGGCAGCAAAAAATGTCAAATATGACACACACGACAAATAATGTTTTAGCCTCATTGGGCTGATAATTATCCTAGGTGTCAAATCACTAACTGTACAACAATGATGTATTGCAGTTATTGCAGTCAATGTAGACACAACCCCAAACTTGCAAATTTAGGTTTGAACTAGTATAAGAATAAATTAACAACAAAAATTGTGAGGTTTTATAAATGTAGCCACCGTAAGTTAAGGCCATCACAGGAAACCACTCTCTGATCTGGAAATGCTGTGTACTTTCTAAAAAAAGAAGTCGGTGTTGACGACAATAGGTTCAGGGGTTGAGACTTTGTTCTGTCAATTAATAAAGTCTTGAGAAAAGAAGTTGGTGAAAGTCTGAATTTCAGTAAATGACTTAGCTTTTCTTGCTGATGGCGGTACTGAATTTGTGATAGTGAAGGTAGGGAAAAATGTATGCCAGATAGCATGACAATGGAAAACTTAAAATGTAAGCCTAGTCTTTTGCTCTTTCTTTGGATAAAAATGCATAATTCTCATCGAATCTAGGCAAGTGATTTGAAATTTTTCTACAAGTGAAAATGTTGGTAGGTCAAGTGAAATTTCTGATGCTATCTGTTTTGGACAAGTGTATTAAAAATATAATTTGATCAGTCCAAAAATATGAACCTTCAGTAAGCCAAATGGTCAATGGGGATGGGGGGGTTGAGTTTCTAATCCATTCAATGAAACAGCATATTAGTTTTGGTAAATGTCATGGTCTTATTCGTTTTATTGTGATCATATATTTACAATTAAAATACTTTAATATTTCTTTTCATTTTCTTTTAGTCTTTTAGTATCAACTGTCCATCCTTACAGGTAGACCATAAACAATTTCATTCAAACAACACAACTTTAATGCAAAGTCTATGTATGCAGGATCACACTGGGAGCATTGTGTTAAGATCTTGACAGGGTTATATAATGTCAAGCATTGTGTGAAGATCTTGACAGGGTTATATAATGTCAAGCATTGTGTGAAGATCTTGACAAGGTTATATAATGTCAAGCATTGTGTGAAGATCTTGACAGGGTTATACAATGTCAAGCATTGTGTGAAGACCTTGACAGGGTTACATAATGCCAAGTATTGTGTGAAGATCTTGACAGGGTTATACAATGTCAAGCATTGTGTGAAGATCTTGACAGGGTCATATAATGTCAAGCATTGTGTGAAGATCGTGACAGGGTTATACAAAGTCAAGCCAAGCTAGTTCTCTAGGTTATACTTATTTTATACCACTGCACCATCTTGACGGCATATGCTCTAAGAAATAAGGGAAATATCAATAACAACCTATTATATCAATGGATGGATATATCTTTCAACAATACTCAGCTGGTGTACTTGCTTGATTAAAATTTTCATTGGAAATTATTGATGTACTTGTTCATCTTACTAAAGAAATTTTCAAGACATCCATGACAAGAAAGATGCCAGGCAATTGACATCAGTGAGCTTCTCAACAAGAGATTTTCAGCCATTGCCCAGGTACATACACACAAAAGCAGACAAGTTTGAGCAACCAGGGGCATGAATCTTGTGTGTGTCTACACTACAGGAAAATATATTTTATCCATGTGTGTGATTCTCGAAAGACACTTTTGCAGTGGTGTGGAGGTAAATTTAGCTGTTTGCTAATAAAAGTAAAAACCATTCCTGGAAAGACAGAAATACATCAGGCACTGAAATTATGATGTAAGTACTTGAAACAAAACAATATATATAATCATATGAAACAAACAACAACAGATAGCACCCTACCTCCCAATCAATTATAATGGCAACTGTCTTGTTTTTGTCCATAAAGCATATTCATTTATTTCCCTTCAATATAACACTCTTCTCAACTGCTGTCCATTACCATAAATCCCAGAGCCGGACAGGCATGACTTATTTATTGGACTTCAAATCAGATATGTAGACTACTTTTTTTTGGTACCAATATTAAGTAGGAATGAGTGACTTTCATAGTCAAAACTATATCAAACTAATAGAGATATTACAGGTGGGTGCATGTTAACGAGCCCTGCTCTTTGCAATGTATATGTAGGGCTTGTAACAAAGTTTTATTTGGTGTAAAACCAAAGCTATGATAATGGGAATCTGGGGACACAACTAGAATTTCATATCCAAAGCCAATTTGCATAAAGTGTATTGCATACATAAACAAACTGAAATCTATACAATAAGCCAAATTTGCATAAAGTGTACTGCATAAATAAACAAACTGAAATCTATACAATAAGCCAAATTTGCATCAAGTGTACTGCATACATAATCAAATTGAAATCTATACAATAAGCCAAATTTGCATAAAGTGTACTGCATAAATAAACAAACTGAAATCTATACAATAAGCCAAATTTGCATCAAGTGTACTGCATACATAAACAAACTGAAATCTATACAATAAGCCAAATTTGCATCAAGTGTACTGCATACAAACAAACTGAATCAGTTCTTTTACTCAGCACAGTTTGATACAGTTCTGCCCAATATTCATGACAGTTGTTTTAGTGGACAAGGAAATTGTAGCAAAGTCTGATTGATTCAAAAGTATATCCGTCTGAAAAAGTATGCAATGAAGCAATTCATAAATCTAAAACACTAGTGCCTGTTATCATTATTAGTTTCATCTGTTAATGCCTGTTTTTAAAAAGGATTAGACTTCTCATGCCCAAATCACCATTTCTCTCTCTCTCTCTCTCAAGTTTATTTTGGACATGTTTTGGAAATAAATGCAGCAGTGTTTCTGCTTAAGATTTCATCCTTTTAATCAATGATCATCAACCATGTGCTTTCAAATGGTGGTCAAGTTAATCAAAGTCAGTAAGTCATTTCTCTCAGCCAATGATTTACACCGTCTAATAATACTCCAGCATTGTGAGAACTCTATTCAGCACTTGCCTCGAGGCAGTTTAAAATCTACGGTAACAATCCTTCATCTTTCTTTTCTGGAGTCCTTTCTATGCATTTATGAGAACATAGTGGTGACTTTCTACAGCAACAATCCTTCATCTTTCTTTTCTGGAGCCCTTTTTATGCATTTACACATCACAGAGGAGACTTTTTGCCAGTAATGTAAATGCCTTATATCCAAATCATTTTAATTGAGTACCATGTCAGAGTACCGGTAAACCTGTTGGTATATTAAATACAGTAATCAATTTATAGCTAGTCTTGTCTGTTGTTTACTGTTGGAGCAGTCCTGAATCAGTGGTTGACTACCACATTTTGTAACCAGGTGTGCAGGTTCAAATCCCAACACCAGATCAGCAATGGACTGTTATCATTGGGTGTCTTTGGGCAGAGTACTTATCCCAATCATCAGTATATCCCTCGGGAAATAAGATTGAGAGTAAAAAATACCCTTTGGTTATAAATGAGATCAGGCTTCATGTCAAAACTGGGGATCAAATTAAATATTATAATGCAAACTTGAGGGTAAAGGGAAACACTATATACTGCATCACAGGTTATGAATTACAACATGTATCAATATGTGGCGCAAGTACTATTACTTCAACCCCGGGGACAATATTGGGTTTTACATGAATAAGATCAAAAGGTTGTCAAAATGAAACTTGTACACTCCAAAGGCTCTTTCAAGCAGAACAGTCAATGTCTGAAGTAAAATGCTAACCCTAACCTTACAACTTTGGTATCTAAATAATGCTGCTCAACCATTGCAATCCTATCAAGGCTCAAATGACTATATTTTTTTTATATGAAACCAGTGATTTTTTATTAATGCAGGTGGGAAAATAAAACTTTGGGTGACAAATTTACACAGCTTGCTAGTGCCTGAAGCAAAATGTTTACAAGTTTTATTTTATAGAAGGTCTTTATAAACATATGCAGAAATTTGCAAACTTTTTTACAAGTTTTATTTTATAGAAGGTCTTTATAAACATATGCAGAAATTTGCAAACCTTTTAAAAAGTTTTTTTTTATTGAAGGCCTTTATAAACGAATGCAGAAATTTGCAAACCATTTTAAAAGTTTTATTTTATTGAAGGCCTTTATAAACGAATGCAGAAATTTGCAAACCTTTTTAAAAGTTTTATTTTATAGAAGGCCTTTATAAATGAATGCAGAAATTTGCAAACTTTTACTTTTCAATTAACTGCAGTAAGTACTGAGCGATGCAAGAGATTGAACACAAAATTACATAATCCGGTGTAAACATTTATGAAACAATGGGTGATTATAAACAGAATAATGCTTCTAAAACTGGCAGAAAAATATGCAATACAAAATGGACGTGGCCTGCAAATTAAGGCCACATAAATAAAACCGAACATCTTGACATAACTGATAAAGGATAAGCAACTGCTGATCTGTCTTGCTTTTCCAATATTTGTTTGACAATCATGTATTTAACATACATCTTTAGTATAATTAACAAAATTCTTGAATTCTGTTTTGCACCATCTAGGTTACATCTTAACAAACACCATCTAGGTTACATCTTAACAAACACCATCTAGGTTACATCTTAACAAACAACAGTGATTCCTGTTGTTTATATTTGCCTTAATATTTAGCACTATCTTAACAACCATGTGGAAAGAGATCAGAAATACATATACAGTTAAATCTTGTTAATGGCGCACAAACTGCTCCCATTAAAATCACTGGAGTAGTTTGCTTTGTAAGGGATGAGATCAGAAATACAGTCAAAAATCTTGTTAATGGCACACAAACTGCTCCCATTAAGATCATTGGAATAGCATGCTGTGTAAGGGATGAGATTTTGACAGACTTACACAACATACAACTAAATCCCGAGGTAATAATGCAAAATCTGTCACACTGCACACTATGATGACGTTTATAGTTTTAAATGATACCATATTTGGTTAGATAAAATTCAAAAATGTCATTTCAATCAAAAACAGTACCTCTGATCTCAAACTCACTCCCAAAACCCTGGTGCCAATGCTGACATCCCTCATAGCCAACATAAAAAGCTGTTCTGAATTTGCACCATGCCATGTGGTAGCAGACTGACAGACAGACAGAAGGTGCCACAATATTTCCCACTAAAGCATGGGGATATTACTGAATCTTACTTATAGCAATGTCCCATTATTACCAACTGAATGTTTTAACAGATGAAGGACAATTTCTTTCAATAGATATACATGTACCATTATTCTGGGACAAAATTATCAAGATTACAAGGTTTCACTAGGAATGGTGCTTAAAAACAATGATATGTGCTAATATACATAATGTGAAAGAGGACACAAATAAAACAAGAGAATCCAAAGCACATGTCTCCCTATTCTGTCCAGAAGTATATTAAGTTGAGTTTGACCCCTGCAATAAATAATAGTGAGATTAACAAGACTAGACTGAAGAAAAAAACTGTTCTGGTGTGAAAATACAAAATTCGGAATATGAAAACAATGGCTACTAATTAGCATTACCATCTTGTGACAATGATTAATTAGTAAGGTCAGTGTACGTTATGGATACAAATTACCCAGTACCTGCATATCTGATTATCAAATAAAACATTTCATTCCATGTTAGCAATTTTATTTATAAATATGTAATTTTCTCTATCAACACAACCAATATCTGAGAGAAACTATTTGTTTTAAAAACTGACCTCAAATAACTAATGATCATTTATTTCTTTGTTGTTGCTGTAGGGTTTAAAGCCATTTTCCAGCACAAGATAGGCTATACATGGCAGCCAGTATAAATGGTTGAGGAAGAAACCCTGAAAACCCTCGAAAGAACTACCAGCCCACGAGAAGCTACTGGCAAGCTTTCTCACATGCCAACATTGGCAAAGCCAGAGAATCAAATCCACGCAGAGGTGAAATGGCAGAGATCTATAACGGTGAGCACTTTAGACTGGCCCCTCCTTCCTTTGTTATCAGGATGCAAAAACCATAGCTCAAAACTGAGAAAAAAATATATTAAGCTCAAATTTGACAAAATCTGATTTTATAACAGTGCTCAAAGTGAGAATAGAATCATCATCCACATTTGGTATAGTCTATGTACATGTATAGTATATCGGAAGGCATCCAAATGAGGTTAGAATAACAGCAATACACATGCTAAATGGTATTAACAATAATAGGATTGTTACAGTAATTCTGGATTCCCAGATCACAGACTATTTCCAACAGTACAATGCACACAAATTGTATTATATGAGCTATCTTCGTAATGGATTTTCACATGCCAGTACTTCATAAATCATTTATTTACAGATTATGTAAAATAATTATAAAATATATGGAAACGTTGCAATTTTAGGAACATTTTAAAGACACAAATTTGACATTTTCAGAAAAAAATTCTAAGATGCCAGGATCAATGTCAAACTAACAAGGCCAAATGTATTTCCAGATGGACAACCACCCGTTTTTCACTGCCAACCCTAGCTCTTTTCTCTCGCATTAAATATTTATAATGTTAAAAACAAAATATAAAAAACAAAACAACCTGCTTACCCTAATTTTAAAACCAGTGCAATAGGAAACGTATATTTTCTTTCTTGGCTCATGTGAAAGATGGACCATGTATGCAGTTTACAAGCGACTAGCGGTAGTTCGTAATACCTCTTTTGTCAGATTAAAGGAACCATATTTCATCCTGTTTAAGAAGCAATGATACCTAAAACGTACATTTTGCCAATTGGTAATTTTCTAACAATTTATATTGTTTACATAAAAAGTCGAACTGTATCATTTACAATCAGCACATCTTGCATAATGCTTGCATTGTGAAGTTCATAATAATTTTAAAGAGTGTATGGTCTATTATTAGATGCACCAGTGCAGGATTTGCACACTTATTTCTATATAAAAATCATGCTGAAAAAAATCAATACAATGCATGAAAATCAGACAAAAAAAACATACTGTCCTTCATGAAACCTTTATATATTCCGAAAAATCCACATATATTGTACATGTATATAATTAAGCCAATTTTCAGTACAGGAATAAAAAATGCCAAGAAGGGTGATAGCTGATCAAGAAAAGTGAATGCATTACAGTGCATAAGGAACATGTTTTTTTGTCATGACATGTTTAACAATAGAATTTTAAACAATGCAATATATCCCACTTGTGTGCAACAATTATTAAGGCAAATCTAAACAACATGTTATGATGAAAAATGTTAGATATTAAATGTTAATCTAAAATTGCTGGGCTGAAAAAATCTTTCATCTAGCAATGCAAGTTGAAGATTTTCTGCACAAGCGAAACTCTGTCATTTTCCCAGAAGTTAAGATCGACTATGAAGATTATGAGTTTCATAAAACAGTCTTGCCTGTGAATGGAGATGATGCTTTTTTACTGAAGTGAGCAAAATAAGAATCCTATGTATATTGGGGAAAAAATTTTGACATACGGTAACAGTATGATGCGTAAGAAAATAAGATGCAGACTTCAAAAAGTGATGATGGCTGAATCTTCAACCAGATGACCATAATAATGACTGCCTTGAAAGAAAAAGCCATATCTTTGTCTTGTCATTCACAGGCAAAACAAAAGTTACTAAGGATTTTGCAGTTATTTTTCAAGAATCTCCAATAGGCCAGAAGAAACATTTTTACAGCTCTAAAGAACAACTTACTTCTCTTCGGCTCTCAGGTCCTTGCTGAAAATTCAAGCATTAGCACTCCAGTGAATGTAGTGATGTTATTTATCTTCAGTTATATAAAATGCATTTGCACATGAAAAAATTTGTATTAAATCCAGCTCATATTCAGTGTAATCTGTGAATTATTCCAAATGTAAATGAATCTCACACAAATAATGAATCTGAGCATGAGTATACTAAACCAAAAATATTCATTAATACTAACAAAACTCATCTATCACGCATAGATAATACCACAATCATGCTTAGCAAAGGACTCTTAAATATGACACACATTCACTGATTATCTACACATAGTTCTACACATTTTATCAACTGCACTTTTCAAAGCGGTTTAATGAAACGTGCAGTTTTTGGTATTCAGTGGTAATGTCTTGGCTGTCACTTGTCAAGACTGTAATGAAACATGCAGTTTTTGGTATTCAGTGGTAATGTCTTGACTGTCACTTGTCAAGGCTGTGTAATGAAACATGCAGTTTTTGGTATTCAGTGGTAATGTCTTGGCTGTCACTTGTCAAGGCTGTATAATGAAACATGCAGTTTTTTGTATTCAGTGGTAATGTCTTGGCTGTCACTTGTCAAGACTGTAATGAAACATGCAGTTTTTAGTATTCAGTGGTAATGTCTTGGCTGTCACTTGTCACGGCTGTGTAATGAAACATGCAGTTTTTTGTATTCAGTGGTAATGTCTTGGCTGTCACTTGCCAAGGCTGTGCAATGGCAGACATGTACTTTTCTGGTGTTCAGTTTTTGGGATTCAGTGGTAATGTCTTGGCTGTCACTTGTCCAAGCTGTGCAATTTCAGACATGTAATTTTTAGTATTCAGTGGTAATGTCTTGGCTGTCACTTGTCAAGGCTGTATAATGAAACATGCAGTTTTTTGTATTCAGTGGTAATGTTTTGGCTGTCACTTGTCAAGACTGTAATGAAACATGCAGTTTTTAGTATTCAGTGGTAATGTCTTGGCTGTCACTTGTCACGGCTGTGTGATGAAACATGCAGTTTTTTGTATTCAGTGGTAATGTCTTGGCTGTCACTTGCCAAGGCTGTGCAATGGCAGACATGTACTTTTTTGGTGTTCAGTTTTTGGGATTCAGTGGTAATGTCTTGGCTGTCACTTGTCCAAGCTGTGCAATTTCAGACATGTAATTTTTAGTATTCAGTGGTAATGTCTTGGATGTCACTTGTCAAGGCTGTGTAATGAAAACATGTAATTTTTAGCATTCAGTGGAAATGTTTTGGCTGTCACTTGTCAAAGCTGTGCAAAGGCAGGCATACAGTTTCAACTATTCAGTCATAATGTCTCTGCTGTTGTTTTACACAGCTATAACTTAAATGCATACAATGTAGTACCCTGCTTTTAAAACACAACTGCTGACACAGTGGCATTAATAAAGATAAAAACACAACTTCTATGCATATTCATTACTAGTTATTTTCCAAAGTTGTTAAAACATATAGTACTGGTGCCTTTTTACCTATACTATTCTGTCTCCTAATTCACTCTTTATAGATTTGCCATGTTGGGAATTTCCCATCTGGTTGAAATCTAAAAGTCACTGCATAATAATAAAGTGATGAATAAATTATGCCCAAGCATGAAAAATAGACAAACCTACTGTGTGAAACTTTACCAAAAAAAAACCAGAAAACCCTTGTGTTTGTTTGTTTGTTTGATTAGGATTTTTAAAGTAGCTTTTACAATTTTTCAGTCATATCATGATGATATCTGCAGTTAGGTAGTTTATAGTGATGTAAGCACTGGGGCATCATGCCACAGTCATGTAGCATGATGTCCCACCCAGTCAATTTATCCTGACACCAGGCCGACCAGTCCTAACCTCTTTATTCTGAGCTTCAAGCAAGGCAGCTGCTAGTACTTTCTTTGTGAAACTTTACCAAAAAAAACAGAAAACCCTTCTGTGTGAAACTTTACCAAAAACAGACAACCCTTCTGTGTGAAACTTTACAAAAACAACCACAACTCTTCTGTGTGAAACTTTATTTAAAAAAAAAACAGAAAACCCTTCTGTATTAAACTTTACAAAACCAGACAACCCTTCTGAATAAAACTTTACCAAAAATAACACTACCCTTCTGTGAGAAACTACAAAAAACAGACAACCCTTTTGTGTGAAACTTCACCAAAAAAAACCCCAGACAACCTTTCTGTGTGAAACTATACAAAATGGCTTAAGATCTGATAAACAGGCAAGTTCAAAAATAAGAGACTTGAATTTAAGTTGTCATAAACTTTAAAAGGAAATACTTTTTGTACTTATAATGACAAAACACCTTATTCTGGGTATCCTGCTCATCAATTATGTTTACAATTCAAGGTACTCAACAGTGCATTGTAACTTTTGTCACTGAAAACAAACTTTTCAGTTAAAATTATTTCAGCTTTAAATGCAAGACAATCACACAACTGACTTTATGCCAGACGATAGATCGCTTAACCTACAAATGACATAACAAATATGCAATATTTGGCACAGAAATATGTTTAGGTTTGAGTGATACATTTAATAAAAATGATTTGCATTAGTCTTAAAAATGCAAAATTACAAAGTTACATAAATTATACTGCAGTAGACAATCTTTATATTTGTAATTCAAGCTTGTATAGTAATAACCATAGTTTTATAACAGTAAATAAAATAAAAAATCAATTTCAAAGATGCTCGATAACTTGTTCATGAAAACGGAAATTTGCCACAAAAGATACTAATGTATTTAGTAAATAATCTTATCTTTATTTATTTTATCTGGCTTGTGTTTATGCTGCCTTGGAATGTGTTCTTAATATTTTGGATAACAATTATCTGAAACCATTTTTTGGGTATTTCTTATTATTCATGTCAATCTCCTCACCCCTCCTTCGGCCCCATGAGAAAGTAAAGAGTTAAATCAAGTGTTTGAAAGATTGAGATAATTTTTTTTGTTGGTAAAATCAAACAATAAAATGTAAATTTTCAAACTTTAAAATAATGCAGCCTGAGGTTCATTCCATCATGTACAAGAAAAATAACATACATCGAAACCCACACGCAACAGGGTTCTCCAACCATATTCTAGAAAAGTTTATTTTTAAATATATTTTTCAATTTCAATTTCTTTATCTTTCTTCAAGCCATTGACGCAAAGTACTTTTAACATATGTTTATGCAAACAAACATGATATAATTGCCATCAATTGTTTCCATATTTAGCTGACCACAAAAAAGTCTTTATCACTTGATTCAGTTTTTGTCTCTGTTTCGTGAAAGGAATAAATGTATTTCCTCCATTTAGACTGAGTACTGACTATCAGAACTATGAGGCTCCCAATGACTTCCTTTCACTCTTTTTTGACGGAGAAATCAACAACTCATTGCAAAATTTGTAGATATTTATCATATAATCAATTCATTAATGCCACAAGCAGCTTGTCAGAGAAAAATAGCAGACAAAAGTAATGAATGGAGGTGTCTAATTTACGTTTGCTGATTTGTTAATTGATCTGACAAGTGGCAAAAGGTCAATTGGATGGTGGCAAAAGGTCAATTGGATGGGCTGAAAAACACTAATCAAACTGCATGAAAACTTAAATCCTATTTCTTCTTTGTTGTTATTCTACATGTTGTTGGATGGAAAAAGACAACTCGTTTATAAAAACTTAGAGGAATAATATCATATAGAAATGGCAATAGCAATTGAAGATAAGTTAATTTCACATGAATTGCACCACGGAAATTTCTATTCCAGCTCTTGATCTCATTTAACGTAAGTGTACATACATTATCTAACAACATTTAGTATCATAAATACTGTGTCATCTGAATTACTTTTTTTTCCAAACAAATCAACAAGTAAATGACAAACGGTGATTGTGTGTAATTTTGTATCTTTTCTCATTAGTTTAAAAAGAAATTACTTCTTTCTCACAGTAAGACATATTACACTAATGACTAATATATTTTACAATGGAACTCGGCAAACTACAACATACTGTTAATATTTGTATGGCCACATTGTTGAAAATAGACATTCATATCCATCTTACAGTTTTTACACCTTTAGCAACTTGGGCCAACAGAGACAAGGATGAAGTACCACAAATTAAATGTAGTAGACTTATTTTCTGATTTTATTTCTAATGAAAAATAGCATACAGGGGAATAAAATGGTCAAGGATGACAAGGCAAAAAGAGCCAATGCTCATTGCGCAATACACACATACAGAGGTTCTCAATAGATGTTTACCCTCTGGTGTTTACCACTGGAATTTAGATTTAAACTGTTGCTGATACAAAGAAATTCTAATATATATTTTTATGTTGCACACTGATTTAGGTGAAGCATCAGTCCAAATTACATACATGCCAACCCCTGACGAGGAAAAAGTGTAATCCAAGTGGTCAAAAAGAGGAATCCAAGCAGAAAAAGAGTAATTCACATATAACATACTACAATTACAATTAACAATGATTTATTTGCTTTTCTCATCTTTTATCATTCATTAATGGTTAAAGTGTTCATATGTAGCACTTTTAGCTTTAGAAAGCAACAGATTGTCATGTTGCATTTCAAAACATTTTGTACCAGCTGAGGCCATGAATGTTTTGCATACCAGTAGAGCACTCAGTACTGGGTTACTTAGCCTGGACCTGAATTCAGTTTTATTTTTGTTAACAACACTGAACAATCTCTCACAGTCAGCATTAGAATGGTAAAGAACCAATATTCCTTTCATAACCTGACAAAGAAGAGGAAATTTATTTCTTCCAGTGATAGAGTCTTTTAGCTGGGAAATAAGGTGCCATTGCACATCAACTCTATCTGCATTAAGTATATTGTCAGGTAGAATCCCAACTTGATACTTCAGGAATTCTTCTTCCAGATGATCCAAGTTAGACAAGGGTGGCAATAGAAAGGGATATCTCTTGACAAAGAATCTAACACTTTTGAAGCTTTTTGACTGTCTCTCATTTACATCAGCAACTGAAGCATTTAAAAGCAGTTCATCTCCATATGGGAATTTATGGAGCATGTAATCACAGGCTGTAGCATAATAATCTCTAACATTATCATAGAACATCTTCACAGGAAGAGTAGAATTGTGTTCTATGAATTCTCTTGCTTCTGCACCAATAGCTAGATCTTCATTATCTTTCTGGTTTGCATGGTCATGAAAGTCAATATCAGTTAAAAGTTTGGCTGATGTGATGATTTCTGGCTTAATAAACCTTATTAGCAAATCTGACAACTGGTTTGACAGAATCTTGTGCATAATATGAATGCATGGTTCTTCTTTCTGCAATACAACATTTGCTGCATCAAACAATGGAATGGCACTCTTCATAAACAAGCAGTACAGTTTTGTAACTGGATCATTAAGCTTTTTGTAAACCATCTCACATTTAGAGTCTTCAAAGCAGTGAACAGATTCTTTTTCTTTCTGTGCCATCTTAGTATCCACTTTGCTAGTTTTGCCCTTGGAAGTATGAGAAGATCCAGTACGCTTTTTAACAGATTTATACTCTGAAGAACCTGATCCAGATGGCTGATGAGATTTTATGTCAAAAGATTTATCTTTCACAGTCATGGTCTGAGCCTGGAGGCCCTCTAGCTGGATAGATAGAAGCCTCTCAAATAAAAATTCCATGGATTTAAATTTCTTTCTTTCTGCTACACCAATCTCTTTATTGTTAGTATGTCTGTCTATACTTTCATCTCTTGTTCTCTTCTGACTTGCAATAACAGATTCTGCTTTTGTACCACTCTTCTTCACTTTTCCACCACGTTTTCTCTGTGCAGAATCACTTTCAGTTTGAAATAATGCTTCCCAAAGCTCAAGTAAACGGCTAACACATTTGCCAAGGGATAACCATCTTGTACACACATGCTTTATAACTTTATAGTCTTCAAGATCAAACTGATCTTGTAACAACTTTAGAGCCTGTTTCCTTTTACTACTTTTCTCCAAATAATAGTAGATATCTATTAACAAATGGCCAATATCTACTTCTAATTTATCAGCAGCCTTACCAGCAGCAAGGTGCATCAAATGACAGGGGCAACCTGTTATGAACACTGATGGAGACATTTTCAAAATATAGGATGCAACTCCTTTATGAATTCCAGTCATCACTGATGCATTATCAGCTGCAAACCCCATACAGTTCTGCCAACTTATGTCATGTTTCTTCAAAACATTGTCAAGCAAATCAAAAATGTTTTGTCCAGTGGAATCTACTGTTAATTCTGGTAAAGAAAGAAGAACACTCATGACTTTGCCTTTTTCACTGTCAAAGTATCTAACACATACTGGGTACAACTTTTTATCATCATAATCACAACTCCCGTCTGTGGCAATACTAAACGGCCCAATTTTCATTGCTTCTGCAATTTTAAGTGAACTATCTTCTGCTAGGCACCGAACAATGTGAGATGATTTTGTTCTTGCATAAGCATATTTTTCCGCAATTTTCAAATCAGGAAACATCCGCTTGAACAAGGGACCAACGTGGTCTGCTACCGCTAAGGGTAGTCCGTGTTCTATTAAAAACTCGGTAAATAACACCTCAGCATTTATAGTATTCAAGTCTGCACTTGAGCTCTGCTGTAAATAAGAAGTTACCTTAGTATTAGAGTTCGTAAGGCGAGCTAATTCGATGTGTTTCCTTGTTTTCATGTGTTTTTCCACATCAAATTTACCACCATGATCAATGCTAAAATCGTTTCCACACAGTCTGCAATGAGCATGATGCTTTCCTAGAATGGAACGCTGTATTATGCCATTCATATATTCATCTTTGAATCTTTGGAGGACTCGTTGTTTTGCTTTTTTCTGATCCATCTGCGAAATTCTTGGGGAAAAAAATGTGCTCTAACATACACAAAGACTAGAATCCATCTTAACATCTGAAGCCATTTAGCGCCAACGATTAGACGTCACGTGATGATGCCCTCGTCGTGTTTGGAGGATTGATTACATTTTGCTTTGTTTATTATTGACTTTTTCTAACCCATCTGTGAAATTATTTAAGAGATATTTTTTGCACTCATAAACGCATTGAGAATTTTTTAATACTTTTTAGCGCAAAAAACTTTTAGACTGGTTCTGCACTATACAAAATTATAACAAAGAGTATGTGCATAATGATTTAAACAAAATAGAAACCAGTCTGTTCTCTCCTCACTAAGCAGCTATAAATAGAATATGAGGTCGAAAGTTTGAAAGTATCTTAGTAACATGATACATGTAGTTGCTATAAATAGAACATGAATATTAGGAAAGTCCACGGACAAGTATACTCGTATATCGTAGTTATGTAGAAGCGGTGTATTTTTTAATTAAAAATAAAACAGTATGTAAAAAATAAAGTAATGCTAATAAAAACGAAAAAAAAAATTTTTTTTTTTTTTTTTGGCAAGATGGATATATCGAAAAAGCGTAATCTATAAACGTTAACGCGTAACGCGGAATTTAGTGGGAAAAAGCGTAATGATTACGCCAAAAGCATAATGGTTGGCATGTATGAAATTACCCTTGATTCACTTATGTCATGATTTTTTACTGAGTGCGATCAGACCATTGGCTACAGACTCTTGTTTACAAATTATCAGCCAATAATATCACACCTATACAAATTCAAATTGAACTGGCAGAACTAAAATGTGACATGTATTGCTTAGGATGGCATAAGGTTGGATTGTTTGGAGATTATTTTTCACATTTACATTAGGCGGAGGAAGAGGAAATCAAATATGACTTGATTGGGTTAACACTTGATCCATTATCAGCATTTGTTGCAGAACAAAATACGGTTTTCAAGGCATTCTACCAGACATACCTTTTACAGCTGAAGTCTACCCTGCCACTTTGGAAAACAAAATGAACACTACTATTAATTCACTACTATTAAGATCAAATAATCAATATATTTGGACATTCCATCATTGCACACAGAAACCAGTGGTAACCACTTTATTGCAGACAGCAAATCTTAAGCCAGTTGCAGCGTAATCGGATTATGACGGCTAATGTGTACACAACAAACTACTAATTGATTACCTTACTGTTGTAATTTTAGAATTGAAGGCTAAATGCCATTTAATCAAAACCGACTGACTTTTGATGGAGGTGAGATAGAAAGGAGATCAAACAAAAATGATGTAGGCAGAAACACTAGAGTTATTGCACTGTTTTACATGAAAATTTAAGAGCAGTTGATTCATGTCAAAATGCTGAAGAAAATGGCATTCTCCTAACGCTAGCATAGGCTAATAAATATGACATCCATGTCCAACTCAAACTTTCTTGACAAAATGAACCTAGACTTGAGGAGTAATGGATAGGGCCTAACCAGAAATCGCCTCAGACATTCGATTCAGCCAAATATCCGGTTTTCTATGGTACTACTCATAAGTATTCACCTCGGCAAATAATATGAGCACAAATGGTTACAAGTAAAATAATTCAATAAATATCGAACTTTTAAAAAAAGTTTTTTAATGCATAATAATTTTATTTAATAATAAAAAAAATTCATCTTATAGCCAATATATACAGTATACGAAAAGTTGAAGCTTCGCATACGATAATGAAACAAACGGTACTATCCGGAGTCGCACCTACTACTTGGTTCATGCCTGGATCCGGCAAATAGTACATCCAAATACTTGGATACTCAGTTACTCCCAAGTAATGGAGAGTAGTCATTTCAGGGAAATCTGGACCAGAAAACTATTAGAAACCCGTTTTAATATTCATTTTTATAAATACAATTCAATGACTAAAACAAATTAATCACCATTAAAACACAATTTAAGTTTATCTACCACCTCTGACAAATGCCTTTGGGACTGATATATTATTTTTAAAGCTATGTCTAACTGACTACAATCTGATGGTCAGACAAACAAGTTTGGGTGAAATGAATGATTGATACTTTTGCCATACCCAAGTTATGCTATAACAAGAAGTGGACAATTAACACAAATTGACATTTGCCCTATACAAGTTACTTTAATATTCATGAATAATCAATAGTTGTTTACCTTTTTATTCTTGAAACTGAGACAGACATCAAGAGGTGCATGCAATCATTTTGGTCAGTAAAACTGAAAAACTTGCTAATGACACAGACCCACCTTCTACAAATTAGCACAAACTGACACTGTCTGTAACGACACCCTCCCCAACGTTGCAGATTATATGCTAATCAGCATATTTCAACCACATTTTCAACATAATATAGACATTCCAAACATATTCCCATGTATAATGAAGTACTTAACTGAATATTAAATAAAAACTTTCACATAAAGTTATTTGGTTCATTTGTATCTTGTCTACCTGGGTGAAATTTGATGGCCATAGTTCCATGACATTATACTCTTAGCTCAACCCAGATCATATTGATTTAACACTGGTATGATAATATTGGTCAATTAGGTGTAAGAAGTAGTCTAGCAAATGTCTACCACTGGTCCATACAGTAAATTTATTATAGAAAATTGTGTCCGAGTTAACTGAAGCTAGGGTTGTTAAACGAAAATCGGAAATCCGATTATCAGTTTTTGTTTTTACAAAACGATAATCGAATTCAATATTTTTTTTACCATTTTTGTAGTGACAATTTTAAAAAATGCCAGAAAAAAATTCATTCATGCATTTGTTTAGTGTTTATATTTTAATACAATATGGCCAGCAGATAAGGTGTGTTTGTTTCAAATTTGTGAGCGCTCCATGCAGCGTGTTTGTAAATGAATACATTTATTGTTGAAGGATGTAAATAGTTAGTTGACCGACTGGTCGCTAAGTTCTTTGATGTCCGAAATTGACAACAATAGACTGTTAATAGCTACAGTATCTATTGTTGAGGACTGGTCTCTGCTGGTTGTGTCTTTTCAAATATGGCTGGTCGTATAAATAAATCTGATGTATAGGAAAACTTTGAAAAAATTTCATCAAGCATGGCTCGCTGTAAACTATGTTCACAACAAATAAGTCGGAGCGGTGGTACTACTACTGGATTGCATGCACATTTGCATAGCAAACATCCCGGAATTGCGGCTCCTTCAAATGTTCAGCCGCGATTAACAACATTTATTGGAACACAAAGAAACTGTCCTGATAATCATCAAGAAAAAGTTACTGCAGCTGTAGCTAAGTTTGTCGCTGAAAACATGCTACCAATTTCGATTGTTGAATCCAATTCCTTCCGTGATTTGATGGCTTTGGTGGAGCCACAATATCGTCCTCCATGCCGTCAGACGATGCGCGTCTATACATTATGGTATGTAATGAATATCTTTTATTCGCAAGAGGCATTCACTAACTTGCATTATAAGAATATATTTCTTGTAATTTTCAACGTAGGACAAAAACCGATAATCGGTTTAAAATTGGATTTCTACAAACAATAATCGGTTTTGGAAAAAAAAACGATATTAACATCCCTAATTGAAGCATAATTAAGACCAATGCTATGGCCCAAATCAGAAATGGGTCAAACTCCATGCCCAAATCATGAGACCATACTTCAACTGAGAACCCTGATAATATAATATTTTTTTTAAAGCAAATATTTTTTAAAATCATGGTTTTTTTTGCTTCTGTTACTAACAAATATTCTGAACAGAACAAAGAATAAGAATGCATTGTCATGTGACAAATGGTATTATTTCACATTCTGACCTTTATTTCAAAACAAATTAATCCAAAATATGTATTTAGGGTCTGCAAAGAATAATTACGCATGATCATGTAACCTGACCAAGCAAGGGAGGGTGGGGTGAAGACTGCACACATAATATATAAATAAGAGTGCTGGGGGGAGGGGAGCCTCAAATCAAGCTTGCAGTAAACTAATCTATTTTACTGACAAAAGCTATATTTGGACAATCATTATCCAAATAGTACTGGCAATGGGGTCTCATTTAACAAAAACAAAAAAAAATGTGGTTCCAGTCTGCTGAATGTACTTGTTTCTCACTGCCAAACCATAGCACTTTTTTCTAAATACAAAAAAAAAACAACACAAAAAACAAAAAAAAAAAACAAAGAAAACAAACAGGCCTACCCTATTTTAAAACCAGTGCAGTATGAAACAACAATTGGCAAGCAATCACTCTAGCGTACATAATCAGAGCCGGCACTTCTGCTAGGGAAACTAGGCAATCGCCTAGGGCGCTGGGCTAAGGGGGGCGCCAGAAAAAAGTGCAAAGTGGGTTTTATTTCATGATGAGCAGGTGGGGAAGGGCGTGAGTGGGAAGGGGGGCGCCAGATATCTGATCTCGCCTAGGGTGCCAAAATGCCTTGCACTGGCGCTGTATAAAATACAATGTTTTCATTTGTAAATCAATTTCCTTGATAATCTACATATTTAAAGCACTGTTGCATCTTGAGCTTGTCATGGGCATATTCTCTTTCCAGCCCTAACTTTCCCAGTCCCTAGAATATACAGACGTCTCTGTATCTTGATCATTACAGGGGAAAGAAGTACATAAAATGTTCCCCTAACAAGTGCACTTAACTAAGCTGTACACAGACAACTATGCATTTTGCATTTTATGCTGTTACATGCCATTCTAATGCATCTGATGTAGCTACATTGTCTTAACACATGATTACTTCTTCCAAAAAAAATGAAAATAATAAACATTAAGTTTAATTTTTATTCATTAAAAGTCATTTATTATACATTTGTTTAAATGTACCAGAAGAAGGCAAGGTGATTTACAAAGTTGAGGGAGACTTCCTCCAATAGCTGAAAATGCTTGATAAATCACTGATAGTTAATTATTATACCAAGTACCTTAGACAAACAGAACACTGGAACTGAGGCAACATTTTTGAACAAAGTTATCAAATTCATTTCTGTGTTCTTTATTTCAAACTTTTGATTTAAATTTATATATATATACTAATTAAAATCTTATAGATAAATCTTTATAATGTGTTACATTTGAGGACTATCTTAATAATCTGCTACAGAACTGCCATCCATTCTGAACTGTTTACTAGGTTCAATTGCCACATACAATCTGTAATAAGCAGGTACAAAAAACATTCCATGCTGGCAGCTTTCAATAGGCAACTATGCTAGAGTGATGTAAGCCTCAAACTCCTGACCAATCTAAATTCACCTTTCTGGAGTGCTGCCAGGTGATATGAAACTACGATTTAAACTTCCAAAATATACACCCAGTAATTCTGTACCACTAATTATCATAGACAATCGCTTAGAATCGAAGACAATCATCAAATATAGCAAAATAAAAACACAACATTCAATGACATTTAAAGACCCAAACAAACATGAATTATGATAACGAGGTATGCGTCATCGCTGATATGATAATTAAGCAACTAAAATTATAAAGCATGCTCAAATCAATGAATAATATCGACGACATAGTAAAGGTAAAGTGTATCTAAAATGAATGTCTTACCCCGATTCCGATAGAGTCATCTGTTGGAAACTTCAGGATAAACTTACTCCCGGCTTTTTCCTCGGCGTCATTCAGGGGTCGGACTCGGCAGATGACTTTTATACTGCACTCACCACCCGAAGGAGGTTCAACTGCTAAGTTAGTTGATGACATTGTGAAATTTCTAAAATGGTTATATAATCTACCTAAGCCAGAGATATAAGCAGAAAGATCACGCAATAAGACTAACTTGCACAGATGTGCAAGACGGCTGCGCTGTCACTCAACTTAACGATTCATCATTCATCGATCCAACAAACACTTCATCGGCGCAAAAAAAACCTCAGATCTCAGCCACAAAAAAACTCTTGCCTTCTTTTTCACAAGTTTAACTTAACCACAGTAATATCTGATTCCACCAAGTACTGACTAGAACTCCTGGCTACTGAAAATACCACCTGAATCTCGTCATTTTCGCTCTTCTGAGCTGTGAGTACCACCTTCCCTCTGCCATTAGCAGCCACGAATTATGGGTAAAATGACGTCACCACTCTCTATTCAGATGTGCTGGCAGTAATTCATGCACCTATAATCCTGAAGTTATTAAATTTTCTTTTGACCAAAAAGACTACTTTATATGTGCTATAGCTGTCACTGTTTTTGATCGTTTTTCTTCTTTTGTTTAGAAAACATTCTTCTACGCCTTGACTGTGCAAGACAATACAGGCCTATTTATCTCCCCTTAGAGAACAGTGCTATGTCAGAAATGAGTAGTTATGTGATATATGGTTATAGAGAACCAAAAGAGAAGTGACATTTAACTCATGTTCATATATGGACCACTTGCGAGTCAAACTTGAAAGTCCCAAGTTAAAATTCTCCATAGGTTTAACATAGGGATGTTTATAGAGGAATTTAACATTGCCGTAGGTTCTTATATTTGGCCTCTTGCGAGCCAAATAGGAAATAAAATATTGTATTCATATTGGGGATAAACGTTTCCATGTGAAAAATGTATTGAGCCGTTTGGGAAATGTAATCTTATTTTTTTTATTTTAAAATTACAATCCAGCACACCACATGCACTATCCATCAACCGATTTTTGATTAGAATCCAACCGTGGTTCAGAAAAACCTCATCCCCACTTGTCCTGACCAGATACAAAAATGCAGTGGCGTACTGAGGGTAAATTGCATATGGGCGACGATGATGGTCCAAAGATGTTTTGGTGCCCCAAGACCTCTTGCGCCCGTGATTTAAGCACCTCACGCAATTGGCTGGGCTGAGTAAAGGTTTACTACGTTCTCGTCCTGGGCCGAATAAATGGAGATTCACACACGTTTGAGTGCATTTTCTACCCTAAATAAGCAGCGAAGTTCGTCAGTTATAAATAACCTATTTGTAATCTGTATACATGCCAGCTTGTAGGAAGTTGTAATACAAAACTTTTGTCTTCTTCTCGAAGTACGTGATGTAAGCTTGATATTATGATGAATGTATTACGGTGCTGTTTTAACAGTTTCATACTTAGCCCTCGATTTCTTAACGCTGTTTGCATTTACGGTGACACTATTTACTAATTTGTACATCGTTTTGACAAGAAAAGAGAGAGACGTTTTTAATAAGTATCTTTACGAGTCAGACCTCCGAGAACCTGTGACAGAATGTGAATGTCATAAAACTTGTGAGTAAGTTGCCCCAAGTCACGGTATTGGCAAGACTGAAGCTTAATTGATACATTACCATAGGGTTAGGGATAATTGATACATCACCATGCGGTTATGGTTAGAGTTAATTGATACATCGCCATAGGGTTAGTGTTGGAGTTAATTTTTACATTACCATAGGGTTAGGGTTAATTGATACATTGTCATTCCGAACGGATGATGCCACCATATATTTACATAAGCATATGATTATATTTTATAAGATAAATGTAACATGCATTTGAAATGAGTATTTAGCATCTCAGTCGATTCCAACCAACGTGCAACATCCTATTGTAATAATTTCATAAAGCTGATAACGCAGAGACAACATCCGATTGGTGGAAATGTAGTTTGATTAATGACCTAAAGAAATGAAGCAAACTTAAAAAGTCGCTGTTCTTCAAAACCGATCAATTTTATTTTGGCATTATGGTAATTTTGCTAGATACTTAACTCCCAAATTGAAGAGCCTGACAACTCCAAAACTATATGCCTTCATAATTGAAGACTATGACAAAGAAAAAATGACTCGGATCACAATTATTTTGCCGATTTAGTCACTGTAACTGTTTCTTAGTAATGAACTTTCAACTGTGTCCAGAATCCTGGGAAATCCTATGTTAAACTCAAGTACCTTCAAAGATGAACTCAGGGTGAAGTTCTTGTTATGTGAGTAGTATAGTTGAACGATTTGGGGAAAAATAAATCCCAGTCAAAAAGGTCGTGGAACCTTTGGGAACAGTAGGATTTACGATTAATATAGGTACACTAAGAATGGAACAGGTGAGGTGACGTCACGGCAGGGAGATTGGTAACAATGTAGCAAGTGGCTGACCTGAATTCGCGCTACCCTAGGGAAAGAAAAATACAGTCGAGATTTAGACATAGACATAGATCTATCACACATAAACTTTACAATCAGTTGAAAATCGAGACACACAAAATTGTATAGGTCAGAAAGCAAATCTTTTCGAAAGCATATCAGTGGCCCTGAAAAAGGGCATTTTGATGTTTTATTAGCATCATCCCGTTAACACAGAGGACATCGCATCGGTCTTCTTCTCTTCTTCAAACTTCTTCTGACTTCTGGACTGTAGATGAGGACTAGCTTCAGACAGACTTATCTCTCCACGTATATTCTTCTTGTCCCATTGCTTTTGATCCTGATGATTGTCTATGATGATCTGACATACATGGGTAAGTCCGTACGAAACAGCATTGACGATACGAGGGTAGATGATTCAACGTTAGTTTACATCTAGTTATAAGAACAGAGGAAGGGAAATGAAGTGAACTGCGGTTATTTATAGTGGAAGAACGGATCGAAACGGGTTGAGTTCTTTTATCAATCCTAGCACGCGTTACAAAATTCAGTCACAGTGCGGAATCAGTCTTTCAATCCAAAGAGAGATGCATGTGACGTCATATTCCCTATTTAGATGCGCTAGCATCTGTGCGGAGTCAATCAGTGAGACGGAGTTTTCAAATATGATTGAAACTAACAAGACGATAGATTTGGGGGAGGGGTGCACCGACCGTGGAGACGAGAAGCTATGGCATAGCAGCGGCTACCAAAGTCAACACACTCTTACTTCCAGAAGAGACCGATTTTACTTGGAATTTAGTGGATTTTTTCTCTTCGTCTACAGAATTTGTTCCGGTACCAATACGTTTACGACATTCACCTTCCCTTACCACACACCGAGGATTTTAGACAGAGACAGAAAGAAGAATTATAGAAACTTGTAAAGCTACAGAAAGAAGGAGAACAGGCTTTTCTCCGTCAAGAGCAACAAGAAGAAGAAGAGGTAAGAAGATGGAAACCACAGGAAGTAGAGGCAACATAGAAGAAACAAGGTCTAGGAGAGAAGGAGAACAATGAAAGTCAAACGGTGACGGTACTCTTAGACAGAGTTAAGGAGTCTAAAACAAATATATCAGACTTCTTTATTACGACCCAAAAGAAAACGACCTTCCCGAGCCAAACAACCCAACCCTGTTACTACACCTGAGATACCCACCCTAGTGATTAATACCAAATAATTGACAGGATCCAGTCCAGAAGTAGACCTTGGCCGCGGCAAAGGCTTAAGGCAGTTAAAGGTGATTACGACCCGTTCCTGAGTTGTTGTTTTTTTTTTTAATTAAAGAAAAACCATCAAAAAGTCCTTTTCAGTGCCAACAACTTTTCTCGAAAAGAGCACTCATTTTGCCAAAATCAATTAAAACTAAAAAATCCCACAACACTTTAAAAGGTTCATAGACTTCTTCTGTGTTTTTGCTCTCTCTCTCTCTCTCTCTCTCTCTCTCTCTCTCTCTCTCTCTCTCTCTCTCTTTTCTTCACTTTCACAGGTTTTTCCTGCTGTTCTTCCTTATTTTTGTCTCTTCTTCTTTTCATCTCTTTCTGGAGGTGTCGGTGTTCTTCGTTTGGGAGGGTACCTCTTCTTTCTGTTCTAAACCCATCTCTTCCCTTGTTCCTGTTCTTTTTTAGGGCAAGCTTAAGAGCAATGTCCTTTTTCTTTTCATTGATAACAGGTATCTCGACTTTTATCTCTTCTGCTACCTTTCTTACTTTATAAAGACCTGCACATTATGTAGCCTAATGCCCTTTCTTCTTACAGACATAACAAGTATATTGACTTTTATTTCGAAAGGAAGGGGAGTAGTCTGAAGAAAACTTTCGTATGGCACCTCACAAAGCTCTGACCAGAAGTATGACCTGTGTGGGTTCTTCCATCGTCCTGCTCTGCTTGAGAGTGAAATGAATACTGGAAGGGAAGACACTGATCCTATATATAGTGAAGACACTAGTATTATTGGTGGACGACCTTCGCAACACCAAAAACAATCTCGTTCTAACTAATAGCACTCATGACCAGCAGTGTTAGTCCGTGACATCGTGGTGGGATGAATGAATGCCGATAAGAATGACACAGTAGAATGGAAAAGAGTATGGGCGAATATTCGAAAATCGAAACGAACCAAATAACGAAGTGAAGCTGAACTCCTGTTACAAAAGCAGGGCTATCCAATGACACATCCTGTGGCATTCCTGAAAGACGAAAATTGCCAGATGTCCTGGCTCCACGCTACAACTTGAAAGTGTACCCTAACGAAGTGCGTGGATATCTGTTGTTTCAAAGCAAAGATTTCAAAGACGGAAAATACATTCACATCTATCATCACGATGAACATTTCGATGTCATTACTTCGATCGCCCCATTCCTGGTGTACAGTTATTATTATGAGAAATGTAACTATGACTATAATAATCAAGTTTAACCAAGCATTGTGGATCAAAATGCTCAGGATATTTGATCTCTCAACCCTGTCTGGACCAACCACAAGAACGAATGCATTGCCCTGTTTGTCAGCGCACTTTTGTCAACCCTGTCTATTGCCATACGTGTGGACAAAGCATATTTACCAATAATGACATGGTTCACGTATGTTCAAAAACTAAACGATGTGACAGTTGTCACCAAATCTTGGATTTGAACACGAATGCTACATTCAAAAATAACATTCAAAACAAGAGAAAGACGATGACCACAGGAAGAAGAGGCGTGAAAAATATTTCAGGAACCTAACACGCTAGCCTATTTAGCCCATTGGATCTTAGTACCCATCGACGAGACGCGGAGCCAAGAGGACATCGAACGTTACGAAGATCGTCTTCGCCAAATCACGGTAATGGCTCACAATTTCTCGGAGAACGATGGACAGTTTCTTTTGAGATTCTATGCAGAACAATGTACCGAACGCATTAAAGTGATTTTGAACGGAGGCAAAATCCTTTTTATGCAAGTGGGACGACTGAAGTTTAAAGGATCGATGAGATACTTGGCCATACCTTTTAATCGAATGCTTATAACGTTTGGAATGACAAAAATGGACAAAGGCTATTTGCTGCACTTTTTCCATACCGAAGAAAATCAACACGCCGATCTACTACATTTGCCTGAGAACAACTAATACTACCCCGACGACATCCGTACTGAACAACGAGAAGCTTTCTATGCTTGGTACTAGATTCACGCCTCGGACCCCTTCGACTTTCAGGAAGAAATGTTAAAGTATTGTCGTTCCGACGTGGACATTATACGGCGTTGCTGTGGAAAAATGTGAACAACTTTTCATGGAACATGGAGGGATCTATCCTTTGAAAGAAACCTGCACCATTCCCAAAGCGTGTTTCTTCGTGTGACGCAAACGATTCATACTCGAAAACATGATGACTGTCATAAGCCCTCAAACGATAAACTTCGACAAACGTCAGTACTCGGTCAAAGCCCTGCGCTGTCTACATTACTTGTGCGACAAGGAAGACAAATTGATTCAACATGTCCGCAACAGAGGAAGCGATAAGACCATCGGAACGTATTCGGTGGATCGCTGAGACTTAGAAAACCCCAATATCGTGTACGAGCTTAACGGGTGCTTATTTCACGGATGTCCTATCTGCTAACCTCAAAGTGACACTAAAATCAGTTTTTACAACGGGCCATGGAAGACGTGTACAAGGAAACTTATCAGTGCGCTTGATGTTAGATCAACAAGGATACCAAGTTGTGGAAATGTGCGAAATGAGTGTGGTCAAGGTTTGAAAACCGATCCCGAGTTTAAACGCATCGTGGAAAGTTTCAGGCTGGTGGACCCACCAAACCCGAGAGACAGTTTTTACTGACGACGGACGAATGACACCTGTTTGCTGTACCAAGCCGGCGAGGAGAAAAAAGAAGAAATCAAATACTTGGATGTGTGTTCGCTGTATCCTTACCTGTGCAAATATCGTCACTTTCCCTCAGGATACAGGCAATTGCTGACGGAACATATCGACGTGGACGACATTCGACAGTACGAAGGATTAATTAAGTGCAAAGTCTTGCCTCCCACGGACTTGTAAAATCCCTTTTTACCTCACCATTGCCAAGGAAAACTGATGTTTCCCCTGTGCCGTACTTGTGTCGAAAAGTGCAATGAAGACCGACATTGTCTGCACATCCTGGAAGAACGCGCCTACGTGGGAACGTAGGTTAGCATGGAATTGTTTAAAGCTATGGACCTGGGATACCAATTGTTAGAAGTGTACGAAATTTACGACTTTCCTAAGACATAACAGTACCACAAGGAGGACGAGACGATGATTCACGACAAAACCAAATACATGAAACACGTGGACTTTATCTTAGTATCTCGCGAGGACTAGATCTCAGTCAATTACGAAGAAGAACTGGACTTTGTAGAAGCCGACGAATTTGGAAATGTCATCTTTGCGGCTTTACGTTGTAGATGCTCGCTTACAATTGTTCGAAGCTTTAGAACCGTTGTGAGATCGCGTCCTGTATTTTGACACGGACATTTGCATCTACATCGATCGCTTGGGTCACATCACCATGGCATCAAAGGAGACCGGTTATGAGCCTGGACGGACGAGTACCTCGAGGACAAGATTCTATGTTTTGCTAGTGGCGGTCCTACAAATTACGGCTACGAATATCGATACCCACAAGGAGAAGTGCACACCGAGTGGCAAGTGAAAGGATTTACTCTCACTTATCGCAACTGTTGGGTGGTAAACTTTGGCATATTGAAAGACGCTTGCAGTCTGAACAGGATTAAAACTGACCACCTACCAACCGCACAAGATTGCAAGTTTGCCCACACACCAAACCGTTGGAAAAAAAAGTCTATCAAATCGTGTCCCAGAAGAGAGTGCAACTTCCCAGCCCCGTCACTTTACTGTTCGGTCACGTTGACATTGGTCAGCATATAAATATGGAAAACGTCCAAGACCGATAGTTCATTGTACCTACAAAGACCAAGCGAGAAAGATGATTATCAAGTGGAGCGCGATCCTGTGAATTACGATGAGAGCAACGCCGTACGCTTTGACCTTGCCGATTCAGTATCACATCATGAGAACTTTACTACTACTACTACTACTACTACTACTACTACTACTACTACTACTACTACTACTACTACTACTACTACTACTACTACTATACCTACCATGGAAAGTGATGCTGGTCGTGTCAAACCGGACGGATGCGAAAGTGATGCCACTCGTTAAAGAACACCTAATCACATCTACGTACACTTTACACAAACCCATTCGACGAAACTTTTCTAGAAGTGCACCCGAGTGGAAGTCATATCATTAAAGGCAAGCCGATTTAGCCTATGTCTCTCATTTGTCCACCTACAATAGTGGCTACATATATTTGGTTTTTGTCATCGACATCAAGCAGTGAATTAGTGCAAGCTTTCAAACTGGTGTTGAAACAAGTTGGTTGTTACCCTCTTCGATGGCAAACCGACAAAGGTACATACTTTCTGAACCATGCTTTCCAAAAAGAATTAAAGAAACGTGACATGCACTTTTTGCACCACTAATAATCCCGAAGCTAAAGCCAGCATTGTGGAACGTTTTCAACGCTTCTCGCAAGAATGTATGTGGAAATAATTTATGCATGAACAAACTCTCAAATACATCGACGTCTTACCCCACCTTGTTCAAGAGTACAATCAAGCATACCGTCTCAGCATCGGATGTGCCTCCTCCACTCAAGAAGTGACACCCGACAACGGCTGACCCCAAGAATGGTGGAGTGTTGGCATCGGTAGATTGAGTGCGCGTTGACAAAACCAAAGCTTGCTTACCAAACTGGATCACCGAATTGTTTCGTGTCACTGGACGAGTGTGTGACCGTCATCCTGCCGTCTATAAATTGGAATACATGAACGGGGAAGTTACAACGTCTTACCCCAAAAAAACAAGACGAAGTGTACGACATCGAAAACATTATCAAACGAAGAATTGATAAAGTGGGAAAACTCCGTGTCAAAGAAGTCAACGTACGTTGGAAAGGATATCCTCACAATTTTGATTATTGGATCGACGCTTCGCAAGTAATCGACGATAAAAAGAAGTCACCATTATTCTCTTCATCACAGCATGAGCTGCCACAGTGACGACTAATCCACCCAGTTCTTCTCTGCAAGATCTTCAAAAACAACC
Organism: Unio pictorum; assembly: GCA_030141615.1. NCBI lineage: Eukaryota > Metazoa > Mollusca > Bivalvia > Unionida > Unionidae > Unio > Unio pictorum. Next base: position 2,242,593 of record JARLTB010000494.1, read on the forward strand.
CTTGTGGGTGTGGTGTGGAGAACTTGATGTTTGTGTACTCCGATGTGGTGGAGTAGAACGTGATGGGACACACCTCCGTACCGTTACTGCGTCGATTCTGCCACGGATGCTGACGAGGAAGGTGGAAACACCTATCAGGTTTACCGCGAATTTGTACATCCTCGCTTTTTGACATTCTGGGTCGACGAGACACTCCTATAAATGACATGGACGCTGTCGAGTCAGACATTCCGTCTTCCCTTAAGGTACAGCAAGGATAAGACAAAGTGAGACGATGAAGACACCCCTCCAGAGGCCTTCATTCCTCTAGAACTAGAGAAACTAAGAAAAGAAGAACCCTCCGAGATTTAGATGCTTTTGATTATTAAATCATAGAGACAGAAAAATTATGCACCTAGAGTCTTGCGCCTGTTCCATGTCAGAACTGGATCTGTTTGCCATGCCACCCACTATGATGACGATGCAAGAATCCCAATGGGTCGAATTTCATCTCGTCTCCTCTTTGATGGATTCAGCTCTCATCCAGTTTGAAAATCAAAGGACAGCCCGAAGATTACATCAATATGAATAGCAGTTACTTGTAATTGGAAACTCAAAACGGACAATACCAATCCTGGAGAGCTGAGGCTAGAGTAGATCCAGTTAACAATTTCGTGCATTCCTTATTCATCGAAGTTGATTTCTATTTGAATTACAAACTGGTCAGCATCAGCATGTGTACTTACCCTTACCGAGTGTTGGAAAATCTCTTGACGTACGGAAATGAAGCCAAGAACATTAATATAGATGCTTGCGTGGTATGGAAACCTGGGCATGTTTAACGACACGGCCCTGACAGAACATGACAATCCTCACAATGTGATCTTTAACGACCTTCGAATGAAAATCCTGCAATGTCGTAGTTTAGAACTATGGGATTGTTTGCATTTGGACGTGTAGTTGCAAAAGAAGTATTTGCTGAATGAGGTTGATATCCGCTTGAGACTAAATCGTACCAGTACCGCTAAACCAATTGATCGCCCATGTCAATGTATACAAAATCATTATCCAAGAAGCCACGCTCCACGTGTGTCGTGTGGAAGTGTTACCTAAAGTGGGAAACGACATCATTCACACTTTGAGCAAAGTGACTGAAAAATAATCGATACTAGGAATGGAAGTGAAAACTTTCACTGATGCTGTTGGACTCCTATCTAAGATCAACTGTTCCAAAGACAGTTAACCAAACGTTAATCATTGGTATCGTTAGCAATGGAGCCCTCAACGCAGCCCACGATCAAAATCCTTTCAAGTTTAAGTACAGACTGTCCAAAATCGAAGTCAATCGCAATGGTAAAATCTTGTGTACCAGACCCCTCTATCCTAACTTTGCCCAGAATAATTATTTGAGATCGTACTTGTTTCTGTACGAAGCCACGGGACAGCTAGGAACCAACACCAGTCACGGCATTTCGTGCGAAGATTATTCAGGATGTAATTCTTTTTTTCAGGGTCATCAATTGATTCTAGTTCTCCAAGACCAGTAATTTTATTATTAGTCATATTGAAATAACCAGTCATTGTATCACCGGAGTTTGTACTCGATTGAGAATATTATCTAATATTATTGACATAACATCATTATTTTTGTTACGCATTTACTTGCAAGTTTTGATTGTATTTTTTTTAACCTGACTAGAAGTCAGGATGACACTAACGTGACTATATGACATTATAATATCATGTGCGATTTAATTACATACTTTCGACTGGAGCGTCAATAACTCATTCTTCCGTCAACACCTTCAAGTAACGTTGATTTATCATGTAGTATAACATCAATTACTCGATAACCATCAGCTGGCATTCGAGTTGAACAAGCTCAGAAGAGTATATCAACGACTGATTGCCTGAACAAATCTAAATATTAAAGTGCAAAATAATAGATAGGATATAATGTTGTGAAATCCCGTTGAGATATCTGCAAACCAGAGTCAACATTTTGATCAAGCGATGAAAAGCACGTGCAACTTAATTATTATCAACTTTTGGCAAAACTTCTTCAGAAGGTTCTTGATGTCCATTTATCCTCAAAGAAACTTCATAAACTCCAAGTGTGTCAAACACTTATATTTCGTTCCTGCGAATTTACTCTGGCATTTTTTTGAAACGCGATAAATATGTCTTGGTGAAGAAACGCCTTGCTGTGTTGATATATGCCAACCCAGCAGCATTATTTTGAACACTATATGTGGTCATCGTTGACCATGATACTATTGATTTACCGCCTTGATTCATGAAAGAAGGTAATTTTTATTCTTCGGCGAGCGATAGAGTCATTACTGGCATCCACAGCGAAAGTTTTGTTAATCTTACTTAACCTGCATCAACTGCGTTGGGTCGCCAGATTGCATCATTGTCGGTGGCTTTTATTAAAAGTACCACGGTATGTTTAACACAAAGCATGACTTTTCTAACATGTCTACAAAATCCAAAGATGTGAGATAGTGGAATTGCACGTGAAATTCTCCATCGCCGTTTAACATTGACCTGCGTGCTGCGAATCAAAAGTTGAAACTTTCATTCATCGCTTCAACTGTGTCCTCAGCGTCTTTCATTCTCACATTGCTGCTCTCAGAATGAGCAGTGGTATCTTTAGCAAACATATTTGACGGACAAATATGTTTTCTGTCAATTATGTATGTGACACTGTTAAATAATGCAATAACACCATTGTTAACAAAACCTACTCATTCTCGAATTCCGTCTGCTGTATGATCTGTCGTAAAAGTATACCTTCAATGTCAATATACGCCTCGGCGTGCAAAATATATCTACTTGTATCCTGAACATGTAATTCGATTCTTCCACGTGCGATAAGTACACGTGCATCATAAGAATAATATTGATAATCACACACAGACTCATCTTTGAGAACTGACGCATCCATGTCAAATGCTGGGTCAGATATGTGTAACCATTCTATTATAATTGTTATCGTCTGACACGAAGACTATCCATTATATTTTTTTCTATTTCTGTTAGTGGTAGACTGGCCAATTCTGCAATTTTTTTTTATTTGCAGCTTGATGAATTATTTTACTGACATTTGTTGGCATAATTTCGGTGCTGGGTAATTTTACTGATTGAGGTTTTGGTCATATTAATCATGCTAGTATATCCTTCATTGCAAAATCCGCTTTACCAGCAACATTACCAACATCTTTATTATAAAAAATGTCAATAACTTTCGTTCCTAGTTGCTTTGCACTTGATATTGCTTTTGGCGCTATCCTTCTAAATAATCCCTGAACAACATCACCGTGTCCATCACCGTAGATCGCTTTATAAGTAGGTATAAAGGTTCGGCCTTATTCAGTTTGGTGGTGTGTGCTCCCAATCTTTTAAAATTAACACAGAAGACCCACCCTGGCTCATTTTTGTCAGAAATTGAAGTAGTGATATAGAGATGCAAATCTCTGAGCCCCCAGTCAGCGGTGCCGACAGTTAAATTAATGAATACACAAAATGTGAAATTCAAATACAGCAATTTAATATAATTCAATAAAAGTCATCTCTCAAATAAAACTCAACTGAAACCCTATCACTCGACCAAGTTACGGCCTATTTCATCCTTTGAATTAATGTGTGAAATTTCCATTATGTCCTGAGTTCCTACTCATCTGTATGATTCTTTCTTTTCTTTTCCTTTTTCTCCCTCCGTTCTTCCTTCAGAATTTTCCCTCCCTTCTTCTTTCTCTTTTGTCTGCCAGAGATTCGGACCACTGCACTGGTAAGTCCATTTGATTCCTTAAAGCTTCTAAAGTATACATACAAGGTCATTAGCATAGTATATTCCTTTATCTATGTAAACTCACACTAACATTAATAATCATCAGATAGGCCAATACCGTTTTTGGTCACGCAATCGTACCCATCGAAATACACATTCTCCCTGCTAAGTATTCACGGTATATATAAATTCTCAATCTCATTATACAAAACGATATCATATAATCAAAAGCATTTCTGTGCATTGCACTTCTACAAGTGTACACAGATATGCAAATCCATGCGCTGATATTTCTTATACATGATGCTCCAACAAAGTATACGCAAATAGGCAAACTCCCTATAACTAATGTTGCACACCGCAACCATGATACAAAGTCAACATTTGCAAATCTATAATATCAAATGAATAAATGCATGAGGTTATTACAAATTAACCCAATAGCGAATTACAATATTAATTCTTTACATAACATTGCTCATATCTCAAAATATGCATTGTTACGTGCTTAGGCTCGAATAAGCAGTAACACAGAAAGAGTGAAAACTAACAAGCTTGTAAAACTTTAACAATGAATTTATTAAGTACAATTATTTTCATAAAGTAAATAAACTTACGGTTTTAGAGAATCAAATCCAACATTAATCCAATATAGAATTCAAAAAAATAATCCACTAATGGAATTGCAAGAGTCCTGATAAATAAATGTTCTAATAGTTCCAGGTTCGAATCTTAACGATGTAATCCAAAATGGCTAACAATGACACGTGATGCAGTTCTTGTTTTTAAAATAATCCAAATGAAAATCATAAACACGTCCTTTTCCAGATAAATGGAATAATTCCTCTTGCTACAACGAAATGACACAATTTCCAGTACAAGGCAATTAAAATTATAATTCAAACAGAAAACACAACTATTAACTTTAAAAGCCCAGATTCTACTGAATCTCTCTCCCAGGACAATAATTTAAATACCCGTTTTTTTATGTAAACAAGGGATCACGTGATTTTTCTGGAAGGTCAAAGAAAGAAGCTACCTTCACTAAGTCACGTACTAATAAAATGATCCAGAAGAAAATCAGCCACTAATTACTAAAAATAAAAAGATATTTTTGGATCTAGCCAATCATTTCCAAGGCTTGTTTACACTCTCTAAAGAAGGGTCAGAAATGAGGTCAACAAGCCAAGGTCATCCTGTGTTTACAGCTAGAGTCTAGGTCAGCCTGAATTTTCCAGAATAATCTCCCAATTGATGAATTTTAAACCCTAAATGACAAATTTGGATTTGACAATTAAAAATAAATAAATTAAATCAAATATACGTAACAGCACACACACACACACACACACACACACACACACACACACACACACACATATATATATATATATATATATATATATATATATATATATATATATATATATATATATATATATATATATATATATATATATATAACACTATGAATTAATCAACTACAAATGGTAATTATATGTACTAAAGTATACATACTGCAATAATTAAAGAACACCTACTTTCCAGTAATATTTTACAACAATCTAGCAAATAGTAACCGACCTGTACTGAAGCTACTGGTTATTCCCGGAATAACAATTTTCCCGCCAATATCGAGTGGCGTCGAAGTAGCTTATTTCCTTACAAGAATTCTCCCACTTACGTCACTAGTTTTTGGCAATGTCAATTAGCTGGCTGGACGTCTCCATACATTTTGACGGCGCGAAATTATAGCCTCAGGGACTAGCATACACATGTTGAAATCTGGTTTAATTGTACAACGGGACAGTAGGTAATCCTGAATTTATGACCCTGGCCATTACGAGTCCATGTTGGGAATTATGTACGATCAATTTATTTGTTATTTAATCACTGTGATCAACGATTTCATCAATACTTGATCGAAAAACAATAATGTCCATGATACGGCCTGTAAATAATAGTTGACAAATATCAGCTGGTTTATTAATAATTTCGGGAGAATTATTACCAGATCATTTTCCACCAATCAGAATTTCTAATGGTCATCTCTGACATAATCATTGCCTTTAAAAGTGAGATACATGGCTTTAACCCAGTTCTCATAATTTATATTTTTGATAAACGCACTGCTCTGTACGCTACACGGGCTATCCCTTTGATCCAGAATCAAACACAAAATTTGTTCTCTGTGCTACGTTTTACTGACGAACTCCAGTCCAGCATACCTATCCAGCCTCACCCATGTGTACACATCAGCAAGATACTTACGAAGTCATATGGACAACATTCATTTGCCTACCAGTGCCCAGCTACGTGGAAAGAATTGCCCATTGACATTAGACACAAAGACAGTGATCCCTTTGAAGAGGTCTCTTAAAACTCACTTTTTTGACTGCAGTAACAAACTTAAAGACCTAAGAATGTTTCCTATCTTAAATATTTGTAACATTTTTTGTTTTCCAATTTCATGTTGTTGTTGTTTTTTATTTTTGTATTCATATCATTATAGATGTTGCAAAGAAATTAGAGCTTCTAAAGTTTATGCGCTATACAAAATTTTCATAATTTTCATATTGTATATATTTATCTCTATCGTCATATTCATTCGCGGTTAGATCTATTATTTTTTCTGATCAGTGACTTCAGGGATAGCTTCAGATGTAAATATAGTTCTAACAGACGCATGATAATAGCGACTGCGGTGGTTGTTATGTGTTTGTTTGTTTATATTTTACTGCTTTTATCCACTTCTTTTCTTCTAAATTTAATATATTCTGGATCATTATTATCTGTTATTTCATGTTTAAAAGTAATATAAATATCTTAAATCCAGATATCTCATTCCATTTGATCAGCACATCTGGGATTTAAATATTTATTCATTTCATTATATAGTGCTGAAATTTCTTCTGAATTTCTTGGGTGTTTAGATGTAAGTTTAATATGCTTCAGATGTAACTTTCTCCCTAATATGAATAACCAGAGCGTAAGAAATGTTATAGGTTGAGTGCGTGATGGGTCTATTCCCACTGACCCAGGTCTAACATTCATATCATTAGCCCCTTTTTAGGGGTATGATATGACGACCAAATTAAATAGCGCACTCTGTGCGCATAAATGCCAGGAAGATGTGGCACCATTCCATCTTCCTGGATAAATTAAATCACTACCATATAAATAAATGGCAGTGCAAAATAGTAAATATGACCCTAGTGGCCGGTTTCACTTAGCAGCAGAGAGGGTGAACCCTACAACGTTTTTAGACAAAATTTGATTGAAATCCTAAAACGAGCCGTCCTATAATCTCATTTTAACCAAAAAGAGGGCGAACCCTACAACGTTTTCAGACAAAATTTTGATTGAATCCTTAAAACGATCCTTCCTACGATCTCATTTTAATAAAAAAAATGAACCCTACAACGTTTTCAGACAAAAAATTGATTGAAATCTTAACGAGCCTTCCCTACGAAATCTCATTTTAATTAAAAAAATGAAAACTGAGATTTTTACGATTTTTTAATCAATTTTGCTCGCAACTTGTTGTCATCCACCCTCTCTGCTGCTATGGGTTAACAAAAAATAATAAATGATTTTAACCAAATATTTGATCCAGTCCGATACGATATCGTGTCCGAGGATCATGTAGATTTATTGTTGCGAATCCGTGCGGAGTCGACTGAGCATGACTAAAGAAATCTCGAAATTGATTGAAGTCCATATCAGAGCACCATGTCTGCCAAATATTTCTAAGAGTATGAGTATCAACTCCGTTGAATACAGACAATAAATTGCAGTTATCTCTGATGACTTTTGGAACCTGAGTGTAGCGTTGAGTGACATATATCACGTCAGTGTTTTTGTGACGCCCCCGGGAAAAGATCCTAGCAGGATTTTTTTGTTTATCCAACATTATATCGTCGTATACGACTAAATTGTTAATATCTCCATCAATATCATCAATACTCGGTGCTTCATCGATATCGGTTATAAATTCAATGGCGTTCTCACCCTTAATTTCTGAAGCGTTTTCATTAAAATCTTTTAGCACTTCATAACATCGTTGATCATCTACGCTAGGGGCAATTAAATACAACTTATCCCACTTCATCCATCTCATTATTAAATTGAGTAACAATTGCGTTTTACCGGATCCAGATGGCCCGATTATAATCATCCGGATAGAGTTTGGTAGCGCTGCGTGATGCTTAACCGGTTCTCTTCTTTTAGTCGCTGAAAAATCAATTATATCCATATTTCTATACATAAATTATGGATCTATATTGTGTGAAGTGTAAAACGCGTACTGGCACAGATGATGTGACGACGGTTACAACTAAAAATAACCGATCAGCGCTTTCTGGTAAATGCGTGCAATGTGGTACAAAGAAATTTAGATTTGTGTCTATGAGATCTGATTTAAAAAAAAACGAGGAGGTGATATCGCAGCCAAATTGGCAAAGCTCCCTGGAACCCCATGGGCAAAGTACCCCGGAGAAAAGCACCTTCCCGGATATAGCTACTGTGGACCGGGAACCAGACTTGATATCAGACTCAATAATCAAAATCAACCCAACCCCGGTGAAGAACCAATAAACGCCATTGATAAGGCCTGTCACCTTCATGATGTTGCTTATAAAAGCAGCAATCTGCAACACAGGCATCTAGCAGATGTGAAATTAATTCATGCGTTAAATGCTATTCCTGATAAATCCTTCAAAGAAAAATTGGTTTCATTTTTAATAAAATCGGCTATGAAAAGCAAATTGATGTTAGGTGCCGGTAATTAATAATATGGAATCAATTTATTATTCCCCAAGAGGATACTGGAGGGGTAAATCAGGAGTCCATAAACTCGCTAGCGCTGCAAAAGTGAAAAAAACCACTGCGGCTAATTGGTTATCCAAACAGGCACTATGGCAAATTTATCTACCACCGCCTAAACAGATTAATTTCTCGCATTTTGATGTGACCGCTCCTAATGAAGTTCATCAGGCTGATATATTATTTCTGCCACATGATCGTGGTTACAAATACGCTTTAACCGTAGTTGATATTGCATGTCGATACAAAGAAGCAGAACCGTTAAAAACAAAATCAGCCACTGAAGTCGCTTCTGCATTTGAAAGGATTTATCGACGAGGTCCTCTGCACTGGCCAAATCTATTGCAGGTTGATCCTGGCAAGGAATTTCAGGGTGCAGTGTTATCTACAATGAAACATCATAATGTCACCATACGACGAGGGCATACTGCGCTACATCGCGATCAGGCCATTGTAGAACGATTTAATCGGACGATTGCTGAGCGGTTATTTGGATATCAATACGCAAAAGAATTCATCCAAGAAAAAAGATCCCGTGAATGGGTTAAAAGATTACCATCTGTGATTACTGCACTGAATAACGAGATTACTAGAACAATCAACATGAAACCTATCAACGCGATTAAAAAGAAGTCAATACCCGTACAACCACAAAAAGATTTCAAAGAACCAATTCTTCATATTAATGTCATTGTGAGGTACTTATACGAACCAGGAGAGCTTGAAGGGGGTAGAAAAAGGGCTACTGATCCTATTTGGAGCGTCACTACGCATAAGATATCTACTATAACACGATCAACTGGTAGACCAGCAATCTATAAACTGGATTCAACTGCTCCTCAGCGGGGTTTTACTCGACAACAACTACAGGTAATTCCCGAGGATACTCAATTGCCACCGCATGGTCTTAACTAGCACCGTTGCGTCTATTGCACTCAAGACAAGTCAACATCACATTGTTTCTGACATGACCGAGATTGTTATTTTTTCTGTCTACGGTGAATTGGCGAGGATCCTTATCCGAATACTGCCAACGCATTATACAATTGCAACTCGCGCAGTGATTATTCTGTTGTTGTTTCAGCGTAATTATTAATTTAGCATCAATATCAAATTCTCGTTGTTTTTTTTTGTCCTGTTGTTTGTAACCGGAGAGTTTTTTTATTAATGATGCTAACATCAATATCACTTATTGTTGTGTCATTATCATCGAAAACAATTCTTCGAAGTTGATTTATTCTTCGTACTCTGGATACTGCGAGATAGACTAAATTCGACCATTTGATGTGATTATCCACCATCCAAACAATTGTATCCGATATAGTCAATCCCTGTGAAGAGTGTATTGTTGCTGAGTATCCTAGCGTCCACGGGGATTTATTAGCACGCAATGCATCTTCAACGACATTGATATCAACCAGCACAATATCATTTAATACGAGAATTTGTTTTTCACTCTGTCCTGGAATATCAACTTCAATATTCTGTTTTCGTGTATCCGATGGCCTATAACAAAGGGGTACTGGAAGCGTTGCAAATTTTTCTTTATGCAATTCAAATAACTTCATCTGAAGTGTGTCCCTGACTATTTTTCTACTTGCAATTATCAAATCATTTGGTCTCCATGTTTCCCAGAAATCATTCATTGGAGTTTCTGAAATCACTTCACGCGCTATTTCGCATTGGATTCTATCCGGTTGTAATCTAATTAGCGCTTTGAATTCTCGTAATCGTTCATCAAGTGATCTATAATCAGTGGTGATTTCTTCATAGTAGTCTACAAAACCCCTTAGCCATTCATGTGGAGATGAACCGACAAATGGTGGTGGTTGGCCGTGATCACCGCACATGACGACTTTTGTGTTTTTGTTTAACAACCACTCAAGAAATGTCTGTAATACATCTAATGACACTGTGCATATTTCATCCCAGATTATGATTTCAGGAATGAATTTATCACCCATACGCTCAGGAGTCCATTTGTCACCCTTCCATCGAAAAAAACTATGGTAAGTACAGGCATTTACCCCTCGCTGTATCATCTCTCTGGCGAGTCTGTGAGTCGGTGTTAGCACAATCATGGTTGACCGACGAAATAATTCAATTGCACGAGTTGTCTTTCCTGACCCACCACAACCGTTTAAATAAATTGTCTTGTATCTACATACTGGATCAGATACCGGTGGTGCATTTGAAAATTCTGATTGATTTTCAATACGGTTACAACAAAGATATTTATCATCCATGGCAACGTCTGCGGATTCACAATACTCATGTAGCATCTCCTTTTTAAATCGCCAACGCCCCCAATTTTCTTCGGGATCTGTGAATTTAGCTACAGCTGATTTGTACTTATTGTGTATATACATCGAATCAGTGGCCACTCTAACCGCGGTATTAGGAAATCTATTTATCATCGAAAATAGATTAATAGAAGCATAGGCTAGCATTGAACTTCTCAAATGTGTGTACTGGGAATTATATCCATCACAGTAGGTAACAACCGTACCCATTTTCTCACCATTGGATAGAAAAGCATCCTTACGGGATACAAGTTTTCCCTGTTTCATTAAATCCGCTACAATAAAATCGTATTCAGCGACATCTATGATCAACCGCGAAGAATATTTTGCGTTGTCGTACCGTCCACCTTGAGTGAATTTACCGATTATTCTTCGTCCGAGATCTTTTGCTTGTTCTTTTTTAATTTCAAATAACTTCTTAGACCAATTTATGATTTCTTCTTCACTGAAATCTGGACACTTTTTTCGTAGTTCGCTGATTATACGATCTAGATCGGGTTGTGGTAGCCAAACTTCTTTCTGAGCTCGATAGCATATAATCGCTTCACCGATGATCAACGATATTAGCATACCACAATCAATCATATATCTCAATAGCACTATTGGCATCCAGGCCTTTTCAGATTGGTGTCTACCGAGCCAAACATAACTACACGGATGTAACCCTGTAGCTAATTCGAATGATATCACACGAGCGAATCCGGTTAAATCAAAATCAGGCAATGGTCCATTAATCGCAACACGAGTCATTTCATGCGTGGGGTGTCCAAATCGTTTGAAGTACTCGGCGCATTCCCCATATCCGAGAAAACTTCCGGGATAACACGCGGATATATCAATTGAAATCATACCATCACGTGAGTATTTCGTATTCCACAGTCCTCCATGACCAAATTTGACGCAACTCAATTTAACATCCTCGAGAAAATCACTTCGTGTTGGACGCCATGAGTTTTTTTCTCTTGCGAAGTGAGCTACCACTGATGGAATAGTAAAACTATCCGTGAGTAGTTTTTCATGGGAATTCTCCGGTGAAAAATCACTAGCGATTTTTCTCATTCTATTATCTAATTCTTCAACGCGATATAATTCACCATTTGGTTTTACAAACTGATCGAATCCTATTTCGGGATCTTCATCACTTCTAAGCAACCACACTGACACAGGATCATCCTTACACAATGCATGAATAGCATCAAATAATCTCTCTTCATAGAAAACATCCCCGACGAACTCCTTAGGGATATATTTCACGGTTCGTTCTCGTGGAAATACTGTTACCGCAGGTGTCCACGCGTGTTTATTATGATCAATAATCTGTATTGGTGCTCCATTTTTGTTATATTTCGGTTCGTATAAAACCTCTCCGGTTATCGTCATAACTGTTATTGGAAATCTTAATGATGTTTCTAATTTAGCTATATCAGAAATCTTTGCACCATGCTGTTTCACTGTCAGTTCCCACTCGGTTATTTTCCTACGTCGCAGATCAGTTAGTTTATTTCCTCGGGATGCATTTGTGAAGTGTTCTATTATTCGTTCTGCTACACAATTAAGCCCTGACGAATATTTCATAGGAGCTAGTTTTGCGATATCGGGTTTATCATTTAACGGATATATCCCATAAACCATTGCTGTTACGGGATAAGATCTTTCGTAGTATGGTTTGTCAATGCCGGTTAGAATTCCTGGTTTGGAATCTCTACTCACAATGACAGCTTTTTTATTCTTGAGGATTGGTTCAAATTTATCCCTAATAATCCATTTGCCATCGACTTCAATAATGAATTTGATTCGGAAAAAATACCGTTTTTCCCCAACACGTGAAATTATCACTGCTGCTTTTTCATCATTCATGGTAGCGTCAACAACACCATCAATTCGAAATGTTGACCAACAATAAGATGCTCCATCACGTTTGAATTCAGTAAAACAATCTCTGATTTTACTAATCATGGCTTTATCAAGAATTGTATTCTTTGGTGTATTAGAAACTATATCGAGATTGAATTGAGCATCTTTCCAGGGTAATTTCTTGGACGTTTTTTTTGGATTATCGCGATTAAATCTAGGATTGATTTTTAATAATCTCTTAAACTCTTTCATATTTCCGTCTCTTGGACGTTTTTTGGGTTTATCGAGATTAAATCTAGGATTGATTTTGTTACGTTTTTTGGGTCTATCGATATTAAATTTAGGATTGATTTTTAATAATCTCTTAAACTCTTTCATGTTTCCGTCTATTGGACGTTTTTTGGGTTTATCGAGATTAAATCTAGGATTGATTTTCAATAATCTCTTAAACTCTTTCATATTTCCGTCTCTTGGACGTTTGTTACGTTTTTTTGGTCTATCGAGATTAAATTTCGGACTAATTTTTAATAATCTCTTAAACTCTTTCATGTTTCCGTCTCTTGGACGTTTTTTGGGTCTATCGATATTAAATTTAGGATTGATTTTCAACAATCTCTTAAACTCCTTATCAACATTGAATTCAGCATTTTTCGAAGTCAATCTCTTGAACTCTTTCATGCTATACTAAAAACAAGTGTCTAAATGAAAGATTTATGTATAATGAATCCCTGCAATGGATCAGTCATTGAATTAGACAAATAGTATAGTATACGAATGACCCAAGAATTCAGACAGCACCCTGTGAGTACAAATTATGAAGCATCCAGTGATGGTGTTGTAAGAAACCGTAGACTGAAGAACCCAGTTGGGAGGGATAATGGTATGGGGTATTTGATGTTTACTGTTGGAAAGAAGAAATATTACAATCATCGTTTCATATTTGAATGTTTCCATGGATTGATCAAAGATGGTTTTGTTATTGATCATATCGATTCTAATCCGAAGAACAATTCCTTATCAAATCTTCAAGCAATCACACAGAGTGAGAATTCCAAACGAGGAAGGACTGGCAATTGTTCAAAAAAAACGAAACCAGTAAAATCTTTGAATACGATAACTAACGAAGAAAAAATATTTCAATCAATATATGAAGCCGGCAAGTATTTCAATATTTGTAGACCCTCAGTACGATATGTTGCAGAGGGGGTTTGTCGATCTGCGATTTCAAAAGGGACGGGACAAAAAATTCGATTTAGTTATGTCTAATGCGTCATATTTTTCATTTAGAAATATATCATTATTATAGAATAATGAATTCTGAAAACATGAATAGCATCATATCCGAGATTTCAAAATTGAAAAGTTGGGATATTGAACTATCAGATGGGTTAAATCCTGATCAAATCATGTCTGATTTTCAGGATATAGAATACGGAGTTAGCACTAACAAGTATATGCTACCAAAGAAGTATGCGCTCATCAAGAGAATTCAGAATTCTATTCGGGACTCTCTCGCATTTTCCAGTGACGTAAGTGTGTTCGCTCCGTTGTATACCATCGTAGAACGAATACGAAAAGAATTGGGGTACGAATACGAATTGAAAAAGGAGGTTAATTCTAAAGTTAGAAACCTACGGGCGTTAATTCAAGAAAATGAACAATTTTGATTGACCATTTATCATTATTTGATTGTGACCGACCATTTATCATATTTGATTGCCCAACCATTAATCATTTTTTTTAGAAATAGAAAAGTGGCGAAACTATCAGTATTAATTATTTTTATATACAATTATGATACTTTCGCCATCAATGATAGGATGAAATAACACTTCCATGGTGGTATCAAAAATCATCCGACATGTCAAAAAAGTGAGGGAACTATCAGTATTAATTATTTTTATATACAATTTTGATAGTTCCCTCATCAATGATAGAGCTGTTAAAACACTTCCATGACCGTATCAAAAATCATCCGACATGTCAAAAAAGTGAGGAAACTATCAGTATTAATTATTTTATATACAATTATGATACTTACCTCATCATTGATAGAGCTGTTAAAACACTTCCATGACCGTATCAAAAATCATCCGACATGTCAAAAAAGTGAGGAAACTATCAGTATTAATTATTTTATATACAATTATGATACTTTCCTCATCATTGATAGAGCTGTTAAAACACTTCCACGGTGACTTTGTCACTGGTGTTAGGTCGGGATTGAAAAATTGTTTTACAATTGAAAAATTGTTTCTGATTTCAAATAATGGTCAATGAAGCATTAACAACCCGATTGGCTCGTGAACGATTAGATGCAATTAAGAGATTTGTACCAATTCGTGACTCTGTACGGAATAAACTACAACAACGACAGAGTCTTCAGACTGATTTTGCTGCGGGATCTGAAGAATTGTTTAAACCAGTAACCACAGCAACGAAGGAGATAGAGCGTGCTATACTGGGAGATGATCCTGACGGTAAAAGAAAAGAAGAGGGTCTTATTCCTGTGTTAGAAAAAATAGCAAAAAGAACTAAACAAACAAAAAAATCCTTGCAATCACTTCCTCAGGATATATCAACCGCTTCGAAACGAACATTTAAAGGATTTCAGGAAGAACTAGTTAGTGGACTACCTAAATCAATTATATTTACCGAGAGCGCTAAACAACAAATTCTCAACGAGGATATAGATAATTTAGGTGAATTCGCTGCTAACAGCTATGATTCACAAGAGAAGTTTTTCACGGACAATTATTCGGATTATAGAATGTCACATAATGAATGGGCTGATATAGTGTATGAAATAAATACTGGGGGTTTAGATAGAAGGATGAAAGAATACAGAGACTTCAAAAGAAAATTTCAACTCCAAATAAGACAGCCATACGATGAGAAGAAATTTCTGGGGAGTGGTCTAGTTGGAAACGCTAGCGTTTCATGTCCTGGTAGTGTTCTCAGTGATATATCACGATTAGAGGTTCTTGTAGGAGGGTTCCGAGCCGGAATTAACTCACCGGAAATAATTAATGAAGCAGCTGATATCTGTAGACGATTATTTCAGGGTGGTATCATGGATATCAGCACATATCGAGATTTCATTGGCGAGTTAGTGGAAAGTGGGTATCATAGTGACTGAATTGAAAAGTCATTCGATTAGATAAATAACAATTGAAAAATTGTTTCTGATTTCAAATAATGATCATACACTACAATCATGATAAACCAACCCCCGTCTACGTAGTTAATTCACGGTTTCCGGTTTATAGAGCATACTACGGAGATGGTTTAGGTAATACCATTTTAGGGTTATTTGCGAGAATGGCTCCAAAAGTGATGCCGTTGGCTAAACAATTAGGAATGAAAGCAATTGATGTTATTCGTGATAAGGGTATTGGTGCTGTTGGAGATCTTGCTGGAAAAGCGTTTTCAACTGCGAAGAATAAATTAACATCATTAGTGAAATCACGGATGAAATCCAAAGGATTTTCAAAACCGTTACCGTCTACAGCGGAAATGCCTGCAAGTGTTAGTAGAATTATAAATAACGCAGTAGATGAAAAATTAGCATCGATGGTGACTCCCTTGATAAATCAAGGGGACCAAAATAACATGATAGCAAACATGATAGCGGGAAGTGGCTTTAAAAAACCACGATGATGAAATGGAAAATCGCGATTTAGACTCTGATAAATAGAATAAAATGTTCAAAAGGTCACCTGATCCAGCATTTGATATGGATGCCCCAGTGCGTAAAGATGATTCTGTACGCGATTTTCAATTTTATTCTTATCACGCAGTACAACCAGATCTCCGATCGCGAATTGAACTTCAAGTTCATGATACCAGTAAATATTTTCTACCGTGTGAGGCATTTATCGAAATCGAAGGAGAACTTGTAACAAATGATGCTGCTCATAATGATCCACCATATGACAATAACCCAACTATCAAAGTTGGTTTTGTTAATAATGGGATCATGGCGTTATTTGAAAGCGCTAGATATCTCATTGATGGAAAGGAAATTGAATCCATTGACCGTGAAGTTGATGTGGCCACAACAATCATAGGGTTAGCGAGATACTCTGATGATTATACAAGATCAGCTGGTCCATCTATGATGTTTTCTAAGGATATTACTGATTACCCTGAACACAACCAGTATTCTAGAGTCAAGGCAACACAAGCTACCGCAGTTGATCCAGCACCAGCCGGATATACAAGACCAGCTGGTACTTTTGATGTCATAAATAATATTACTAACTACAACCTAGGGTTTGCAACACGCGTATTAACGTTGCAAGGACAGCGTCGACAATTTTCATGTGCAATTCCACTGCATCATATATTCGGATTCTGTAGAAATGTCCGAAAAGTTATTTATGGAGCTAAACACACAGTAGCGCTTGTACGAAAGGGTACTGATAATGATGCAATATGGCATGATGCTGGTGTTGCTGATGGTAAAGTCATTTTAACAAAACTAGCATTGTGGATGCCAGTGTTAACTCCATCAATCACAGCAGAAGAAAAATTGTTATCATTTATGGAACAAGGAGGAAAATCATTGTTGAGTTGGTTATCAGTGACCACTGATATTAAACTAGATAATGTTGATGATATATTTACTTGGCATCTGGCATCAAAACAAGGTGTTTCAGCTCCACGTCATATATTTGTGGCGTTACAGAATAATGCACGAGTTGGTAATCAACAACGAAGTCATATGATATTTGATCAGTTAGGTGTTAGAGAGGTCTCACTGAGAATAAACGGACAACAGGAACCATCTGAAGATGTACAACTTGATTACACTCACAACCATATTGCACGTGTATATCATAACCTGTTGTCATTTATGGCACGTGATCTAAATGTGGATACTGGTTTGCAAATATCACAATTGGATTTTAAAAGCCTCTATCCGATCTATTACTTCTCACTGGAACATCTCGATTTGATGAGACAATCTGTCGTTGATATACACTTTAGAGCCCGTGTAACCCGTCCTGGTGGTATTGCTAATTACAGAGCGGTTGCTGTCATTCTCAGCGACAAATCAATGCTACTTGAAGGTGTTGGTGGAAGAATGAGAGTGGTAGATGCCCCAGTAGAAAATCTTTGATTGATTTTCTCGATTTTTCATTGAAATTGTAAACGATTTAGAATCAATCAATTATGTATAACATGTCATATAGTGTTATTAGTGTTGCGTTAACTCCTGGTCAAATCAAAAAATTGCAATCAGAATCGGCTAAAAAATGTGGAACCACAATCACGTTGAAACCTAATCAAATGACTGGTGGTGCAAATAAATTATCGCTGACAACTCGTCAGGTGAAACATTTCAATGATGCACTTGTAGCAAAAAAGGGTGTTCAGATTACTCTCTCTGCGGCTGCTATCAAAAATATGATTAAAACAGGCGGTATATTCCCGTTGTTAGCTGCGATACCAGCATTGATTTCAGCAGCAGCCCCAGCGGTGGCTAAAGCGGCAGCGTTAGGAGCCGTTGGTACTGCAGCAGGAATGGCACTAAAGAAGGCAACTGGGAAAGGATATAAAAAAAAGGGAAAGGGTCTAAGACTACCAGGAACCCCGTATTCGTGGTACAGCGGAAAGGGTCTAAGACTAGGACCGGTTTATTAATTCAGAAATCTTCGATTTCCAACCCAATTGTTGAGGAGTCTATGACTCGGGAATCGAAGATTCCTATGTCCAATTTTGATTTACTCGATGCTGCTAAAAAACTCGCGATTAAAAACTTCAGAGGTGTCTTTATGAAAGATCAATTACCACATCAACCAAACAGCGATGAAACCGGAATCATTAATTTAGATAACAGCACCGGACCTGGAACTCACTGGGTTGCATACGCTATTGATCCACGTGGGATTGTCTATTTTGATTCATATGGATTAGCCCCACCAAAAGAGTTTTTGCGTTATATAAAAACCCTTCCAATGAAGACTTGGTATTCTACGCTACCAACACAAACGATGATTGACCCACCAATATGTGGCAGCGAAGTATTAAATGTCCTTGATGCTATTTCTAACTCCTTGAGTAACCCAAGCGGAAAACCACCACATGTTGTCGTGAATGAATACACTAGTAATCGCTTTTTAGAGAGAGAAAGAGTTTTACAATAACATGATTGATATTTGGGGGAGATCTTTGAAACCCAAACCCGATGACACTGCGACAGGTGATGTAAAAAAACTAATCAAAGATGAAATAGCTGAGACGTTAAATTTAGCAAGTGTTGACCCGAACGAAATAGTTGTATTTCAGGACAAACAGGGTAAATTGAAATCCAGTGATGTATCATTGAATGACATTTTGATACGGCAGCGCGACGCCGCTGAAAACTCTATTGCGCTGTATTCCAACGACGGACGACTTAAACCAGGTGCACTTGTGTCTACGATCACTGATAAGATTGATACCCATGACAATGAGTTGAAAAATTCTGTGTTGGAACTAGCAACACTTCAATCTAAAATTGAAGAACACGGAAAACAGTTTACATCATTTCGTAGAAATATCATTGATAAATTTATTGGAACCCCGTTAGATAAAATTGAAATAAAACTCCCTGATATTAAAAAATCCATCGATGAGACGAAAAACTTCATCGAAGCCGTCAAAGGTGATTTTTCGAGGATGATAACAATCATTGAAAAAACAAAAATTCCTCATGAGAAAACCAATAACGTCGTGTACACAATCCAACACGGATCATTTGCGTGGACACCTACAAACAATAAATTAGATATCACTGCAACAGTTAAAGGTATTTATCGATTAACACTAGTAACACCATTGACTCAATTTAATATATCATCGTCGAGTTCATCCGGGGTCAATAATACGATTTCAACTATCATCGACAAGGATACAACTGAAAAGTTCACTATAACAGCTACTGATAAAAATTTGATTGGGGTTTCAGCAACCTGGTATGTGGAATTCGTAGCGGATTTAAGTAAATAACTAAATTGAAAGGAAAATCGTTCGGATTTCACAATTGAAAACACTAGTATTTTTAAAATAAAAATGATTTCATCAACGCATTGTCGCTATGATCAGGTCAGAGAATTTCAAAATAGACTCAAAACCCTCACTGAGGAGTATCAAATAAAAATAAAAAAATACCGACGAAGAATCACCGCAATTGATGTTATTGTGTACTCGGTGTCAAGCGTTCTCGCTGGCGCCGGAATAATACTTGCATCGGTTACAATGATTGCCCCGGTTGTAGTTCCAATTTGCATTTCTGCGGTGGCTACAATCGGGGGTATATCAACCGGGATAGCAAAAAAGATATCATCATGCAGCCAGAGTAAACTGCAGAATTACTTAATTCAATTTCATATTGCATCAACCGCATATTCGCAGTTATCCCTGATGATATCGTCGTCACTCGATAATACAATTATATCAGATAGTGAATTCTCAGCGATGGTCAGTATTTTTGATTCAGCGATATCAAAATTAGAGCAACAACATGAATATAATAACAATGACAACACCGATGGAATTAGAAAAAACAAACCCAAAAACCAAAATGATCTCAATAATCTCAACCATACCAGATTGTGAGTTCTCAGTGATGGTCAGTATTTATGATTCCTCGTTACCAAAATTAGAAATAAATCATGAGTATAATAACAATGACGACACCGATGGAATTACTTCAACGAGTAGTGGAGAACACGAACCCAGTACAAACAAGCATGATATCAATAACATCAACGGAACCAGAGTTTAGTGTGAATTTCCCTAGCCCAGTCCCCGTGAAGGAGATAGCGCTAGCAAAATTACGAGTATACCACAGTTGGCCTAATATCAGATCAAAATCATTTGGTGGTCAACAACCGAATAATTCACTGGTATTTGCAAATAAGAATAAACCCGACGGAACCCCAGACTGGAAAGTTGTTTCCATACCAACCGGGTCATACCAAATCGAACAAATCAATAATGAATTCGCGCGTAGAATAAAATCGATTACTGGAGTAGAGTCAAAAATCGCTATAACAGTTCATGAACCGACGCTATCATCCGCAATTGAGATAAACTCAGAAGAATACGTCATAGATATATACCAAAGCTCAATAAGAACAGTGTTAGGTTGGCCTGAATTACCACCAGGGGGGAAAACCGTTGATTTACCAGAACCACAAAATACTGATTATATCACCGACAGAATAAAACCTGATAATCCAATAAGGAGTTATAAAGATCACGAGTTTACTATAGATTTCTTTGGTCTCGGATACCGATCAACTAGAGGAGAGTTGCCAGGGGGTAGAATAGAGGGATATCATTTTGTTGACGAACCTAAAATCGTTAAAAATTTCACAGCAATGAATAATGATTTATCGCTGTTGTTAATATCTCTTAAATCCGGCTCTCTCACCCGAGATGAATTTATCAGCGTCGTAGAAACATGCAATAAAATTATCGACGATATGGAAACATTTAACCTAAAAATTATTCAGGATATATTAGATGACGATAATCCCCTATCGAGAACAGAATTTGCAAAACAATATAAATTTCCCGTGAATAATATTCCGACATTCAAACTACCGGGATATAACGTACCGGAACTAAAAAAACTTCTCAGTGACACCATCGATGTTGGTTTTAAAATAATTCATGATGCATGGAAAAAAACAGCATCACAGGAAATAAAAATCCTCAAACATAATAATGATCCAGATGGTGGTGGTAGGCATATCGCTCCGTTCAACGTAAATATATCCTCAGTGATTGCGCTCAATTTAGTATGTGATGTTATCGAAGGAAGCTATCAAATTAATCTCGAACGATCAAAATCAAGCTCAGCAGGGGTATATTCTTTATTCGTTTGCACCAACAGCTCCTCCAGGATTCCTAATTATTGAAAACCCAATTAATCCTGTCTACATGCGATGCCATAATAATTCATTAACCAGAATTAATTTCAAACTCACCGACCAGTCAAATAATCTGATTGATTTACAAAAGGAGGTGTTAGCGATTAGTCTGTTTGTGAGATCCTAAGGACTGGATCAAATCATTTATTATTTTTTGTTAACCCATAGCAGCAGAGAGGGTGGATGACAACAAGTTACGACCAAAATTGATTAAAAAATCGTAACAGTCTCCGTTTTCATTTTTTTAGTTAAAATGAGATTTCGTAGATTTTTAAGATTTCAACGAAATCCTACGGATCGTTTTAAGGATTCAATCAATTTTTTGTCTGAAAACGTTGTAGGGTTCGCCCTCTTTTTGGTTAAAATGAGATTATAGGACGGCTCGTTTTAGGATTTCAATCAAATTTTGTCTCAAAACGTTGTAGGGTTCACCCTCTCTGCTGCTCACTTTAAATCCAACTATTCAAGAAATGTTGTTGTGGAGTTTGACGTATTAGGATTCTTGATTTTTGCTGAGGAGATTGCAGTTTTTGATGTGGAGATTGTGCTCTGTTGTACAAGCGCAAAATAATTATGTTATTCATTCAAAAAGGCAACAGCATCCCATCGGACCTGGTGTGTAGATATATGCCATCAGTGGACGAGTGAAAGGCGTAGGACAAAAGCAAGGAGAAGAAGATCCCGAATAGGTTTGGTGCCAGCACACAGCCCTGCTTCACGCCGCTGTTAACTGGGAAGGAGGCTGAGAAAGGTCCATCATACAAGACTGTTCCTTTCATATCTTCATCGAAAGAGATTATAATGCTCTGGAGTTTTGGGGGTAACCGATCTTACTAAGAAGTTCAATAAGGCCCTTCCTGCTAAGTCAAAGGCCTTGGTAAGGTCGATGAACATCATGTAGAGTGGTTGACCCTGCTCTCTGCTCTTCTCTTGAAGTTGTCGATGGGAGAAGATCATGTATGTTGTCGACCTGCTTTCTCTGAAGCCGCACTGGGATTCTGGGTACACACGGTTCGCCTGCAATTGCAGCCTGCTGAGTATGATGCGGCATACAATTTACCAAGGATGCTCAGAAACGAGATCCCTCTGTAATAATTACAGTCACTGCGGTCGCTCTTGTTTTTTGCAAGGGTCACAATTGTGGCGCCGCGCATGTCATGAGTGACTGCTCCTTCCTCTCAGCAGTAGTTCGTGCAGTGGTTGAAGCAGTGTTGATTTCCCACGTTTGATAGCTTTGGGCGGGATGCTGTCACTACCTGGTGCTTTGTCATTTGGGAGGGAGTCAATTGTTTTGCTGAGCTCTTCTAAGGTTGGCACTTGGTCGAGCTCCTCTATGGTGGGCAGATTCTTTATGCTGCTGAGGGCTGCATCGGTGACTGACGTTTCTCGGGAGTATAGCTCCACGCATCTTTTGCCCACGGTCTGTGATTTTGTCTCCCATCAACGATTTCAGTGGAGCTATCCCTTGCACTGTAGGGCCTAGTGCCTACTTGATGCCACTGTACATACCTTGGATGTTTCAGGACTCGGCACTGCGTTAGATTCCTTCGCACAGTTGTTGCCAGTTCTCGTTCACACTGTCTAGCAATGCCTTGGGTGTTACTTCTGGCACTTTTAAGAGCAGTAAGCGTTAGGGCATTTTTTGTAGGCTATAAAGGCTTTTCGCTTCTCCTCGATTAGTGGTTCCATCCTCGATAGGTGTGCACTGAACCAGTCCTGACTGGGTCGTTCCGTTTTGCCAAACGTGGATATGGCTGTTCTACAGATATCACCCTTCATGGCGTTCCAATTGGCTGTGGCAACGTGTTGGAGGGGACCGACATCTATGCAGTGTTTAAGCGGTGGGCGTCCTTTTGGTTTTGAGCGGTGTACTGTGTGTGGCTGTACTCGCACCATGCTGCACACGAGGGCATGGTCGGAGTCGCAGTCTGCACTGTGGTAGTTTTTGGTGGAGAGGACGCCGTTGAGGGCAGAGCGCCTGGTGATGACTAAGTCGAGTTGGTGCCAGCGATGGAACCTGTGGTGTTTCCGTGACACTTTGTGTTGTAGCTTCCACTTGAAAAAGGTGTTTGTGATCCACAGGCCATATTAGGTGCACAGCTCCAGCAGTCTCTGACCGTTTTCGTTTGTCTTTCCAGTACCATGATATCCGAGACAGGTAGGCCATGACTCGTTATCCTCACCTACTCTGGCTATAAAGTCGCCGAGGAGAAATAGTGGTTCGTATTTGGGGCATCCTTTGATCTGCTCGTCCAGCTGTCCATAAAACTGATCCTTTGTGTCTTCTGAAGAAGTGAGGGTGATGGTGTAAACACTGATTGCAGTAGGCCAGACGATTGTTTTTGATGGCGAAGCCTACTCAATACTGACGGAGCTCCTCAGGTTCTTCCAGAAGATGGTGTAGTTTTCCTCTTTGAGGCAGCCACTAGATGGGAGCCTGATTTCCTGGAGGGCAGCTATGCTGATATTTAGCCTGGTGAGTTCTCTATCGATGATGGCAGTTTTCGTTTCCTTATGTCGTCCACTTCTCTGAGGTCATCGAAGATGCCTGTGCACATTCCAGCTTGCAAATCGAATAGCTGGAGTCTTCTTTATTGGTTTCTTATTTCTTTTGTCTGGTGTGGAATTTCCGTCTGCTTGTCATGTTGAGCAACACACTGAGCTCCTGACACCCACTGGAACAGACAGATGATGGCGGGTCAACACCTTATTGACCGGGGGCTGCCAGGCTTGATGCAGGCGGTAGTTGGTCAGTGAGACACTATGATCCCTCCCACCGTCAAAACTGATCTGTGGCGCCCCTTCCCTATGCCAATCGGGTGGGACTTATATTCCATAAACTGTCAGCTTCCGTGTTGTTTCCTCACTCAGTAGTGAGACTGGAGTGAGCTCTCCAGGGCGCAAGCCTGGGCGTGGAATATGGAGATATTGGGCTTCCCAGACGTCAGGATTCCCCTCTCGTCCTTGCTGGTGGGGTCCAAGGAATGCTGAACATGACATTTGGCACCAGTTTGGATGCAGGAGCTGCTGGAAGGAAGTTGAAGTAGACACCCAGCCGCCTTGGGGGCTCCACTCCAGATTTTCTGTCTGGGTTTACTGCCATAGCCTTTCCTTCTGAAGATTCCAGAAGGCATCGGAGCCATCATCCAATGGATGGGACTTGAATCAGAGATTCCTATTTCTAGATGAATTGCCTTGACGAGGCTAACGAGCTTCATCTGCCTGGGTTTGGAGTCAGAGTTTCCATTCTCTTAGACTGGCTGCCTGCCAAGGCTAATGAGCCCAGTCTGCCCACCCAGTTATACCGTAAGTATCAATAAATAGATGTAGAGATAACCATAGTGAGGCCATATTTTAGAATAAGTATCAATAAAAAGATTTCAAGAGGCCATATTTTAGAATAAGCATCAATAAAAAGATTTCAAGAGGCCATATTTTTCATCTGAGCAGTACCATTTACACATAGTATGAACATCAAATCGTATAAAGACTTGTAAAAAACTTCACGTCAATATAACTTTCTGTTCTGGAGAAGTAGCAATAACAAGACTGTCAAGATGTCTGATGTTAAAATGACACAATTTTCATTTAGACTATCTAGTCCTTGGGATGAATGTGTGTGTCAAGTTTCATGAAAATAATCTTAGATGTTTTGGAGTAGAATCTATAAATCTGTGGTAGTCATCCCATAATCTTTTCTGGTCTATGATCAGTAGAACTAAAAACAAAAACACAGACACAAGCAATTGAACAAATAAAATTAATTTATTTTTTGACATAATTTTATGCATTACATTCATAAACACATTCACATACTCATGCACACATAACATCTTATAAAGGAACTATGCAGTTCACAGGCCACAACTTGAGTGATAAATCAGTATGTTTATAAATTCTGCCTTACACAGGGTAAGAGCTATTACAAACTTTTGTAACTTGCATGATTTAATATGTATATAAACAGAAATGTCACAATAGTAATCACTCACAAACATATACTGTACAACTATGAGTCTTCTCCACTCATTTTTTTTAACATATCGTAACATATCAGAATTCAATATTTGTAAAAAGGATGGTCTCAACACAGTAAATGAAATTGATGTCATCGACACAGAAAATAGTCAATCGTATTGACACAGTACATGATAAGATGATAGCACCAACACAGTATATGAAGTTACTGGTATTGATACAGTAATGAAATATTGATGGTATTCACATAGTATATGAAACTGACAGAATCAAAACAGTATATAATGATGGCATTGACACAGGACATGTAATTGACACAACAGCATCATCACATAATATGAAGTTGATAGCACTGACACAATAAATTAAATTACTGTATTGACACACTATATGAATTCGATTGCATCAACATAATATATGAAGTTGATGGCATCAACAATATATTAAATTGATGGAATTGACACAATTAAGTTGATGGTACTGGCAGATGACATGAAGTTGATGGCATCAACACAATATATTAAGTTGATGGCATCAACACAATATATGAAGTTGATGGCATCAACACAATATAAGAAGTTGATGGCATCAACAATATATTAAATTGATGGAATTGACACAATATATAAAGTTGATGGTACTGGCACATAACATGAAGTTGATGGCATCAACACAATATATTAAATTGATGGCATCAACATAATAGATGAAGTTGATACTGGCACAATATAGTAAGATGATGGCATCAACACATTACATTCTTTAATATTTCTGCAATGAAGTCATTTAAAACATAACGATTCTTGGGGGGATAATTTGTCCTATATTCTACCAGCTCAGCAGATATGATAAAAAAAATCACATTTAATTAGGGGTGGATGAATCTACTTCAGATGGAGGATTTAATTTTTTCATTTTTGTGGGTAAAGAATATACAAAATTAAATTGAAGAAAAAAATAGAATCACTGCACAACATCATGGTAAAAGGTGTAACTAACTATTTTTTATAAAACACACAAAATTGCATGTTTACACCCAAAGCCTCAAAAATTTTGATCAAGGATTTCATATTTAGCTTATCTACCAGCCCTCAGAAGAAAAAGTGAACACACATGTAAGAATGTATAGTAAAGTATCCTGAGCTACTAAAACGCAAATTCTACTCACAAAATACATTTGAAACACATCCCAAAACTAATATTCACTCTCAGTGCATTATACTTGACAGCAAGAGGGCACTTGTTTTTGACTGCTATTTCATTCCCTATTACTGAATGAGAATGTTTTAATTATTTATCCAGTTAGATATTTTTATCACCAAAAACTCATTTGGATATATTGATAGAACTACATCGGTCTGTCAAAAGTCAAAGTTATATCAGTCTCTGTCAAAAGTCACAGTTGTAAGATCTCTGTCAAAAGTCAATGTTATAACAGTCTCTCTCAAAAGTCAATGTTATATCAGTCTCCGTCAAAAGTCACTGTTATATCAATCTGTCAAAAGTCAAAGTTATATAAGTCTATTTCAAAAGTCAAAGATATATAAGATCTCTGTCAAAAAGTTATATCAGTCTCTGTTAAAAGAGAATGTAATATCAGTTTCTGTCAAAAGTCAAAGTTATATCAGTCTTTGTCAAAAGTCAAAGTTTTATCAATCTCTGTCAAAACTAAATGTTATTTGACTGGCTTCATAAAAAAGATTGTCCTGGCTATGTTTAATCCAATAGGACTTAATTTTTCCTTTTCTTTGTAACAAAATCATTATTTAATCACCACCTTGTTCAGACTGAAAAAAGGTCTTAGACTATTAGTTGAGAATGGTCAGTAATGGTTTCAAATACTGATGAAGGCAACTGATGTGAAACTCAACCGCTCTATACACTATTAAGACTGATAACACAGATTTCAAATATCTTTTTAAGTGCCCTCCCCTCCACCCTCAGTACCTCTACCCTAAGCACTACCTAGCAGGCCACAACCTCTCCTCTCCTTTGCAGAACTGGATATTAACATCATAAAAATGTGCTTTATTTTTATTTATTCATTGATATGAATGTTCATTTAGTGCTGAATACACATAAATGTGGTTGTTTTTTGCTTTTCCAAAAATATGACACCCCTGGCAGTGAATCATTAAATTGCCAAAAATACAGAGTGATCTAGTGATGTACCCATGGAGTCCAAGAAATGCCTATTTGTCTGGTGATGTACCCATGGAGTCCAAAAAACTGCCTATTTGTCTGGTGATGTGCCCATGGAGTCCAAAAAAATGCCTATTTGTCTGGTGATGTACCCATGGAGTCCAAAAAACTGCCTATTTGTCTGGTGATGTACCCATGGAGTCCAAAAAAAAATGCCTATTTGTCTGGTGATGTGCCCATGGAGTCCAAAAAACTGCCTATTTGTCTGGTGATGTACCCATGGAGTCCAAAAAAAACTGCCTATTTGTCTGGTGATGTACCCATGGAGTCCAAAAAAATGCCTATTTGCCTGGTGATGTACCCATGGAGTCCAAAAAAAACTGCCTATTTGTCTGGTGATGTACCCATGGAGTCCAAAAAAATGCCTATTTGTCTGGTGATGTACCCATGGAGTCCAAAAAAATGCCTATTTGCCTGGTGATGTACCCATGGAGTCCAAAAAAATGCCTATTTGCCTGGTGATGTACCCATGGAGTCCAAAAAAAACTGCCTATTTGTCTGGTGATGTACCCATGGAGTCCAAAAAGTGCTCTCTTGCTCACTCCTGTTGAATATTCTCAGAGCAATATTTTATCTAACTGTTTGGACTTGGACCAATTATGTAGTTTGTATGTTAATGAACATGTTGATTAGTTGGTTTTAACAAATCCTTGGATCATATGATGCTGAGGAAATTGGAACTACATGAGTAATATTTATGTACAGATTTACTTTTATGGATAACACATCGTTCTCCACCTCATTATAATTTGGTGGAAGCTTTTTTAAAATATGTATTATATAAAGACTATCTTGCACAAATGTTGACATAGACTGATATATACAAATCTGCATTCCAAACATAATGTTAGGATTATTCAATGCAGATTATTGCAATAAAATACAGAGTTACAAAATTAGTTGCCATACTAATATCTTTAAAAAAAAACAACAAAAAAATTAGAAAAGGCAAGAAAATTAGCAAGAGAAGAAAAAAGATAAGATAATCAGGATATCATATAATCAAAGTATTGATAATATGGATGGCTTGGAGGATGAAGAGATGATGAAAATCAACTGTAAAATACAGATAATCATGTTCCTTTTTAGAATCTAATGCAAAATATCCTTCAAACAAGTGATCTGAATTTTAAATGTTTCATTTCTGTTTGGTTTTTTTGCACTAAGAAGTGATTACAAAATTCTATAAAATAATTGATTGTAAATATGTAAGTAATTACCTTTTATGAGCATCTTGCACTGACTGTTTCTACATATAGTGGACAAAATAACATCAAGGGAAGTAATGAGTATGGATATAACCAACTTTAAGCATTGAAATTTGAGTTATGTCCCCTGATATAGCCAGTTTTCATGACCAACCATGAAGTGAAGAGGCGATATCTGGAGAAGCAATGATGGTGATGACATCATGTAAAAATCAAAATTAGAGAGATTAGAGCCAGGATAATCTTGCTGTCTTATTAAGTTAAAAGGCAAGTCATAAAAAGTTATCCACGTTTATTAGTGAAAAAAATTATACTCTTTCTGTGGTAAAATTAATTGTTTTCTCATCCAAAAAGAGCTTATACAAAATGATGTGAACTGTACAGTGATGTATAGTCATTAAAAGTATGTTCTATTATATATAGTCATAGAAATATTATGTCTATCATAGCTAAGTATATAAGATCAGCAAAAAAAACCAGTAATATTGCTGTTTTTTGTACTTTGATGAAAAAAAGACCTTAAAAGAAACTCTCCAAAACATGTTTTACTAAATTGCATTTGAAATTTGCTTATCTGAATAAAAGCCCATCAAAGTTTAGAGAACACTAATACATTATTATTATTATTTTTTGGGGGTGGGGGTGGTTATACTATTTTCCTAAGATGAGATGACAAAATATATAAACTAAGGTATATTACTCTTTATTGCTCTTATTACTATCATTTCTTGAGAATAATTTTCTTGAAATAAAAACTCTTCACAGAACACTAGAGAAAGTATGGTAACATTTAAAGCATTTTGGAGGAATCATTGAAATGATTTTCTTTGAAAAGCATTTTCTACTTGTATTTCATACAATACCATCAGCAGAACAATACCCTAAAGTGAAAACTACAATAAGGTTGAATTACTTACTTTTAGAGTTGCCTAACTGGCTCAATGTATATATTATTATCAATTCTAGTGAGACCATAATTTTTAAACAATTATATTAATAACAAAAATGCTAATTGGTACAAGAGAATGGACAACATGCCACAAAGCATGGGGATAAAAGCCATCCAAGCCAAACATATCTCATTTCTTTGAGGCTGTAGTGAATGAACTAATATAATATACAAAAATATTCATAGAAATAAAAAAAACATTTGATTTTAAGATCCACATCTGTGGCTAACATTATGGGAAATATTACCCCCCACCAACCAGTAATTATTTACAAAATATTTACAAAATACCCGCATCTCCTTGTTGCATTTCAATACAAAATGGTATGTAGAAAAATGTGATTGCATTACTTTACAACTGTTTAGAACCGAGATCAAAACATTTGTTAGCTTAAACTAGATGTGGTAAAAATTATGAAGATCATGTTACATATTACATATCAATATCACATGTTATGCTCTGGATTAAAATTTAGCCAATATTAGCACCATACATAACAGAGGTCTAGACGATCCAAGCTTTTCTCCTGAAAACATTACTCTTTATGTCTAGAGTGAAAATATCCTAAAAATCTATCCTGAATTAGAATGCTATATAATAAAATAGGCGACTGTAAAATATGATATGTGAACCAGACTACTTTAAAGTCTGACAAGCTTAGCATACTGGGTCATTACATAATAAATCAGCCAGGCTTGACAATGGGTAGTGGTCCATTGAATTAATTTAATAAACCATTGACAGTTGGGGGTTAGGTAGCTATGCTACCAGATTCATCAGTATGATGTATAAATATAACTGCAATTCTTCAATTCAGTTATCAAGACATTTTTTTAATCTGATAAAATGGCATCTAGTAACATAAAAAAGCAGTGTTCAAGATATATAAAAATTGTCTGATTTAAAAAATTGGCTGCAAAATAAAACAAAAATTTTAAAAAAGTGTAAATATGATGTGGAGTGTGTCAAAACCAAGAAATGATGTGGAAATCCATTAATAACTCAAAAGAGTAAAATTAACAATTCATACTTATGCATATAGGCTTTTTTGAATTCTCGTTCACTCTATACTCTTTAGACCTCAATAATTAGAAAATGATGTTGATACGAAATGTGTGAAAATAAAGTACTGTGATAGAAAGACAATGCAATATGATTGTATCAAAACTATTGCTCTGATGTTAAATTGGACAATAAAATTAAATTAGTAAACTCTTATAAAATTGCACAGAATTGAAACTGACCCCAAAAAATTTAAAAAATAAAAAATGGGTGAAAAATCTTGCTACATTGAAATAATCCTATTTTCTGCATATAAGGTACCTTCAAGAACAAAGTGGTAAGAGGTTAAGCAAGATTTGGATATTTTATAATACAAAAATATAGCAAGGTTAGATGAATAACATTACTCATAGTTGGTTATAAAAATACATTATACAAATACAGACCAATGAACTGTTTATACATATCCGAACTTCCTTATAGTTATATTTACTTTTTGCATGATTTATGCAGAATACACAAAGAAAAACCCACACAATTCATATGCATGTGTACAAATGGTTAATGCCATGACTAGCTGATGTATACAAAACTAACCAGCACAATGTAAACTATGCTAATGTACATGTAACAGGTACATAAAAATATTATTGCACTGTACACTGTAATGGAATACTTAGCTAAAATATAGCAAAAAAAGATGAATGCAAATATTAATGCAAGGTAATCCTGTGGAAAGGCAGGTTCCACACCATCACATTTTTAAAGATTTTGGAACTCACCATAAAAAACCAAAACAAACAACCGATCTAAGACCCTTAGTGAGCAGGGGAAGGACACACACAGAGTGATGCCAATCATTGGAATAAAAAGTTAGTAATTTTTATGTAAATGACCCCCCCCCCCCCCCCATTTCAACAATGACAGCCATGACCTGCAGTTTAAGCCCACAACCAAGTAGTATTCCAAGCCCTCAACCAATCAGTATTCAAAGCCCTCAACCAATCAGTATTCCTAGTCCTCAACCAAGTAGTATTCCAAATGCAGAGTTAATTTTCGGTGTGGAATTCACTGAACATGTCTGGATGGCCTTGATGCAAGAATTCACCCTGGAAAATCATATACAAATTGGTCAAGAATTCACCCTGGAAAATCATAAACAATTTGGTCAAGAATTCACCCTGGAAAATCATACACAATTTGGTCAAGAATTCACCCTGGAAAATCATACACAATTTGGTCAAGCAGCTTTTGATCAATTGTAAAACACAACTGTGAATGACAATGGACTAATGAAAGATCATACTAAGTGCTCACCTGATTTATGGAGGTGAGCTAAGAAAGGGAGAAATTCTAACCCCATAAACTAGGATGACAAAAGATAAAGAAAGTGCAGTATGCAGCAACATTCCAACTCTGAAAGTGTAATATCAATGGTGCTGAAATAAATGGAAGTAAAAATAAATAAATTTACATCAACTTAATCCAGGGTGTGGACGGACATATGGACCGACATTCAAATGGATGCCAAAATAATGTTGGTGGATTTAACAAAGAACAATTATTCGCATGATCATTCACATCTCCTTCCAAATAAGCCTCCATTTAACCCTAACACTGTCAGCTTCATGAAGAGAAGGTAAGCAGATTGTGGTTCTAGTATCAAACACATCACCAGGGCCAGTTCTTGTAACGACGTGACAGGGACTTGGATCTCCGTAGTTTCGTTAGGACGATGGGTGATGGAATATCATCACAATTAGGAAAGCTGGTATTCTTCTGCAAATTGTAGAAATAACTTGTTTATTTTTAATTGATGAAACTATACCTTAATCTACTCTATATAATTTTCTACAAAAAGCATCCTTGGGAAAGAAAATGGAACTCTTCCATGTAAGATCTAATGAAATTTGAGCATATTTTTTATATTCTTCTTTTGGCAACCGGTATTTATTATCGTGTTCTAATTTACATTGTTTAAAAATTTGTAGACCCATTAAATTCATGTTGGTAATGATTAACCCTTGTTTTTTTGTTTTTCATGTTACTTCTATCGCAATAAAATCTATCTATCAATCAATCAAAAAGAGAGTGAATCTTCTGTATTAAAAAATATGTCAATTTGGATCAAACAATAAAACTAGAATGTATCCATTCAGCACAAAAATTAGTGATGTAGTACACAATGTGTGAAGTGGTACACATGTAAAGCGAACAGAAACCATGTGGAATGTTTTCGATGATCTTAATATACTGTAATTTATCCTGAAATTAAAATTAATGTTACTCTATGAGGAAAAAATAAACTACACTGTTATGAAGAGATATTTATTCACAATTAATCTCAGCATGATTATCAAGCGAGTATTCAACACTATAATCTGCCAAACCCACCCCCCCTTTTGCCTTTGTTAAGATTCTTTTATTGTTTTTTTTTTTTATAATTATAAGTCCCTTGATAACTCGTATTAAGCTCAGTCAACCTGATCACACTTGTTATAAAACACGTCTCTAGAGTAATAACTGCTCAGCCCGATACAAGATCAGTTTATGAAAAGATCAAACTCAAATTCAAACTCATCCATCCCCTTGATAGGATATGACGTTTTAACAAGTTTGATCAAAATGTAATATAGTTGCTGTGAAGCATGCAATGTCAGATCATTATTATATATCAATTTCACTCATAATATACTCAACCAAGATCTAAATGACCGTCAGATCATTATTATATATCAACTTCACTCATAATATACTCAACCAAGATCTAAATGACCGTCAGATCGTTATTATATATCAACTTCACTCATAATATACTCAACCAAGATCTAAATGACCGTCAGATCGTTATTATATATCAACTTCACTCATAATATACTCAACCAAGATATAAATGACCGTCAGATCATTATTATATATCAACTTCACTCATAATATACTCAACCAAGATCTAAATGACCGTCAGATCATTATTATATATCAACTTCACTCATAATATACTCAACCAAGATCTAAATGACCGTCAGATCATTATTATATATCAACTTCACTCATAATATACTCAACCAAGATCTAAATGACCGTCAGATCATTATTATATATCAACTTCACTCATAATATACTCAACCAAGATCTAAATGACCGTCAGATCATTATTATATATCAACTTCACTCATAATATACTCAACCAAGATCTAAATGACCGTCAGATCATTATTATATATCAACTTCACTCATAATATACTCAACCAATATATAAATGACCGTCAGATCATTATTATATATCAACTTCACTCATAATATACTCAACCAAGATCTAAATGACCGGTCGATTTACTCTCAGGTCTACTTAAAACTGGATAAGAATTATGGATTCTAGAGTGGTAACAAGGTCAGCCAATCTGATGCAAGAATGACTTCCTGATATGCACAGATCTCACTTTTTATTTAACTAATTCAAGATATTGTTGACTGAAGCCCAAGTGTCAAGTCTAATCAAAATCAGGTCAGAAATAAGACTTACGGAGATTCTACAAGCACATACAATCAATACACCAACATGCACTGATTCTGTGAACAATCAAACTCTTCCATAATCTTATGATATAATCATTTAATCCACATTTGATGATTGGATCACAAATATGGCCTCCAGGTCACAACTAGGCCTAACCCTAACCCTAACCCAATTGGATGCCTGATCACCTTGCAGACATGGATCTTGCTCATCACACAACACATCCAAGATTATAATGAAATAAACCAAAATTTGATGGAAATTAGATTAAAAAAATGAAACTCCAGAATCGCTACATGCAATTGCTGACAGATGAATTACATATAACAGATGGATGGCAATAGCATAAATTCATATGACCTTACAGCCAGATGATTACACATAACAGATGGATGGCAATATCATAAATTCATGACCTGACAGCCAGATGAATTACACATAACAGATGGATGGCAATAGCATAAATTCATGACCTTACAGCCAGATGAAACAAAACGTTTTGGGATATTGTGAAACTATATCTTTCCAAGCATAACTATGGGTGCAGTTTCATGAAATTTGCAATTATGCCGCCCTTGCAGTAACTATCTGTAAGAGGGCTGTCCTTGGGTTTTCAAGAGGGGGTCATCTTTAGCTCCTGCCCCAGGAGTTGTCAAGGAGGAGGTCACTGGTTGGTTGGTTGGTTTTAAATAGTACTTGCAACTCATTATTGACTATATCATACAAAGTAAATGGTTTCCAAGTGCTTTTCCAATCAAAGTAGCTGACCTATCTTTGTTTAGGAAAATGTTAAAGGTCAAATCTAATAAAATTGCAATCACAGCAGATTGATGTATTATGACCCCAGGAGAACTGTTCAATACATTGCAGTTGCTCAAGTTGTGAGGAAAATGAAATAAAAAGTAATGTTCAATCTCTATTAGGAAAAGGTAAATGAAATATATACCTAACTGTAAATTTTGTAAAGTTAATTGATAAACTTCATTGAAGAAGAACAGCTTCTATCACCAAAACTCAGTAATAGAAGCATGTCAAAATTCCACTTCAAACTGTCTAGTAAAATAAAGAAAACCATAAAAAAGAAATTTTGAAAATTCACTTGGGAGAATTATTTACACACAGTGCAGTCTGATCTGTCTCATCAGTGATGTAAAGATCTCACTACAGACATATTGTGTTCCATTGATGATTAGAAAAAGTTTAGGTTACTGGTCAGTGTGGGATGGTTTTCTACAAACAATGGCTTTGGTTGACCTATCATTTATGTGTACAAATGTGTCCAAGGTTGTTAGTTGCCACTTTTGTTTGGTTCTGAAGTGAACTCAATATGTGGCTAGATGGAGTTGAGATGGCTGGCAAACTCCCGCACAGGGTACTCGTGTAGTTCTAAACATCATCCACACATCTGAATCTGAAAGTTAATTTTTGGCTCAAAACACTCAATGAATTAAGTCTCTATTGTTTTGTTGTATTAGCATGGCTTGAAAGCATTGTTAACTTTATTTTTTTTTGTTCTTCATTTGGGTTTTCATGTGCATATTTTTCCATTGATGTGAACTTAGTTGCTGGCCATTTTGCTGTTTGCATGCTGAAGTAACATTTTATAGTCAGAACTATTGAATTTCTTTTAAATGCAAGTTCATTGTGTTAGTTGGTGTGCAGATGCAACATTTTAGTGCTTATTATATGACTTCATCATTTATTTTAAAAAATCCCACAGCAACTGATGAATAACAACTTGGTCAAATTCTAACCTGGCTTAGGATTGGTTTTGTTTTGATTGAATACTAACCTGGCTTAGGATTGGTTTTGTTTTGATTGAATACTAACCTGGCTTAGAATTGGTTTTGTTTTGATTGAATACTAACCTGGCTTAGGATTGGTTTTGTTTTGATTGGTGTTTGGCGAGGTGTATGGTGATGATAATCCCACTCCACCAGCTTCTCATTCCAGCTGATTCGACTGGGATCCTTAGGAGCTGAGGAAAAAGAAACATGGCATATTCACCAGTCATATCATGACTATTTTGCATGCTAAAAGCTTTTCTCCATCATTAATTAGTTCAATGGATAACCACATTTCCCAACTCCTACTTGTGATGAGAACTCAGAGCTAAATACATGCATTTTAATTCCTGTTGCGAAGAAAATTCTCAAGCACGATTCATGGGCAGGAAAAAATCCTAGTAGGTTGTTTTCTTTTATACATTTTAAAATTATCTAACTTAACACACACACAAATTTAATAACCGCTCTCTATTAGTTTTGAGAGTGTGAGTGTAATTTAGATTTTTAATGTAGCTTCAACAATTTTTCAGTCATATTGTTATATGTCTGCAGTGTTGCAGTTTATTGTGATGTCTAGCATTATGCTTCACCAGATCAAATATTTTGACA
Source organism: Unio pictorum (assembly GCA_030141615.1). Classification (NCBI taxonomy): domain Eukaryota; kingdom Metazoa; phylum Mollusca; class Bivalvia; order Unionida; family Unionidae; genus Unio; species Unio pictorum. The sequence goes on from JARLTB010000494.1 coordinate 2,279,526, forward strand.
CCTGGCAACACTAACCGCTTTATGCTGAGCACCTAGCAAAGCCGTCTTAACACTAACTGCTTTATGCTGAGCACCTGGCAAAGCCATCTTAACACTAACCGCTTTATGCTGAGCACCTAGCAAGGCCGTCTTAACACTAACTGCTTTATGCTGAGCACCTGGCAAAGCCGTCTTAACACTAACCGCTTTATGCTGAGCACCTGGCAAAGCCATCTTAACACTAACCGCTTTATGCTGAGCACCTGGCAAAGCCGTCTCAACACTAACCGCTTTATGCTGAGCACCTAGCAAGGCAGTCTTAACACTAACCACTTTATGCTAAGCACCTGGCAAAGCAGTCCTAACACTAACCGCTTTATGCTGAGCACCTAGCAAGGCAGCTGCTAGTAGTTTTTAAAATGTATCTGGTATGATTCAGCCAAGGTTCCAAGATCGTAACCTTCTGCCGTAAAAAATTAATCTGCCAAGCTATATTGAGTTGGGACTGTAAACATTGCCAATGATCAAAATCCTAGTGATTCATTTTCTAAAAAAAATGTATTCAGTAGTATTTCAGGAATTGTTTTTTGTCTGCTGATTTTTTCTTTTAAGTCACTAACAGTCACTAGTTTAACTAATTTCTGAGATTAGATATATGATATAATTGATTCAACATCTTACAATAGATACTACAGAAATGCTTAATTCAGCTATAAATCAAATATTTGTTATTTGAAAAGAACACCTTCAGAGAAAGAGTTTAATGAAACAAAACATTAATAATGATCATGGATGAAAGTGCTCTTAAAAACTAAAGTCATTACTCATTATTAACTAGACTTTTCACTTCCAATTCATCTTTTTTCTCAGAAGGTTATTATTCATAAGCTAGTATTTTCACTTCCAATTCAAGTCTTTCTTCTCAGCTTACAAAACAGAAATATAAATATGACTTGTCTCAGACATAGCACCCTAACCAATGTAGGTTATTCCCTAACTACCATGCAAATGCTGGTACTGAGTTGCAGACAATTACGACTGAGTCAAAATAAAATAATCAGATTAACTACCTTGCACTAGGGTACAAAACCTAAGCTGTCTCTTCACATGACCATAATACTAAGCTGTCAAGAAAGAAAATTAGCACACAAAAAAACTACATTTACTGAACTGATTTAGCAAAAGAAATTTGCGAAGTATCAAGTAAAACCAGAAAATTTACATGAATAGTGAAACAATTGCAGACAAAAATATTTTAAAGTTTTGTGAAATCTAGGACATCCAATGCATACAAGTAGGTCATACATACGGGGGAAATGTGTTATTATGTTTTGTGCCTCCTCCAAGGTGAGGTATCTGACCATTCTACGTCCATTTCGCACTGTGTGGAACTTGGTCAGCTTATCAAATTGTTCTTCAAACTGAAAGAAAAAAGATGGTGCATATAAATGAGATGGCTCATTGAAAGCACACATTTACACAAAAAGACTAGTGACACTGTTGTCAAAATTTGCCACACATCTTCCTATGAAGTGTTGTTCAAAAAGTTAACTTCAGAAGTTGTGAGCAATTTGCTGATGTAAATACACACACCCACCCCGCATCCACGTAATAATGAAGAAAAATCATTACATAAAAAAGTGCATAATCTTTTGAAAAAGGTAAGATTACCATTAAATGTCAGACTGTATAAGAAAAGAGTGAAAATGAGATGCATTGTGGGTTTGTATCAAACGTAGAAATAGTGAATCCTATCCGATTTTCAATTGCACTAGCCATAAAAGCTTGGGGTCTCAGAAAGCCCTATTAATTTTGACCTGGACACTAGGGGTCTAAGAAAGCCCTATTAATTTTGACCTGGATGCTAGGGGTCTAAGAAAGCCCTATTAATTTTGACCTTGAAGCTAGGGGGTCTAAGAAAGCCATATCAATTTTGGCCTGGATGCTAGGGGTCTAAGAAAGCCCTATTAATTTTGACCTTGAAGCTAGGGGTCTAAGAAAGCCCTATTAACTTTGACCTGGATGCTAGGGGTCTAAGAAAGCCCTAATAATTTTGACCTGGATGCTAGGGGTCTAAGAAAGCCATATTAATTTTGACCTTGAAGCTAGGGGTCTAAGAAAGCCATATCAATTTTGACCTTGAAGCTAGGGGTCTAAGAAAGCCCTACTAATTTTGACCTGAACACTAGGGGTCTAAGAAAGCCTAATTAATTTTGACCTTGAAGCTAGGGGTCTAAGAAAGCCATATCAATTTTGACCTTGAAGCTAGGGGTCTAAGAAAGCAATATTAATTTTGACTTGGAAGCTAGTGGTATAAGAAAGCTCTATTAATTTTCACCTAGAAGCTAGGGGTCTAAGAAAGCCATATCAGTTCTTTTACCCTGAAGCTAGGGGTCTAAGAAAGCCCTATTAATTTTGACCTAGAAGCTAGGGGCCTAAGAAAGCCCTATTAATTTTGACCTTGAAGCTAGAGGTCTAAGAAAGCTCTATTAATTTCTGTTCAGTAGTAGTAACAACATTTTCAAGATGACTGATGTGGTGCTCTTTGTAGAAGGCGGAAGCTGGTTGAGTTACTGCACTGCCAATTGCAGAAGGAGGTTAAAGAGTTTCCAGTTTGCAGCAGGAGGCCTGGTCACAAAGGGTTAGGATTGGCGAAGTTTCAGTGTACCTGCATTAAGTGTAATAGCTTGAATGTAATAAAGACCACTCAGCACTCCTTTAAAAAAAGTCACAAATCACTTTACTACCCACACAGACTTTGAAAAATGAAAAATACTCTAAACGTGTTTTGATCTGGGTAATTTTTTTACATGCAGACTCTTACCAAAATAAAGTGTAGCACTGACTGTCACCAAACTGCTATAACTCCCTGCTTTAGAGAATGTTGTTCGCACGCGCGCACGCACGCACGTGCACGCACACACACCACACAAAGGGGCCCAGAGTGGCCAAAAGCACCGTCCATTATGAATCACTGCCATCTCACCTCTATCTGCGTGGGTTAAAGTCTCAGACTCAGCCAATGTGGGTATGTGAGAAAGCTTGCCAGTAGTTCCCATGGGTCGGTGACCCTTTGTGGGGTTTTCCCCGAGTCTTCCTTCACCAATAATACTGGCCGCCCTGTATAGCCTATTATGTGCTGAAAAATGGTGTTAAACCAGACAACAACACACATATATCAGTTAAAAGTGAAAGACTTAAATAACACACTCTGTTTACTCTTTTCTTGATGAGTAAGCCATATATTAAGTGCAATTGTTTATTTTGACTGATGTTTGGGAATTCACTCTTTTCTTGCTAATACTAAAATTGGATCTAGACATGCCAATCCAGAAAGGGCTACCCCCCCCCCCCCCCAATAAACAGGTATAGTTTCTGTGTGCTAGTGTGACTAGGAATCAAAATTGCTAATACAAGCGCAAAATTCATTAATTCATTAGTTTGGGAATTCACTCTTTTCTTGCTAATACTAAAATTGGATCTAGACATGCCAATCCAGAAAGGGCTAACCCCCCCCCCCCCAAATAAACAGGTATAGTTTCTGTGTGCTAGTGTGACTAGGAATCAAAATTGCTAATACAAGCGCAAAATTCATTAATTCATTAGTTTTATCATCTTTCAGGAGTAAATATCTGATTTTAATACTCACAATTTCTGAGGTATAACTCGATTTAACAATGTCTAAGTTTGCTTTAACGCCACTATGTTGGCCTCTTGGGCCTGACGAAGTGGAATGAATTGCCCATTGAAATTAGACACAAAGACACAGTGGTCCCTTTTAAGAGTGCTCTTAAGACTCACCTGTTTTGACTGCAGGGACAAACTTAGCGACCTAATCATGTTTTGTATCTTATATGTTTTCAGCATGTTTTTATGTTTTCCAATTTCATTGTTTTTGTTCTTTGTTGTTCTGTAGTGTAGTCATATCATTACTGATGGTGTAAAGCGCTTAGAGCTTCGTAAGATTAGGCACTATACAAAGTCCTCATTATTATTATTATTGTTGTGATGCTAGACTGGTTTTCATACCTTCCATAACTAAAAAAAAAGGTACGGATATTGAGCTTCTGTGAAACAATGTCTACTAGACAAATAAAATCCACTTAGTGTTTGGATTGTCTCAACAATATATATATTTATGGCAAACGTCCACATGATCCATACTGCAACATCCTAATATTCTGGTTAGAATCCATAAATTTAACTTACGATCAGTTCAGTTACGACTCAATTAGGTAATTGTTTCAGGCATAAAACTTTAGTTAATATTTGCAAAATTCAAGGACTTTTCAGAGTTGGAAAAAAAATCTCATTTCTCTCGACTTTTACTGATTGCGTGGGAACCCTGACTGAAGTTTAAGGTGATGTCTTAAAAACAGGTGTTATATTCAATACGTATGTAAAAGCCTGTTATTATTCAGCAAATAAATTATGTCCATTACTGATGCAACAGACCTGTCAAACCTAACAAGACCATCTAAGGTAGCTAATTTTTGTAAGGTAAAATCATAATGGATTGCAGGTCTGCAATAGGTGACAACATGAATAATGAAAGGACAAACATTAATAATAATAATAATAATAATAATAATAATAATAATAATAATAATAATAATAATAATAATAAAATCTACCCCAGTATGCATGATTTAAAATAGGTATCTGTATACACGTTTTCAAAGAGTAAAGATAAGTTTTTTGAGTGAGCAAAGTTTGTAATAATTATTTGGGAAATGGAATTATGATGAAAATGATGCTAATGCAATTCAAACACAAAAGTGAGATGAAAGTGAGGACAGAACAGAGAACTTGGGATGTATATTAAATGCTGACTCTGTCTCACCTATGATAAGGACTGTGATAAGAAATGGTGGCAGAACTATTCGTATAAATAGAGAGATCCAAGTGGGAGAATAAGTTCTCGTGGCATAAAAATGTGAATTACATTAAAAGCATTAGTAAGTGGTTTGATACTAATGAAAAGCAAAATTCTGGAAATATTAACATACAGATATCATCCTTAAGCTGTCCTAAATTTAACATAATCATGTATTGCTGTAAATGGTTGCTATGCAAACAAGATAGAAAATTCAATACCATGTTGAGAAAACTCTTGAAACTGGTGTGGAAAATGACAACAGCAAAGAAGCAAATTCGCTACACTGAAACAGTGAATAAATTAATCAGAACAATGGAGCAGTATCCTGTACTAGACTACAATAACCAGAATGTCGTACATACATTTATTAAGCAAAAAACACAGGAAAAGGGAAAACAAACCAACTCAATTGCAAAACTAGCTTACAGACGGAAGAGTGCACTATGATCTGATGTTCTGGACAATTACTGAAAAAAAGATTCTCTCAAATGTGATTTTACAAGGCTGGCAATTTTATTTTAGATATGTATTGATCATGAACATTTTCACTTCACTTTCTGAAAGTGAAGGACGTGTAAGTTAATGTCAGAAAGACTCCAGAGTTCCAAGAGTCCAGGAACTCTAAACCCACTCTGTGTGTATACAACAGGAATATGACCCAAACTTTTGGAGGGGGGGTGGGGCAATTATAATTTAGGAATTAGTCACTTGAAAAATAAAATAACAACCTTCTGGGGTCCAATGGAAATTAAAACCCAATCTCCTGTGGTCAGAACAGGAAGAATTAAGAATAATAACCCCCTACTGATGATAAATCAACAGACAGACAGATGGTCATCATAACAGCCAGGTTTCACATCATGAATATTTTAAATCAGAACAACATACTAAGTTTTCCTTTCCATCCAGTTTTTGATGATCTCTACAGAACATCTTATCATGTGGCATTGATGAGGGGTGCTGCCAGTTTATCATATCTTTCATAAAATCTTCCCTTGGCCCAGTTGGAGTGGACAGAGGCCTGGGCTTAGCTGGAATCCTATACTCCACTGGCATGAGAGTAGACATAGGCCTGGGTTTAGCTGGAATTGTATCCCCCACTGGCCCAGATGGAGTAGACATATGCCTGGGTTTAGCTGTATCCTTTACTGGCCCAGATGGAGTAGACACTGGCCCAGGTTTAGCTGTATTCTTTACTGGCCCAGATGGAGTAGACACTGGCCCAGGTTTAGCTGTATCCTGTACTGGCCCAGATGGAGTAGGCACTGGCCTGGGCTTAGAGACACCTTGTTTGATACCATCTGTGAAATGTATTGAAAAAATCAAAATGTAATCTTCACAAATGTGCATGTCCTATCCATGAAATCTGCTTCCTTACAGTAAGAATACATTATAATGAAGTATATGACTATATAATATTACCACAATATCACCCAACCAAAAGCATATATTACCACAATATCACCCAACCAAAAGCATATATTACCACAATATCACCTAACCATATACATATAATATTACCACAATATCACCTAACCATATAATATTACCACCATATCACCTAACCATATAATATTACCACCATATCACCTAACCATATACATATAATATTAGCACAATATCACCCAACCATATACATATAATATTACCACAATATCACCTAACCATATACATATAATATTACCACAATATCACCTAACCATATAATATTACCACCATATCACCCAACCATATGCATATAATATTACCACAATATCACCCAACCATATACATATAATATTACCACAATATCACCCAACCATATACATATAATATTACCACAATATCACCTAACCATATACATATAATATTACCACAATATCACCTAACCATATAATATTACCACCATATCACCCAACCATATGCATATAATATTACCACAATATCACCTAACCATATACATATAATATTACCACAATATCACCTAACTATATACATATAATATTACCACCATATCACCTAACCATATACATATAATATTAGCACAATATCACCCAACCATATACATATAATATTACCACAATATCACCTAACCATATACATATAATATTACCACAATATCACCTAACCATATAATATTACCACCATATCACCCAACCATATGCATATAATAGTACCACAATATCACCTAACCATATACATATAATATTAGCACAATATCACCTAGTCATATACATATAATATTACCACAATATCACCTAACCATATACATATAATATTAGCACCATATCACCCAACCATATAATTAATAGCCCCCTTCTTATATGGCCACCTCTTCTGTACTGAGAAAGTGGCCTTATAAGACAGGTGGCCTTTCCAGAGGGGGACTCAATATTTTGTGAGAAGTACTGTAATGTTCATATTAAGAAAGCTACTTACTTCAAAGCATTTGATATCTTCATTTTATTATCTAAGTTTAAAAGTAACATTAATTATTAAAAGGTTCTTTATTCTTGATATGCGAGTAGGTATTGTTGTCATGCACATTGCAAAACCATTCAAAGATGTCATTTAAATCTTAATACATACATAATTCTTTTCCCATTTGATCCATTTTCATACTGCTGCTGAAAAGCCTCCTTATCAGATATGACGTTGTTTATCCGAGTCTTTTCAACATAAAATTGTTTTGAGTCTTTTCTACACAAAATTGTTTTGAGTCTTTTCTACACAAAATTGTTTTGAGTCTTTTCTACACAAAATTGTTCAATAAGTTCCCCTCCCCCTCACCTAATGATGTCAGTAAAGTATGGTAATGATTTATTCAGATGTTGCTAACTGTATGCGATTTAACTGTGCAGACAAAACTAATGCCTTCTTTGTAAAAGAAGTGATAAATGTGTTGTCATATGATTTTTCTGCCTTTGTCTGGTACACTATCTGTTCAAGGTTCTGTGTGCGTGTTAATGCACAAAATCTATTTTTTTAGCCTATGCCGACCCTGTTATGATCTATTCTTGACAATTACGTCATGTTATAATCATGAAAGAAAAAAACTAGACAAACATGTGAAGCTCAAAACTCTATCATAACATTGTTGAGCCAATTTCTGTAAACATCAGCTTTTATAGACACTGACATAATTTTAATAAGAACCCACAAGAAACTGATCTACATTATGTCCACGACATGTAAACAAACCCTATATACATAACATCTCACATGTAAACAAACCCGGTGTATATGAATCTCACATGTAAACAAACCCTGTGTATATGAATCTCACATGTAAACAAACCCTGTGTATATGAATCTCACATGTAAACAAACCCTGTATACATGGTGCATAAAGATTGAATTGGGTCTAAACTACAATTCTAGGGATCATCCTGGGCTTGGCCAATGTCGTAAATTGCGATGTTTTTTTTTTCTTATTGGCTTCAAAAATGTCACATCTGGCGATTTTTTGGCGACATACTTTTTGGTTATTTAATTGTGCATACAATCATGGATTTGGACTGGATAGATTAATAGGGAGAACGAAAGGAAGCCACAAACCGGACTAAGCAATGCATTGGAATCAATCTGTTACGCAAATGATCCTTTGTTGTATCGACAATGCCATCTCTACAGTGCATTGTTACATCATAATCTGCTTATGCTGACATCTGGGCTTAGTTCTATATACTGTGATACAGTCAATCATGCTACCGTACTATACCTACAACTGACCGACTTCTGAAGACGTAAATAGAACAGATAAAATTAATTGAATGGCTAATCCTTCTGACTTTGAAACTGCATTCAACAAGTGGGCAGCCCTAAAATCATGACGGATCTTCATGTAACATTTTGTTAATGATTGTTGTAATTAAAGTATTAACTAACCAATCTGTTGTCATTTTCATTGCCTGTTACATTAATAGATTAAATTAACTCTTGGAAAAATGTACACTACTTGTTCTGGCGACAATTTAAAAAAAATTTGACAAAATAATGAGGTTGGCGATAGCTTTTTAAAAGCCAGGACCATCCCTCAAGTCAAATCACTAATTAGTAATACATGTATAAATAAATGCTGAGTGTTCAGATATTTAAGTATCAATAGTATTCCCTGATTGTCTCCTCTACAAATTCTAAAACAGAAGGTTTGTGGGTGTGATTGGGATTTTAAACGAAGCTTTAACAATTTTTCAGTCTTGTCGCTACAATGTCTGCAATGTGGCAATTTATAGTGATGTCTAGCACTGGGGCATGATGTCCCACCCAGTCACATTATCCTGACACCAGTCTAACCAGTCCTAATACTAACCTGTTATTGCTGAACACCATGCAAGGTAGCTGTTAGAGCTGTACCGATGTCACTTTTTGCCGATTATGCCGATACAGCGTATAGCCGATTATCAAAATTGCCAATACCGATTATGAGACCAATTATTTGATTATCATATTATTAGGGTTTCTCAAAAACAGTACTTTTTAAAAAACAGCTGTTTACTGTTTCTTATTTTCCAAAAAACAGCTGTTAACAGCTGTTTTACTGTTTTTCCTTAAAATGCATTAAAATAAAAAAATTTGTTCTGCAGTTTTTTTATTTATATGTTTTTAATGACATGTTTTAAAAAACTTTTTTTTACTTCTTCGATTTATTATAAAAAAATTTGAGGAAGACCAGTGCATTCAGCGATTTGTCAGATAAGTGAGATCTGATTTTAGTGCAAAAGCTAGCACTCACAGAGAAAACGCGTTCCACGTCAGTTGAAGTGGGTTTGATCGATAGTAGAACATCATAAAGCTTTTGAAGATGATCTGTTCGTTTACCAGCGTTTTTAAACAATACAAATTCACTCTTCAACCATTTGAATTTATCTTGAGCAGCGTTAGTGGTGGTGGTACTCTCTTGAAGTTTCAAATTCAGCTCCTCTTGAAGTGACATTGTTCTTTCTTCGGCATCATTTGAAAGAGTTTCAGATTGTTTCTCTTCATCATCATCATCGTAATCGTCAATAACACAGAATAAGCGAGAAGCAAGACTGGCGGCAAATATGAGTGTGTTTTTTGATGGTGAAATAGAAGGATCTTTAAGTGAAGGTAAAAGGTTCATAACATCGTTGTTAATTCGCTCATCAATGCGTCGCTTTATGTTGTCATGAAGCGTTCGACTGATTTCATGATCGATGCCTGAGAGTTTTTGAAGCATAAACTTGATTATTACATCTGCAGACAACAATGTAGCATCTTCTTAGCTTAAATTTTTGACAACAAGCTCAACTGGTTCTAGCACATTTTTCAGAACTTTCAATGCCTCAAAATCAACGCAATTAATATATTCTTCTGCCTCAAACTCCAAAAGTGTCTCACAAAGAGGTTTCTCTGTCTGAATTAAGGAGTCTAGCATTGTTGGAATAGAGTTCCAGCGAGTCTTGACATCCAAATGCAACTCCTTATGATGTCCAAGCTCAGCGAAGACTTTGTCTTGGAATACTTGATTTTTAACTGAAGATTTTTTGATAAATTTGATCAATTTTCGTGCATTCTTAAGAATTTCATTGTAGTCAATTTCTTCCTCAGCATTAGTGTCTTCAATAAAGTCAACTTCAGCAATGTCATCGAAATCGTCATCTTCAGCAACTTCATCACTATCCAGCAACCCCAGCAACGAATCATCAAATTCTGGTTCTTCTATAGCTTTCTTTGGAAATAATGTGTCACAAACACCAAGGTGAATACCGTGATTCAAGCAAAGTTGTCCAATTGACTTGACATGTCGAATAAATTTTTTATTGACCGAAGCACCATCAAGAGTCGATCCAACGATGTCATGATCAAACGATAATCCAAAATCTTTGACATGATTTTTGACAATTTCAATCATGTCGAGTGCTGAGCAAGATCTAAGAATGTGAACTAATCCAGTTTTTATTGTCTTCCTATTGATATTCTCGTGCAAATTAATATCGAAATATCGACGATTCCTCGAGCTGGTATATTCATCAACCGAAAGACTAAACTTTGCACCTTTCTTTAACAGTTCCCTGTTGTTGCGAACCATGAGAAGCTTTTTTCGTCAAAATCGTCGTGAATTAATTTCATTATGCCAGTCTCATTTTTTGGAAGATTAAAACCATCTCTCGATACTGACTGGCGGATGTATTTGTTCCTTGTTATCGCACGAATTGTAATGTTGTCCATGGCCATGTCAGTAACAATCTCCTTAAGAGTCATTTTCTTCAAAAAAAACATCCATTGTAAGAGTTGGCTTGGGAGTTGGCTTCTCGCTCACAACATTTTTGCTGGATGTTGATTTTTGTTGCTTTTCTCTGTCGAAATTTATTCCATGTGTCTTGAGATGGCTCTTTAGAGTTGTTGTTGAGTTTCCTGAGCATTTTATGACTTTATTGCATCGGTTGCACTGACCTTCAAATTCTTTAGTTTCTGCATTTTTTCCAGCTATGAACACACTTCGAGAAAGGATTTGAAAAAAGACCGTTACATATTACGTAACCTCACTTTTATATTATTAGGTAAAAACATTTTAAACAATTTATATTTAATTTTAATTTTTTATTAACCAAAGTTTTTTAAAGAAAAAACAGTAAAATCAGTTCTGAAAAAAAACAGCTGTTTGCTGTTTTTGATTTTTCGCAAAAAAAACAGCTGTTTAACAGTAACAGTAAAACAGCTGTTAGAAACCCTACATATTATGTACTCAGGTATAAGCCGACAAATTTAGAAAACAATAAAGGCCTGGAATGGGGGGGGGGGGGCTTATCCGTGGGCCAATGTCAAAACATTACAGGTTTTAGGTGTTTTTGTTGTCTACTGTAACGGCAGTACATATCAGTGTTTTAAGACATAGGCATGTTAAAAAAGTAAATTTCGGTGAACCGAAAATTATTAAACTTTTATAAAGTACTATTTATTATTGATTTTGTTATTATTTTGCATGTGCATATTTTCTGATTTCCACAACACAAAATTACATAAAGGTAAAATACAGCCTTCATAATTCGCAGGTCGGTCGAGTTTACCAGGGAGACCATATACTATAATGTACAGTACTTACGCAGTGCAAAGTGTGCATAGCATCACTTAAATCCTTTTTTATTCCCAAATATATTAGTTGCAGATTTTGCTTTATTCGTTGTTTCGACCAAAGTGTATTCTTTCAGATAAAATTTCAGCTAATCTGTAATAGCTGTTTCATTTACTACAAATCACCTCTCACGAGTTACTCATTTTCAATGATATAAGTGATCCTACAAAATGAGGTAATATTTTGAGTGTACAAGGGACACAACCGGTATAATCTACATCTTCACGCAGCGTGGTAATAATAAAGGCTAAATTTCTCATATAGATTTTAAAAAATCCGGAAATGATTCTCACTTACTAGTATTAAAGACAATGAGTTCGTTCACCCTCCAGGCATTACGGATTAACTGAAAGACAGACGACGTACTCAAACCTACACTGAAGCCCTTTCAAACAATTTCTCACTGGGACATATGGACTATCGGTGTTTTGTGAGTTTTCATAAAGATAAAGATAAAGAAAAAACACAAACCTCAAAATTGACTGTGTATATATCCATCATTACTCCCTTTGATGTTAATCTTACTGGCTATTCACATGACTTTGGCACTACAATGGCGGTTAGCGACATGTACTTTAGTCTGGTTTACTGCAGTTTACAAATGTTACCGGACACTGGAGTTGAAAATTTCGCACAACTGGCAGCAAGATAAATTCTTTTTAAATACTTTATTAGAGTAATCTCTTTGTTACAAAAGATTAATTGATGGTTTGATGTGTTTATCTCGATATATGGTTATTCGACTATACAGTAGTGTTAGTTAATGAGCAACTTGTTTGCATACTGCATTTATCCCCAGGTCTAGTGTTACAAAGGATTAAGTTACGGTCAGTCAAAACGCGACTGTATATACAAATTTTATCAGGAAAAATTGGTTATTTAAAAAAATTATTTGCATCGGCACCGATTATTTTTGCCGATACCCGATTATGTCGATTGTGCTAATAATCGGCCCGATTACACGTACGGGCGATTAATCGGTACAGCTCTAGTAGCTGTTAGTACCATTTTTGTAAGAATGCATTAAGGATATAAAAAACACACAAACTTCATTCATTAATTTAAGTTCGAACCAGACTGACATACTGTTGGCACTTTAAATCAAATGGGAGTTTCTTAAGTAACACGGTCACCATATTTGCATGGACCAGTCTATGTTTTCAAGCGACAGATGTGATGTAGTTCATCATTTTTGCAAATCTCAGCAATTTCATAAATTTAGAATTTACTCCTCTTTGAACATATGTAAACAAAAGTTCCTCTTATTTAAAACTAGACATTGCAAATGTAATAGCTAGATTTACAAGCTAAATCTAACAAGACCTAGAAATAAAATTTCATGCTATTCCTGTATTGCAGTGAAATTTCTATTGTAGGCAGGTAGGAAACACATGGACTATCCAAGTCCTGTTTAATGTAAACAAGTTGAAATTACTCACGCTGCAGACACCTCTTCACTGCTTCTGCTGTGTACACTTCATGGTTAGAATCAATGACGTTGCTCTCTTGTTGTACCCTTGGGGCCACATAAGTTCCATACTGGAGAAGTGAATCATCCAGGCCCTCCAGCTGTTGCATTGACCTGGAATGGTCAACTGGTAGCAGTTCTTCATAGATATGATCAAATGCTAATGGAACTGGATCCTGACCAGACAGATCTGATGTTGAATCTGATTGACAGTCATCCATTACATACAGATTCAAAATCTGTTGACATAGGTCTTTCTCACTCACATTTTTGTTTTTGTGTAACACGTGTTTGGCTGGAGAAAATTCCATTCCAACTCTTTTCTCAATCCAAAATGCTTGACGGTTTTGACACTGCTTATGTTGGGAACTGGATGAAATGTGTGATAACTCTTCATAATGATGAACACTACTGTCAGAGTGATTCAAATATGTCTTACATTTCATAAGGTGTTCCCTGCTGGAAGTTGACAAGTGAAATTGGTCAAGGCATGGATTACTCTGTTCACTTTGAAATGACTCATCATGATTTTTTGCACCTGGAAATGGCTCAGAACGGTTATGTTCACTTGGAAATGACTCATAATAATTTTGTACTGCTTTAGTACTTTTAGAATGTCCTCTTTCATCAGCAGACAAATTATGCATGTTTAATATTTTTCTTTTATGATCTCTACCTTTAAAATATGAAAAACTTGAATGCAAACTCGAATATAATCTAGAATTTCTTTTCCATCTATCAACTTTCATGTCATTCTCAAGAAATGCATCGTCAAGAGAAGTTTGCTGTTTATGACAGACAGGTTGAGCATGCTTCAGTTTAGAAGGGTAGTTCATCCTTGAAATATCACAATTTTTTTTCATATCAATAGTGTGACATTCATCAGTTTTTTCTTCATGTTTAGAAGAGCGAGCCTTTTCAGAGTGATATGAAGACTTGCACTGTGACTTCTTACAATTATTATCCCTATCAGCAGCACAGGCGGCATTGGATGATGCCATTTTTAATGATTCACTTTGCAGATTAGAAACATTATGTGACCTTTGTAAAGATTTATTCATACAAACATTTTCTGACTGTAAACATAAATTTCCAATTGTATCTTTATATTTACTCACAGATTTTTGGGGCTTTGTCATATACTGATGCCAACTTATATTAATTGCTTCATCACATTCATGAAGACTACCAGTACAAGAGCTATCAGAACTGTCATCCTGGTTTTCCAACATGTATCTATTTCTGTCTTCTTGACCATGACTGTACTTCCTATTTTCAGTCTCACTCACTCTCCTTAAATGAAGGCTATCATCTGAGCTATAGCCACAAACAATATTTTCAAGACTTGACAAAGAACTAGCACTGTCATCAAGACTTGAAGAAGAAACATCGACATCATAATGTAAGGTCACATCGTCTTTGTTTGATACAGTGCTTGATTCATGACAATAAATGTTATCGTTTGGCAAGGTCTTCCCTGACAGAGTATGCGTTCTTTTATTACAGTGTAGATTAATATATTGATTGCTAATACTTAAATTTTTGTGATCAGACAATCCATGGCTTTTATCTTTAATCCCATATTGAAGTGTCTCTGAACACTTCAAATCCTTTTCTTTGACTTGAAATATTTCACTAACTTCTTTAGATTTGTCCCTAACAATCCTGTGAGCAGGTTTAGTTCTTTCAAAAGCACTATTTTCATTGACCTGCAATTGCCAGGGTACAGGACTGGTTTTGGCACTCTCCAGATCAATAGCTGATTTAAATTTCCTTAACCTTGGTACAGGACTGACAAGCAGATGTGGACTATGCAATAAAATGGAGTCTTTAACAGGACGGTAATTTAGCAGACTTTTTTTCGAAAAGGTATTTTCTGACTTTAAACTGTTATCAATTAGCTCATCTACCATTATTTCCTCATAAGTGTTGTCATGCTTACTTGTAGTTTCATTACTTTCCCTATCTTTACTTGAAGCAGCATGATAATTAAATTCTCTGTTGCTGGAGTTAGATATTGATATTTGAGAATCTAGCACTTGATGGTCTTTAACAGAATCTTCTTGTGTCAAAGCACTACAAGTTCTGTTTTTCTCACAATTTTGTGCTTTGGGTAATTTTAACTCTTGTTTCTCTAGAAGCGTAGTTGGACTGGATGAAATTTCTGCATCTTTCTTAACACGTGTTTCTTGTAAAGGTGAACCTTTTGAGGTTTCACTGCTGAGAGTGGGGGACAATACACAGTCTATGCCACTATCAATACTACCACTCTTACTTCCCCCGAGTCCATAACGTCTAGAAACTGGAGTCACAGGAAAAGGCAGGTCATTACTTTCATCCCCTACACACTTAGAGTTAAGTTCTTCTGATGTTGCATGCCCATACTTGTCACCCCCAATTTCTAAATAGGCACTATCTGATGTTGCATGATAATACTTGTCACCCCCAATTTCTAAATAGGCACTATCTGCATCATCAGCAAATTTCAATTCCTGGTATTCCACTATATTTGCAACAGCTTCCCTTTCTGAATGGACTAATGGATCTGAAGTAGTCTCCCCTTGTACAGTTGATTGGACACATGATCCATCCAGACAAGGTTCTTCAGTAATCTTTGTGAGTTTTCGCACTTTCCTAAATCTTGGAAAGAGGCGGGCAGTTTTCTGCTTAAAACTTTTAAAGGTGTGTTTCTTCTTTTCTGACATTGCTAATGATCCCAATAAATGACTGCATATTCTGAAATGGAATAAAGTCATAATGAAATTTTCAATGACAATGGATCAAATTAGCAAAATGTAACTACAGTCCTTTTTTTGACTGGCAAGTCAACCTTTTAATACATACAAGTGATTTCCACTTTGTCCTATGATTTGGAGAGGATCTTCAATGAAATACAATATTTAATCATACCCTCTAAATCTCTACCAGTTCTCACTGAGTCTAGTTCCTGTAAAACATTATCTATGATTTAATGTGAAAGTGGCGTCCCCTCGAATCCATTGCATCCAGAACCATTATGGAAAATTGAGACTGCCTTTTTCGGAAATTTGCATGATATAAAGCTGTGCTAAAAACATTATTTCCAATTTTCGCTTTTACATCAGTTTTACTATGAGTCTACGTAAAAGAAATGGTGACCTGATGAGTGGTGGTGCATGGTGTTACTTGTATACTATAGAACGGTATCCATGAATTCAAGAAATTATCACTAAAATTAGTTTCATTTTACAAAAAACCTAAACATATTGTACTGGTATATGACTATTTTTGGACATTTGTTTGAAATGGTCCACCACTTTCTAAAGAAATTTCGTTGGATTACTGAAAATTACAATAAAATGTCTGGTTATTAGGTTTTTCCTATCGAGCTTCAATTACCTGGATTAATCATAACACCACCAATAATAATGGTTTTGCTCAATGTGGCATCTAGGGCATAACCGATTAGCATTTTTCTACTGATTTCCGATTCCGGATATGATTCAATTAATCGGAAATGCTAAATCCGTATTTTTTTCTAAAAAATTTCATCTTCTGTTTCCTGGTATCTGGCTTTGCCGTGTCTAGCATGTTACTTGGTACTTTACCATATCCGGCTTCATTTCCGGTTTTCACCCACCAGTTCAAATAGATTGTCTCACAGCGTGGTTGTGTTGACCATATTGGACTTTTCTGACTTCTTATTTAACTTTATTAATGCACTATCGAATGAAACGCAGTGTTAGACACGGTGCTATAGAAATTCAACTTTATTATTTTTATTATCCGAATCGGTCATTCCTGCCTTGTCCGACTCCAATTAATCGGAAGTTCATACTATCCGGTGGAATCCAATTTCCGGATCAAAAGTCGGTTATGCCCTAGTGGCATCTTACATGCATACCATATTGCAATGTGCACTATTGTACATGAGTGGCAATGACACTGATATGGTGCCATCAAAAAAGTGATACATGTATCAATGTATCTCCATCTCCCAACACAAACAAGACAACAATGTCTCATTTAAATGTTCACATGAGCAACAGCCATTACTCACAATTACATGTCCCCATACTCAATTTTACTTTTTCCCCATACTAAAACAGTGATACTGAGGTCGTAATGAAAAATCTATCACATATATAATGCACTCTCATGATATGACTGCATAAAGTTTTACTTCTTGTAGCAGATGGTAGACCCAAAGCTTAGGTGATAATGGGCATACAGATGTAGCATTACAATACCTCCCACTAAAGCATGAGGATAATAAACTAATAAACTTTCATTTCTAATTTTATCTTTAGCATCCCAGCATGAGGATAATAGACATTCATTTCTAATTTTATCTTTAGCATCCCAGCATGAGGATAATAGACATTCATTTCTAATTTTATCTTTAGCATCCCAGCATGTTTGGTACAATGTAGAAAAGTAAATAATGGCTTGATGAATAAAAAAATATCTCCGGAGTAAATAAAAGCCATAGAGACTGGTTGTGTGCTTTTAAATACAGAAATTAGGGCCTAACCGGAAATTGCCTCGGACATTTGCTTCGGCTGAATTCCGTTTTTTCGGTACTATTAGGAAGTATTCACCCTGGCAAATAATATGCGCACAAATGGTTACAAGTAAAAAAAATTCAATAAATATCGAACTTTTAAAAAAAGTTTTTTAATACATAACAATTTTAGTTAATAATAAAAATTTTAGTCTTATAGGCGATATATACAGCATACAAAAAGTTTAAGCTTTGCATACGATAATGAAACAAACGGTACTCTCTGGAGTCGCACCTACTACTCAGTTCATGCCTGGATCCGGCAAATAGTACATCCAAATACTCTGATTCAGTACTTAGCAAAAATTATCTACTCGGTTAGTCCCTAACGGAAATAGCAGAAGGAAATCGAGGGTTATGGGTGGAACCAAGAATTTGGAAGTTATATAACTTCTCTTTTTTTTAAAATAGTATAGTAGAGAGGGTCCTATATAAGTTAGTTTAGTTTTTAGGGTTTAACACCATTTTTCAGCACAAGATAAGCTATACATGGCGGACAGTATTAATGGTGGAGGAAGAACCCAGAAAAACCCGGAAAGAACCACCGACCCACGAGAAGCTACTGGCAAGTTTTCTCACATAACTACATTAGCCGAATCTTAAGACTCGAACCCACGCCGAGGAGAGATGGCAGTGATCCGTAATGGACTGTGCTTTAGACCACTCGGGGCCTCCTCCTATGTAAGAATGGGTTTTGGGAGTAATCTAAGGTATTTTTGTCACTCTGTGACTCTGTATGATTTTGTTCCTTTAAATTATTGGTTTTTTTTTTTCCACATCAAGCTCGCGTCGAGCACCTGTGTGTTTACCATAAATCTTTTTCCAGTCAGAAATGTAATGTTGCAACTATTTAGCAAAAGATTTTGTCTGTAAAAATCAAACATGTAAGCGACATCGTAGCTTGAATTATCTTTGATAAACCGGAGCATCTAAAAGTAAACTATACTGGCTCTTCCAATCATTGTTTTCTTCTTCATTTCTGAAAATTGGGAGACGCTTCTCGATTTCCTGCACAATATCGCATACTAAATTAGCATAAAATGTACATCAATTAGTTTACATTACCTTACTGCTTGTAGACTAGACGTAGTCTAAATAACGGAATATTAGCAATAATTTGCCCACAACAAAGGAAACACAAATCTTCAAGCTAGTAGTGTTGTGTAACTTGTATATGCCACAACATTACAACGTATCTTACAGCATGACTAAGCACATTTGTTTACCTTAAATCCGTGTTTCAGATTTCATTTTTCGGGAAAACAGATTTCATAAATCAATACCCTAATATACATTAAATACTTGCAAACTTGTCAACAGCTGCCCGTAGCCATTCGAATTTCGCGTCAATCCCACAAACCTTTGCGAATAACTAGACTGGTTACCGTCAAATCTTTGTTGTGTTACGAGTTCCCTTGATATCACACGTGGTGCTTATTTAGCTACCGCTTTCAAAGAACTCATGGTACTAATTCAGTTCCTATAGTAAACCGATGCTAACACCATGATATTAAAAATTAAATAACTTCAAATTTTTGTAGTGCTCATGATCAAACCTATATTTATTAGTATTGATGAAACCTGGATGCCAGGGGTGCATATAAATACCGGAACGCAAAACAGTTTTATGTTAAATACGATAGTGTATATTGGTGTATGTATAATTCATATTTGTAAAATTTAATATTAGCTATATAATAAGTTAATATGTACTTTCTATGATGAAATATAAATGCAACATAAAACTAAAACGAAGCTGGAAACTGCGCATTTTGGTGACAGTTCGTACAGTAACAAAACTTTATATTAACAGAGTGTATTGCAATTTATACACGAGTTTAATGGTTCAGCTATTAATAATAAGTAGACTTCCCCTACCCCTCCACCCGCGCATCATATAATCAGAGTCAGATTCAACTTTCAAAAATATGATGTTTGTTATAGCAACAGCGAAGCAGAGATAACAGTCCTGATGTTATCCCCGCATATAAACGTAGTTTCGTACAGTTTGAAAAT
The DNA here is from genome assembly GCA_030141615.1 of Unio pictorum. NCBI lineage: Eukaryota > Metazoa > Mollusca > Bivalvia > Unionida > Unionidae > Unio > Unio pictorum. Next base: position 2,299,486 of record JARLTB010000494.1, read on the forward strand.
CAACGATATATATATATATATATATATATATATATATATATATATATATATATATATATATATATATATATATATATATATATATATATCCTTTGAATATATATCCTTTGAATACTGAATACCAAATACTATACATATCATTCTTGCTACAAGGATGAAATATATTAGCCTGCTGTCCACATATGATGTGCATTAATTCAAAGTTCAGACTACTGACGACGTGATATTATGATACCTTAGACGGTCTAAAATACATGCAGTCTGAAATATGTATTACTCACATGTACATAAGAAGTTTAAGAATACGATGATCGTTTCAGCTTCTAGTAGCTTCTTAAAAAGTGATACATAACACAACCAATATTATATGTTTTACATCTGACCTACATGAACTTATCGAGTGACATAATCTTAATTCACATAACAACCAAATCAAAATATATATTAAGATCTAAAAAAAAACCAGCCATATTTGGTCAAACCCTCCAGGAATATTGTCAGGCAAACTTTATGTTTGATGGCTTCCATTGCAATCATTTAAGCTCCATAGCAATCAGGTAGAAAAAAGAAAAAGCATTTTTGACATTTTTGACATCTCAAGAAAAATGTACCGGTAAAATTTAAACAGTGAGTTGAATGAAATATTTATCATGACATAATCTACAAATTAATTTACGTCATTTGGCAGTGAAAGACAAGTGAGACACATAATATTGACATCTTCAAAAATACACATTAAAAAAAAAATCAGGAAACGTTTATATTACTTCACCGCCTCCAGCATGTATTTTGCATTCAGAATACAGCCTTACGGTGGTTCAAGTTCTTAGTCAACAGGACACAAATTGGATCTGCAAATTGAATAAATTCCAGCCCAGTTGATCTATGTTGTGGTGTTGCACAGGGGTCTCTTCTTGGATTTGTTCCCTTCATTCTATACACTCAGCCGCTCTCAAGCGTCATAGATAATCACTCAGTGTTTCACCAGTTCTACGCTTTTGACACCCAAATATTAAAGTCTAGCCATCCAACTGAAGTTGATGTTACTATCCAAGGGGTAGAGAGGTGCATATCTGATGTGAAATCATGGATGACATGTAACAAGCTGCAGATGAATGATTTTAAAACTGAGACCATTCTGACCACAACACAAAGACTTTCTCATTCACATCCTTTACCTCAAACAATAAATATCAGCAACACCAACATTAAATTCTCACTGTCAGTACGAAACCTAGGTGTTACTCTAGACTGTACTCTCATATTGCACAACATGTCATGAACATATGCAAGGCTGCATGTCTTGAGCTGATACCCATCAGCTCCATTCGTAAATATCATTCAGTTGATGCCACTAAAACACTTGTGTGTTCATTAGTACTTTCAAGACTGGACTATTGTAACTCAATTCTGTCTGGTTCTCTACTCCAGAAACTTCAAACAGTTCAAAACACAGCTGCTCGGATCATCTTTCGAGTACCACAATCAGAGCACAGAGCACACCTCCCTACTGCTCTGTACCATACACTGGCTATCCATTCGATCCATAATCAAATACAAATTTGTTCTCTGTGCTACGTTGCACTGACGGACTCCAGTCCAGCATACCTATCCGGCCTCACTCATGTGTACACACCAAAACTCACCTTTTTCGACTGGAAGAATAAGCTTAAAGACCTAAAAATGTTTCGCACCTTAAATATTTTCAGCATTTTTTATGTTTTCCAATTTTATGGTTTTTGTTTTTTGTTTTTCTGTAGTCATGTCATTATAGATGTTGTAAAGTGCTTATTATTATTATTATTATTATTATTATTATTATTATTATTATTACTACTACTAGGCAACGATCTAGCTGGAGTAAAGGTTAATGCACTTGCCACTGACAAGCCTTGATTGGATCAGAAAGTCGTTCTAAGGGTTATTGTTAGTTCTAATTGAAAAAGAAATCCCTGATTTTTTTCCAGCTTGTGTAGTTACCATAGCTATTTCAAGAAATGTTCTTGAGAATTGGTTATTCTTTTGATGAGGTCACTGTCACTCCTTGTTTGGATCAATCAGAAGGTATTGATCACAGTGATCGTCTTTTAACTACTCATTCTCTTTATTCTAATCAGAGTGGTAAGCGACAATCACTTCTCCTCGAACAAAACAAAAAAGATCCATAGATTTCCGGTTTGTTTCAAAGGGCCATTACTGAAACTGAAGCCTCCGAAGTACCTGTCTGTTATTACATTAAAAATGAAATTCTTATGAGAAAATGGAGACCTCCCTAGGTACCTGCTGGTAATGAGTAGTCAGTGATCTATTAATTTGTAGTTCCAAAACCTTACAGACAGAGAAAAAAAACGTTGTCTGGCCCATGGGACTTCTTTGGTTGGTCATTTAATGATTAATAAGTCTGATCACAAGATCTCGATTCATTTATATTGAGAAACAAAAAATAGTAAGTGACGTTGCCAAATACTGTTGATCTTTCCATACCAATACCCGTTGACCATTATGTGTGCGCTGACAAGGTTTCCAGAGGCAATTCCTTTGAGGAATATAAAATGTAAAACATTAGTAAAAGCTTTGATACAGTTTGTTTTTAAAACTCAATTCTTAAGTCTTTTCAAAGGTAAACGTTTAGGTATGAAACTTTTCAGCCTATTTTAGCATTTTCACAAACAAACAAAAATAAATAAAATTATGGTTGACATAACTACAAACGAGAGAACTTTTTAATCTGATAATAGAGTTTTATCGTTCTTGCTTATTCTTCAAACTTTTCTTCATGTTAAATTTTATTAATAAATAAGTTAAATTATAATATTAGCGCACCTGGGGTCTTTTGCAAATACATTTGCAAAGATTCTCGAAACGAGAGAGAGAGAGAGAGAGAGAGAGAGAGAGAGAGAGAGAGAGAGAGATGCAAAGTCAGAAATAGGAAAAGCAAATGCAGATGCAGAGAGAAGAGATGGAAATACAATATGGATTTTTAAAAAAAAAAGAATTAGAGCTGGTTGGCGGAAGCACTCTCCAATCGATGTGCCCGTTTATCAGAAAAAAGAAGCTAAATACCTTCCTGACTTTGAGAAAATTGCTGATAACTTAAATGGTAAGGAGATAATTTGCTTTTATTAGCAGTAAAAGCTTATTTAATTGCAAAGTTGTCGATAAGGTTATCAGTTACAACGATACATGGAATGATGATTTGGAAATCATTCAGTTATTATTTGATAGACTCAGTGATGTAAATCGGACAATTAATTTAGAAAAAAACCGATCTTCGTCGTGCATGTGTTATATTTTAAAGACATATGTGGGGCACCGTCATGTTAAACATGCATACGTTAATGCCATCTTTAAAGTGCCAATGCATATCAGTAAAATGCAGCTGATGAGAATTTGGTTCAATGGATTTTATCGGATTTTCTCTTAAAACATTCTTCATACACCTCGTGTATTTGACAAACTGCTAAATAAGAAATATCAGTTTCATTGGTCTTACAATCGTTATGAATCTTTGACAAATTAAAGGGCATACTAAGTGGTACATTAATTCTGTCAGATCCAGCTTTCATTCAGTTATTTAAAATGTATTTTGATGCAAGTGATGTAGGGGTTGGTCGATTATTGATTCAATAAGATAAACATTGCTTGGATCATTCATTCTTATTGTTCTAAGAAAAGTGTATAAAGCACTAAAGAATTTATTCCACAATCGAGAAGGAAAGTTTGTCTTCGATATTGGCATTTTGAGACTATATCTGATAGTAGAAGCAGCTGAGAGGACGAACATACCAACTTTTAGAAGGTCCAATTTGCTACAATAAACCTTCTTACAAAAACGACAACATTAAGCCATTACCAAACAGAAGCCTCTAACTAAACGAGAGTCTCCCTCCAATACCAAACCGAAGCCTCTAACTAAACGAGAGTCTCCCTCCAATACCAAACCGAAGCCTCTAGCTAAACGAGAGTCTCTCTCCAAGAGTCTCTCTTGGGGTAAGTTAATGTTGTTACTGGTTTTTGTCGTGTTTTCCTTCAGATTTGTGCGCGTGAGTTTACCCGACATGACAATTATTCGAGGTCGCGCCCGCTCTGATGCTGTAAATCCTTGCTTCCAAACTGATAATTGAAATAATAAAGGTAGACAAATATGACAGACGTCAATTACTCTTCCTAGACGGGAACTTTAATAAACAATTGCAGTGGCGTCGCTAGGGCTGGTGTCACCCAGTGCGGTAAACTCACGGTGTCACCCCTCCAGATTTCGACCACAGATTTATTCTTATTTATTCAGCATGTAATAAGTCAACAGTATCAAAATGACAAGAACGAAAAACAAGTTAACTGAAGGTCAGCGTGCACAAGTATTAAAGAACTGTAACAACGTTAAGTTATAGATATTAATACATTCTTTAAAATTTTCCTTTCCTGGTCTTCAGAGCTGCAAACCTGTCAATCACTTCATCAAAGTCTATGTCCTTCACGGTCTCACTTTCAATTGATAATAGAGCCAGATCAGAAAGTCTTGACTGTCCCATGATGGATCGTAAATAGTTCTTTATCAGCTTTAGTTTTGAAAAGCTCCGCTCACATGAAGCCACAGACACACAAATCGTGAGAAATAATTGAAGGCTAAGAGACAGTATTGGGAGAGATTCAAGGAAGTCCCATTCAGCTATAAATTGCAAAACATCAAACAATGACCAGTCCATGGCTTTGTGGAGATCAATATCAGCTGCTTTCAGGTGCCTTCTAAACCTTGGTATTTCTTTTAAAAGTTCATTTTCAGATAACTCGTCATAGAAAGAGGTTAATTTGGGAACGGATACCAGTAACTCTTCTTGACTTGCCGATAGTAGACTCTTGGGTTGAACAGCCGCAAACATATCTGCTACTTCCTTGATCGCTTTTGATCTCATCTGGAGTTCAGAATGAAAACGATCAATACATTCCAGCATCTCCCCTTTGTTTTCTTCTCGCAGAGAGAGTCCAGCGTCTCTCAGTTGTTCCCCCGCCATTCTCTTCTTGAACACTAATCTTCTTTCTACCGAAATTCCATATTGGTCTGATTTTGAAAGTGCCTGTTCAATTGCATGCTCAACTAAGTGACTGCGTTTCTCGTACAGAAACAATCTTAAGGCCTCTAACTTAGTCACAACTTTGTCAAGAGTTAAGCCTTTAGTCTGCAGGTACTGCTGGGTAAGATTGACTTCCTCAAGTAGATCAGCCCAGAGGTAAAGGTAGCAGATAAACGTGAAATCACCGACAGCATGTAAAAGACCTTGTGCTGTACCCCTTGTGTCCAAATTTTCACTAGGATCACATAGAGCTTCAATCGCCGCCATACATTCATCAAACTTATCTTTCACTGGCTTAACAGCAGCATAATGAGCACTCCAACGTGTTGTTGATAACCTTTTCACCGACATCCCAGTGTGTTCAATCAAAACATCCCATCGATGAGTGGAAGCAGCAAAGAATGAAAATATTCCCTCAAGAGTACCAAAAAATGTAACACATGAAGCATTTTCGGCAAAAGAGTGTTGGCCACACAAGTTCAGTGAATGGTCCACGTACCCATTAAAAATCGCTTTCTTATTCTTTCTTTTCAGAATGGCCTGAATACCTCCATGGATTCCAGACATTGTTGCAGCATTATCGTAGCCTTGAGCTCTGCACATCATTATGTCAAGTCCGTCGCGTTTTAGATTTGTAAGAATGTCAGAACTGAGGTCATCAGCTTTTTTCCCACTTAAAGGGAAAAATCCAAGGAACACTTCTTTCACTTCAACTTTCCCATTGTGGATTTTCACATATCTGATAACCTCAGACATCTGGTCAGTGTGTGATATGTCAGGTGTGCTGTCGAACATAATTCCAAAATACCTCGCAGTTTTTTATATCCTTGACAAGAATCTCCTTCACTTGATTTGCCAGGACATTTATAAATTAATTTTGCGTTTCTGGTGAAAGGTAAGATACGGGTGCTTTTACTGTACATGTAGTCCTCGTTAGTCTCATTAGGTGTTCTTTCAGTACTGGGTCATATTTAGAAAGCATCTCAACCATCTCAAGAAAGTTTCCTCTATTCAATGAAGCTTCATCTTCGTTGTGGCCACGAAATGCCAGATTTTGCTTAGTAAGAAACAATGTGATATCCAGCAATCTGTGCAAGATATCCCTCCACTTTTTCTTCTCCCTGACCATAACAGCAATACTTTCAGCATCAATTGTTTTGTGTCGTCTAAGTCCTGCTGCCAATGTTTTCCATTTTTCAAGGCAACCTAGATGTTCTTCCGATGTCTCATGATTATGTAATTTCGGGCTCAGTTTCCACCACTTATCAAACCCAGTAATAAATTTGGATGTTGTTTCTGTAACATTAGCAGCAAACAGTCTGCAGCAAAAGCAGTATAATTTCTCACTGACGGGTGAATAAACCATCCATGACCGCAGTATTTTCTCGCCATTTGGCATCATCTTGAACCATTGTTTGGTTAGCTTGCGCACGTCTCCTTTCCATGACCGCAGTATTTTCTCGCCATTTGGCATCATCTTGTAGAACCATTGTTTGGTTAGCTTGCGCACGTCTCCTTTAGCTTTTTCATCTTGCCTTGTCACAACACAAAACGGTCCGTCCTTGTTCTGAAACGAGGGGCTCCCTCTTTTGATAATTTCAATCCGAAAGTTATCTGGAACTGGTACATTCCAGAAAGAAGCATCTGAAAAAATATTCCAATTTTTCTCATTAACCTGACTCAGCATCACATTTGCAGTATCTTGGTTTGAATCAACGTTATCATCATTCTCTGCCGCTTCCAAATCATACACGTATATTTTTTGTATTTCGTGGTCAATCTCGTGAATTTTCTGCACTACTTGCTCTTCTATAGAATGCATACTGTTAGCATCGGAGGAATCAGTATCGATTGTAGACTGAGGAACGTCTTTTGATGAACCCTGGCCATCATCTAGTTTCTTAACATATCGCAGCATGGATCCTGGCAGTGATTTTAGTGAGTCACACCTTTTCTTTTTAGCTTTTCGCTGCTGGCAGCCACTAGGCCGTTTAGATCTGTGCACTCCATGTAGCATGATCGAATTATCTTGAACAATAAAAATATAATATTATATATTTAAATTGTTGAAATGTAACTATTTACATGCACAATTTAATTGAAGGCTCTTTATTTTCTTCTGCCGCGCTAGCAAATCAGGCAGATGCACGCAGTACCTTCCATATATTAACCAAAATATTATACCAACAATTGGTAAATAATTAGGAGTACAAATATATTATTAGTGTGGAGCCCAATCCGCCCATCATGCATTGCAAATGGATTTTTGTAGGGCAGCAACAGCAGCTATGTACCGGTACCAATTGAGGGGGTTCACTGTTCACAGCAGGTCAACGAATGTGTGCGTGTCGTCATTATCATAGCAGTAATTAATTACTAGTAATACTCACTTTTTGAGTGTAATCCTTTCTTCGCTGTTCATCTGTTATAAAAATTACGTCCTGTTCTAATTTACTTTAAACAGGTTAGTGATACAAATTACAAGTTTCACAAAATTTACTGTTTTGATAAAAAAACGAGTATGTAAACTTCTGCACATCTACGTCATATCACGTCATACCAAGCGTCAAGCCAAAGATGGTACCTCGTGCGCATGAAGCACTCGGCCTACGGAAACGCCTCCAAGTCTATTGATCTATTCTACCTCATTAATTATCGCGTTCGTAAATAACTCCACATTTTGATCCGACCAGCTCTGAATCTCATTAAAATGAGCCCCAGATGCTCTCCAGACTGCATGGTGGCACCCTGACCCTGTTCTGCCTTTTAGTCATGTATTTATTTAACTATGATCGGTTATCCGCTTATGAAATACGACTGGACCGAGCAACGTCTGCTCTGTAAAATTTGCAATTTTTCAATTGGTGTCACCCCTCTGAGATGGTGTCACCCGGTGCGGTCCGCACCCCCCGCACCCGCCTAGCGACGCCACTGAACAATTGGTAAGACAAATAACAGACTATATAACGAGAACACTTATAAAGTGTTGACCACTAATGAAGGTTATGGAATAACTTTTAATGAAAAGTACAACTTTTAAACTTTATTTTAAAATTTGACTTTAAACTACATAATTTAAAAAAAAAACTTTTCTAAATATTTTACTTTTTTTCATAATATAATATTAACTTGTTGTGAGGGGGAAGTACATATGAGGACGCCATAGGGCTAAATCACATGGCGCCACGCGAAGTGAGCAGGCCTATGGAAGAGTTTGGAAATCACCACCCAAATATTTACTATAACTACTTTATTTATTTAAGTGCACATCCTTCTTTCTCTCTGGATACTAAATCCAAACTTTACCTGTCATATCTATATCCCGCAATAGATATGGCTCCCATTTAAGGGAACATAAACAAGTTTGAAATTTCAGTAACTTTTAATTATAATAAATAAGTAAAGGCCGGATCAAATTGAGGCAGGAGCTGTACAACTAAATAAATTCGTACAGATCCTCTCTCAAGGCAGACGGACCTAAGAAAATAAATATTACTAGATAAATTGAAGAACACTAAATATCTAAATAAACACACTTCAATTTATACAAAATTCTAAATTAAATTTAAAATAACAAATTAAAACATACCATATTAAATGTTATTAAATGTCTTCCTTTGATATAAGACATAAAGTAAGACAACTGGTACAAATCTGAACGAAATGGCTTTCCTTTACACACATACAAGGTATATACCTTATATAGCAAACAGACAAATAGCACTAACACAAATAGCAAACACAAGGAAATAGGGGACCACTGGCCACGGTCTAAAATAATATAAAAGTAGACTACTAGCTGTGGGTAGGTCAATTCCCACCTGGTAAGGATCTATAGAGAAACACTAGGGATATTAAATACCCCAAATCAAATATATAACCCCAATGGGGAAAAATTAAATGGGAAACTAAATAAAAATAAAAAACAAACAAACAACATACTTGGGGGTACACAAACATACATACAAACTTTTTACTTTTTTTTTTATTAGGGTCGGGGGCATCTGTCTGGTGCCCCAAAAAAGAAAAAAGGTATAAAGGTAAAGGTTTAAAGGTAATTGTTTATTCTTGAGAATACGAGCTGAGAGAGTGGTTGTCAGTGTGTAATTTGGCGACAGTGCACATGGAGTAATAAGGCCTTGGTGATGATCTGGAAGTGAAATCTGTGTTCTGTATACATGCTGTTCTATTTATAGTGCAGCCGTTCAAAAAAATGCCGGTGAACCCGTGACAAGAACTTCACCGTCAAGTCATCTTTGGATGTATATTAGATTAACATATGATTTGTATTGATTGTCACACTGTGGAAAGGTCAGTATTGAGAAATATATGTAGAGAACATATAGTAAAATTAATTGTGGTGTATGTCAACATACTCAAATTTGTTCCGAAACGTTCGATATAGGAAAAAAAACCCACACCGGCACAATTCCGGAACATGGCCGAAACGTTCGATTCACCGATGTCCTGCATTGTTCTAGAACAGCAATCGAGCATATCGCACGTGTTGTGAAAAGCGGAACCATCAGTCTTGTGCATATTGTAAGTTTCAATATTGTCACCAATGTGTGTGGGTTCTGTTTGCATTTGCTTATTGGTTGTCATTACTGACCATAACCAACCAGATAGCATTTTAATGACAGAAATACGTATGAAATTAACTGGATTATATATATATATATATATATATATATATATATATATATATATATATATATATATATATATATATATATATATATATATATATATATATATATATATATATAATAGCCATATGTTTGGGGCCCCAAAAAGCAAGATCAGACTACATCCATATTCTTAGTTGTCAGTTGGACTTTTATAAAAGAGTTTGAAATAAATGCAATAAAAAAAAAAATCACGAGCCCTGTCTCAAACACCACAAGACTGGACTATAATTAAACGTATCTGTCCAGGATAGGTGGTCATGCTTTATCAGCATAATTTAACAGTGCAAACTACAAGTATGTGCATTGTATTGTCTATCAGTACTTAAATGAAGTCAATTACTTTATTGGAATGTTCAGTTCAGCATGTCAAATATGTTACATTCAGGTAGTCTTCTATTGTGATGGATATGGTGCACACATAATAAATTAGTTGATATGTTGTTTGCTGTATGAGGCAGAAAGACAGATGTAGTCATTATAAGAGTGCATCAAATGATGAACTGTAACTTTCATTATTATGTTCATTTCCCAGTGTAGCTAAATAAATAGTGCAAAATGACCTCAAAATCAATACATGTCAAGACTTGTTGTTGTAGTTGTTGTTGGGTTTAATACCATTTTTCAGCACATGATAGGCTATACATGGTGGCCAATAATATTGGTGGAGGAAGAACCCGGGATAACCCCCGGAAAGAACCACCTACCTACGAGAAGCTACTAGCAAGCTTTCTCGCATAACTACATTAGCCAGATCTTAGTCTGGAACCCATGCATAGAGAGGTGAGATGGCAGTTATCCGTAACAGAGGGCGTTTTAGACCACTTGGCCATTCAGGGTCCCCATGTTAAGACTTAGACAAAATGCTGTTTGAAAATTTGGATAAGTATTTTGGGGTTAAATAGTAAGTTGTCAATTGTAATGAGATGCAGAACAGTGCTATAGTGTCTAGAATTGTCAGTTAGGATGTAAAGAATTTGAACTGAATGGTAACTGCTGGTTCTTCTCATCTGAATATAGAGCTACTTCAGATGTGTCCAATATAATTCTTGGAGGGGATTGCAATTTGTGTTGGTGGGACTCCATTTTTTTTGCAAAATGAGAAACCTGCTTTCACGAAATTTAATTTTCACCGCATACTACATCAGAGGCGTTGCGATGGTATTTTGTGCCCGGGGACGAACTATAAAATTGGTGCCCCAGCGATCTTGTGACCGATTTATTACCCTTGTTTACTTATTATAATGTAACGTTGCAAGCCTCATTTTGGCGCCCCTGTACCTTGGCGCCTGGGGACATATGTACCCCCCTGCCCCCCCTTAGCGACGCCTCTGTACTACATAGAGCTACATTATTAATTATTATGATTTTGCTTTCAAAGAGAAAAACAAGTATTTTAGGAAATGTCATTATTTATAAGTAGACAGCATTTTCAAACCTGAAAAAATTGGATGATTTGGAGTTCAAAATTTTAACTCACATTCTTGCAAATTACATTTTACTGTTTGAAACCATGTTTGATCTATTTTGAAACCACTTAATTTTTTTATCTTCTTTTAGCTTCCTGAAATCCTAGTACAGATATTTCTAGTGATTTGAGCATCTACTGAAGTCATTATGTTTGAAAACAGAGCATTCTGTGTTGTAACTGGTGCTGGGAAAGGTCTGGGAAAGTGCATCACTCAGAAATTTGCTGCCAGACTTGCTCCGTCTTCTGTTCTTCTGCTTCTAGCCCGCAGTGTTCAAGCCATGGAAACTGTAAAAGCCAGTATTGAGTCAGAATTTAAGCATGTTACAGTTGCCATCAAATATTTTGATCAAGGCGACCTTAGCACTGACCATCAGGCATTATTCGTGGATTGCCTGAAAATGTCTAAGCTGAGTGCAGCTGATTTTGAAGAAGTGATCATTGTTCATAATTCAGGCACTATTGGGGATGTCACTAAATATGCTGAAGAATTGTCTGACAGGAAAGTATTAGAAGACATGTTTAATATCAATGTCAATGGGTTAATTTTGTTAAACTCAGCATTTCTTCAGACATTTGACAAGAAAAGTGTCCAGCGGCGAGTTGTCATCAACATTTCCTCACTTTGTGCAATACAGCCCTTTAGCAGCTGGTCCCTTTACTGCACTGGTAATTATAAGTAAAATAGAATGACTTATCACGTATCTAATGATGCCAAAAAAATTGTATACATTGGATGGTAAGGGACAGAATAAAATTTGTATACATGGACAGTAGGGGACAGATTAAAATTTTTATACGTAACATTGGACAGCATGGGATAGGTTAAGATTTGTATACATTGGACAGTAGGGGACAGATTAAAATTTGTATACATTGGATAGCAAGGGACAGTATAAAATTTGTATACATTGGACAGTAGGGGACAGATTAAAATTTGTATACATTGGAACAGTAGGGGACAGATTAAAATTTGTATACATTGGATAGCAAGGGACATGATAAAATTTGTATACATTGGATAGCAAGGGACAGTATAAAATTTGTATACATTGGACAGTAGGGGACAGATTAAAATTTGTATACATTGGATAGCAAGGGACATAATAAAATTTGTATACATTGGATGGCAAGGGACATAATACAATTTGTATACATTGGTTAGCAAGGGACATGATAAAATTTGTATACATTGGACAGTAAGGGACAGATTAAAATTTGTATACATTGGATGGCAAGGGACAGGATATAATTTGTATACATTGGACAGTAGGGCATATGATAAAATTTGTATACATTGGATTCCATGGGACATGATAAAATTTGTATACATTGGATAGCAAGGGACAGGAGAAAATTTATATACATTGGATAGCAAGGGACATGATAAAATTTGCATACATTGGACAGTAGGGGACAGATTAAAATTTGTATACATTGGAACAGTAGGGGACAGGATACAATTTGTATACATTGGATGGCATGGGACATGATAAAATTTGTATACATGGACAGTAGGGGACAGGATAAAATTTGTATACATTGGACAGTAGGGCAGAGGATAAAATTTGTATACATTGGATAGCAAGGGACATGATAAAATTTGTATACATTGGATAGCAAGGGACATGATAACATTTGTATACATTGGATAGCAAGGGACAGGATAAAATTTGTAGACATTTGACAGTAGGGGACAGATTAAAATTTGTATACATTGGAACAGTAGGGGACAGGATACAGTTTGTATACAATTGACAGCAAGGAACAGGATGAAATTTGTATACATTTGACAGTAGGGGAGATGATAAGTTTTGTATACATTGGACAGTAGGGACAGGATAAAATTTTATACATTGGACAGTAGGGGACAGGATAAAATTTTATACATTGGACTGTAGGGGACAGAATTTTTTTTTATACATTGGATTTGTCGAAAAGCAGTTAGACAGTTACACATCTTGCAACCACTCTTTTTTTTTTCCTTCAATGGTATACTATTGACAAATAGTAGACTATTGACAATAGTAGACTATTGTCAAAGAAATGCTTTTTAAGGTCAGCCTTCAAGTACTGTCCCCTTGTATGACTTATCTTTCGCAACCATAAAGTCTGACAAAATTGGAAAAATGAAAGTGTAGGGCATGTGAATGGGTATTTGATGATTTTATTAGTTCCTTTGAATTAAGCAAAGAAAAGCAAATCTGCCTATTCTACATACAGTAAGAATATAAAAATAGATTCAGATATATGGCAACTAATTTGTACTGTATACTTAAAAGAAGAAACCTAATTAATCTGGTCACTTTAAAAAATGGCAACTTTAATCTTAGACACCAAAATATGGCAACATTTCTAAGGGTAAAATGCATGGCATGGTAAGATCTCTTTCAGAGTCTGAAGCCACCTGCCCAATGAATTGAGTACTATCCCAGGTTTTGAAGAATTCATTCGACTGATTCATATATGATCCAGGCATCTGTGTGAATGTGCTCTGTGTCATTCTATTGAATGGTCAGTGGCATTGAGCTTTAACCTTATCAACAACATTGTTTTGACCTTACCAACAACATTGAGTTTTGACCTTACCAACATCAAACTTTAGCCTTACCAACAACATTGATCTTCAAGGTTACCAACAACATTGAGTTTAAACTTAATGACAACATTGAGCTTTAACCTTACCAACAACATTAAGCTTTTGACCTTACCAACAACATTGAGTTTTGACCTTACCAACATCAAACTTTAGCCTTACCAACAACATTGATCTTCATAGCAATATAGTTAATACACAACAGACATCATAGCAATATAGTTAATACACAACAGACATCATAGCAATACAGTTAATACACAACAGACATCATAGCAATATAGTTAATACACAACAGACATGATAGCAATACAGTTAATACACAACAGACATCATAGCAATACAGTTAATACACAACAGACATCATAGCAATACAGTTAATGCACAACAGACATCATAGCAATACAGCTAATACACAACAGACATCATAGCAATACAGTTAATACACAACAGACATCATAGCAATACAGTTAATACACAACAGACATCATAGCAATACAGTTAATACACAACAGACATCATAGCAATACAGTTAATACACAACAGACATCATAGCAATACAGTTAATACACAACAGACATCATAGCAATAGTTAAATTTTTTCAAGCTACATGTACATACACAAAACACACTCACACATACATGTCTGCAAGAACATTTCAATTTTTTGAGATTCCAGTAAAAAATTAATTGATGAAGCTGAAAGCATGCACAATTCCATGCATTTGTTGCCAAGAACAGATTATTACTTTAATGGTGTGTTTTCAGTTAAAAAAAAGTATTTTAAATACACACTGTAAACATACTAAAGGACTTGTATCTAGACACTCATTTTTGATAGTAACCTATTTTAAGGTTCTCATTTTATTCTACAGACTGATTCATTTGACTACTTTAAGTTTTTTGAGTATTTATCTTGTTTTTAGTCTTGTTTTGGTTGATAATAAAATGGTTGTTTAAAGTGACAATTTTAAATATTTTAAAGTTTAAAGTGACAATTTTAAATATTTTAAAGTTTAAAGTGACAATTTTAAATATTTTAAAGTTTAAAGTGACAATTTTAAATATTTTAAAGTTTAAAGTGACAATTTTAAATATTTTAAAGTTTAAAGTGACAATTTTAAATATTTTAAAGTTTTAGCACTATTGCATCACTTTTGTTTTCCCACCACTTCACCCTATTATGGTGGCCATCTTGAAAATATGGGATAGGTTTTATTCAGACACGATTTTGAGTAAAACATTTCTGGCTCAATGTAGCTGATCCTAGTTGAAAATGATGCTGATTGTACATCCAAAATGACTGTCATGGCAACCACATTGAAAGATTGAACTGATTTTGTATTTAAGTTGCAGGACAAAAAAAAGTTGAGCAATCTGATATTGATTTAAAGGTTGAAAGTCATTGACTCAGATTTTATATGTAATGCAGGGATATAATTTTTTTTATATAAAAGTCGACAAGCTGACTAAAAAAATGACACTTGTGCTTAAGAAATCTGAACATGCTTCAAACATAATAGCCTAATTTGAGTAAGGAAACATAAGTTAAATTATGGGATAATTTAAGAAAATTACCTTTTTATGCCTGAATGGTCAACAGACTTCTCTTATACATCAACAAAATTGAAAGCTAGTCTGTAATGATTTTTTTCTACTACTTTTTAAAAATCCATTTTAACTGGCATTTACTTGGAAATTATCATCAAGTCACATTGAAATCATCAACATGCATACAAATACTTGACAAACTTACTTTTGAGAATGAGAACACTTATTTTTATTCATTTAATTGGTTTGCCAAGCCGTATGTATAGGTCTCCTGTAATTATCATGTAAAACCCCAACTCATGACCACTACTTCTTGGTGCTATATTTGGTACATTGATCAGATTTTGAATGAAATCCAATGGTGGCTAATTGTTAGAGATGGCTGAACATTGATCAGATTTTGAATGAAATCTAATGGTGGCTAATTGTTAGAGATGGATGTACAATGATCACATTTTGAATGAAATCCTATGGTTGCTAATTGTTAGAGATGGGTGTACAATGGTCATATTTTGAATGAAATCCTATGGTGGCTAATTGTTAGAGATGGATGTACAATGATCACATTTTGAATAAAATCCTATGGTGGCTAATTCTTAGAGATGGGTGTATAATGATTAGATTTTGAATGAAATCCTATTGTGGCTAATTCTTAGAGAACAATGATCACATTTTAAATGAAATCCTATGATGGCTAATTCTTAGAGATGGGTGTTCTGATTCTATGGTCTTAATCTAAGTAATAAAAAAGTATGAAAGCCAATAATTTTTGAAAATTCAACAAATTATTTCCCTAAAAAACAAAGTGAAAATTTAAAAAGAATGTTTAGTATTGCAAATAAATCCCAAATAGTCAAAAAGTTCTATCACCAGTCTTAATGAATAAAGTTCTATCACCAGTCCTAATGAATAAAGTTCTATCACCAGTCTTAATGAATAAAGTTCTATCACCAGTCCTAATGAATAAAGTTCTATCACCAGTCTTAATGAATAAAGTTCTATCACCAGTCCAAATGAATAAAGTTCTATCACCAGTCCTAATGAATAAAGTTCTATCACCAGTCCTAATGAATAAAGTTCTATCACCAGTCTTAATGAATAAAGTTCTATCACCAGTTTTTAATTTTTTTAAAATTATTATGATTTTTAATGTAACTTTAACAATTTTTCAGTCATATGCTACAATATCTGCATTGTGGCAGTTTATAATAATGTTTAGCACTGGAGCATCATGCCACAGACATGTAGGATGATGTCCCACCCAGTCACATTATCCTGGCACCAGGCCGACCTGTTGTAACACTAACCTCTTAATGCTGAGTGCTAAGCGAGGCAGCTGCAAGTACCATTGTTATAAGTCTTTGGTATGTCTCAGCTGGTTGTCGAACCCACTACCTCCTGCTTCTGTAGCGGACGTTCTAACCACTAGGCTACCAGAGCAGTTACATCACCAGTCCTAATGAATAATGTTCTGTTACCAGTCCGAATGAATAAAATTCTGTTACCAGTCCCAAGGAATAGAATTACTTTACCAGTCCCAATGAATAAAGTTCTATCACCAGTTCCAGTGAATAAAGTTCTGTTACCAGTCCCAGTGAGTAAAGTTCTATCACTATTGTTAATGAATAAAGTAATTCCATTGGTGTTTGAATTAAGATCCAGCACTGAAGGTGTTGATAAGTGTGTAATCCTGAATATACTAATGTACAAGTAGCCTCAAGTGTGTTGATGTACTAAGTTTTCAATTTAATGAAAATAAATGTAGTCCAAGAATTCACTATAATTCTGAATTGTCAGAATTCACTATAAATCCAAATTAATATTTCTGTCAAGAATATTATTTAAAGAGTACTTGTATTTCCAGTGAATAAATAATTTAAATAAATTCCACCCAAATGAAATATTAGACACACAACAATAAGACTGATTTCTGCTTGAGATGTTATTGTAGGAATAAATAATTTTCTCAAGTTAACAAGATTATAGCCCCCCCCCCACCTGACCTTGGTCACAATTTACATTTTCTGGATATACTGCCTGTGTAGTGGAGTTCTTCATTCTAAACCAATTTGCTTGTTTACAAAGATAAAATCTACTATTTGAAATTATAATAAAGAAAATGGTAAACATAATGTTCTTGACTAAGACAAAGATAATGTTCCTAATATTTAACTGACACTATTATAAAAATATTGACTATGCATTTTTTGTTTACAAAAATAAAAGTTTGTGGTAAGGTAGAAAATGAACTTGATATTGGACAAAGCCAGGTCCAAAATATAATATTATCATGAAGAAAAATAATTGACAAACAGTATAAATAAAATTCGTAACAGTTGGCTTTTATTTCCAACACAACAGCTGTTTTTTTTAAAGTCAGTAAATTTACAAATTGTGATTAGCTTGTTTAGCACCTGAAAGTTGGTGAATCCTGGATATGTAAAATCTAAATGATAGATTAAAATATAAACATCGATTTCTTGTCAAAACTTGCTTTTAATAGCAGATATTCACATTAATATACCACATCTGTCCAAAAAATTGAGACTGACCATAAGATATTCACATTAATATACCACATCTGTCCAAAAAATTGAGACTTACCATAAGATATTCACATTAATATACCACATCTGTTCAAAAAATTGAGACTGACCATAAGATGGAGATGCCATAATGATGGATAAAAGAAACTGGCTAGTTATATCATAGAAGAATGTAATACATATAAAGACTTAATAAAGGTGCTGATATATGAACTGTAACAAGATAACAGTATAAAAACTGAAATATGCACTGTAACAAGATAACAGTATAAAAACTGATATATTCACTGTAACAAGACAACAGGGTATAAAAACTGATATATGCACTTTAACAAGATAATGGAAAAAAAACTGATATAAGCGCTGGAACAAGATAAAAGGGCCCCGAGTGGTGTAAAGCACTCTTTGTTACAGATCATTGCTATCTCACCTCTGTCTGCTTGCGTTTGAGTCAGATTCTGCCAATGCGGGTATGTGAGAAAGCTTGCCAGTAGCTTCTTGTGGGTTGGTGGTTCTTTCTGGGGGGTTTCCCTGGGATCTTCCTCCACCATTAATACTGGCTGCCATGATTAGCCTATTGTGTGCTGAAAAATGGCATTAAACCCTACAACAGCAACAAGATAACAGGGAATCAAAACTGATACATGCACTGTAACAAGATAATGATATAAAAAAATATGTACTGTTACAAGATAACAGGATATAAAAACATAAATCATTGTAAATGGAATATAACCCCATTCATCTCTATTAATGTTTTGGACTTGCTCATGGGAAGAGTACTTTGGAAATTTAGCTTGTCTGAGCTGAATTTGAGCTTGCCCAGGAGTCGGGTAAGTGAATTTGTAAATTCCTGTATAATGGTCTGGTAAGTGGATTTGTAAATTCCTGTGTAATGGTTTAGGATAGTTTAGAACAAGTACAAATAAATGTTTTATAAATTAATGTTTCTGGATTAATAATGACACAGGGCCAAGACTACATTTTTTTTCTCCAGCAAATATCATTCTATGCATTTGTTACAATTTTGTTTCCAGCTAAAGCTGCAAGGGACATGTTTTTCCGCACCTTGGCAGTTGAGGATGCTGAGACCCGAGTGTTAAACTATGCCCCAGGACCGCTAGACACAGATATGCAAAGAACATGTCGTGAGGATACAAAGGACTCCAAGATCAGGCAGGCATTTATAGGTATGTCGTACATGTCATGTCTAATTTCTTGTATTCAGTTTTACAGGTACATGTATATTGAAAAATCTGTTTTTTCTTGGGTATGAGGTTAGTAGGAATAATGTGTCGTAAATGAAACTTACCCTATATTAAACATACTTGTTTTCTCGCAGGAAGATTTAGCAGTATAATAATACAGTGTAGAAAAAGAAACAACCATCATGATAACCTTTTGTCTAGTGTAGCATCCACTATCAAATATGGTCACCATTGCTAAAAATAGAAACACCTTTAAACAACTCCCAAAAACTGAACAGAATTCAAACAGAAAGCATCCTGACATGAAATGTTACACAAATGATAATGATATGGTCATCATCTTCATAATGATATGGTCATCATCTTTATAATGATATGGTCATCATCTTCATAATGATATGGTCATCATCTTCATAATGATATAGTCATCATCTTCATAATGATATGGTTATCATCTTCATAATGATATGGTCATCATCTTCATAATGATATGGTCATCATCTTCATAATGATATGGTCATCATCTTTATAATGATATGGTCATCATCTTCATAATGATATGGTCATCATCTTCATAATGATATGGTCATCATCTTCATAATGATATGGTCATCATCTTCATAATGATATGGTCATCATCGTCATAATGATATGGTCATCATCTTCATAATGATATGGTCATCATCTTCATAATGATATGGTTATCATCTTCATAATGATATGGTCATCATCTTCATAATGATATGGTCATCATCTTTATAATGATATGGTCATCATCATCATAATGATATGGTCATCATCTTCAAACAGTTTCTTCACAATGGGAGCTGTACGGAATTTGACTAAATATGAATGAAGCATTTTAGCATGTATGCCTTTCAAAAATTTAATACAGATGAATGTAGATCCACCTTCAGATATCACTGCCATTACTAAAATGTGAAAAAAAACTTTTAAAAAGAATGAATAAATGTCCTTAAAAACTTGCGGTGGTAATTTCTTTAAATAAATACCCTATTTACCTGACTGAAGCTAGTTAAATCTTTACAGCAATGAAAATTATGAAGATAATGTGTCTCTAGATTGAATTCTCCTGTATTAAATTAGTCTAAAGTATGGTATGAAAAATCACCTGTATCATATGGTATGAAAAATCACCTGTATCATATTGTATGAAAAATCACCTGTATCATATTGTATGAAAAATCACTTGTATCATATGGTATGAAAAATCACCTGTATCATATGGTATGAAAAATCACCTGTATCATATTGTATGAAAAATCACCTGTATCATATTGTATGAAAAATCACCTGTATCATATGGTATGAAAAATCACCTGTATCATATTGTATGAAAAATCACCTGTATCATATGGTATGAAAAATCACCTGTATCATATTGTATGAAAAATCACCTGTATCATATTGTATGAAAAATCACCTGTATCATATGGTATGAAAAATCACCTGTATCATATGGTATGAAAAATCACCTGTATCATATGGTATGAAAAATCACCTGTATCATATTGTATGAAAAATCACCTGTATCATATTGTATGAAAAATCACCTGTATCATATGGTATGAAAAATCACCTGTATCATATTGTATGAAAAATCACCTGTATGGTATGAAAAATCACCTGTATCATATGGTATAAAAAATCATCTGTATCATATGGTATGAAAAATCACCTGTATCATATGGTATGAAAAAAATCACCTGTATCGTATGGTATGAAAAATCACCTGTATCATATGGTATGAAAAAATCACCTGTATCGTATGGTATAAAAAATCACCTGTATCATATGGTATGAAAAATCATTGACAAAAATAAGAGCACCTGTATCAGATACTTCAAGAAATGGCCTCACCAAAAGGTATACATAGTACTGAATATCAACTCCAGATAAACTTGTGTACAATCAAGAAATGGCCTCACCAGATATGCTTTAGATAAAAAAAGTATACATATTACTGAAGATAAACTATTGATAAACTTATAAACAATCTAGAAATGGATGGAAGAAAATGGGTTAAAAGTTTCTAAATCTAAAACTATTTGAATACATATATGCCAATTACACTGTTCTCATGATGACCCCAAACATTTTGGTACTTTTCATGTCCCTGACATGGAGATACAAAATGTATTTTGAACTGTATTATAGTTTTTATGTCCCTGTCATGGAGATACAAAATTTGTTTTGAACTGTATTATAACTTTGCTTCCACATGTTAGATCCCACAGGAACAGATGTACACAGCCTGGATTTAGTCAGAATCATTGCAAGCACAATTTAGAGAGCAGATTGGAAGGTCTAAATTCAGCCCAGAATTGAATATTACTAGATTCATTTTTGATCTGCTTGTAAATCTTACCTGCTAACGCTTGATCCTATGTACACTGTGGGATAATGACTTTTTCTTGAGAGTATTTAGAACTTGCTTTTCCTCGATGCTATACCAGTTAACTGTCACGTTATCTCAGACAAATGAAATTAACTTTTCAATAAATAAAAGCTCTTTTAATGCATCTAATCTTACATACAGTGTAGTCTTTTGACCTAGATACCAAACTTTGTACATCTAGAAACATTATTTCATTTTCAACCTTCTGGAATATGAATTCATTCTCACCTAGCAGTTGTAAAAATTACACAAACCATACATGTGATTCTACTGGTGTTAGGACAAAATTTCAGATTTTTAAATTTGTGTTGTTGACAAAACGTATTTTTACACATTTGCTCCAGACATTATACAAAGCAGTCAGAACCAGTCTGCTGGGAACTGGAACTGTTCCATCAGTACAACCACATGCTGTAAATTGGTTTTCATGTTGCCGTGGAATCTGGGCTGATTATCTGTTAAAGACAACCTTGTGTAAACAACAAGCTGTTAAATGATTTTTATGTTACTATGGAGTCTGGGCTGATTGTCTAATTAAGACAGTCTTGTATAAACAACAAGCTGTAAATTGATTTTCTTGTTGCCATGGAATCTGGACTGATTATCTGATAAAGACTGTCATGTGTACACTACAAGGTGTAACTTTATTACTGTATTGCCGTGGAATCTGGGCTGATTATCTGATTAAGACAGTCTTGTGTAAACTACAAGGTGTAACTTTATTTCAATATTGCTGTGCAATGATATTGGCAGATTATCTAATTAAGAATGTCATGTGTACACTACAAGGTGTAAATTGATTTCAGTGGTGCTGTGCAGTGATGTGGGCTGATTAGGACTTATTTACAAACAACAAGCTGTACATTGATTACCACATTGTTATTATTAAAGTGTGTCACCTATGTTTTATTATTTAATATGCATTTTATTGAATTTAAAAATCTGTGTCATTTTATTTTATAAGATTTTTTTGGAGTATCTTTTTCACATTCCCATAATTCTCTATTGGCAGATATGAAAGCAGCAGGAAAGCTTTTATCCTGTGAAGAATCAGTGGAGAAGCTGATTTGCCTTCTGGAGAAAAACATCTTTGAATCTGGAGCTCATGTTGATTTTTATGACATCTAAATATGCCACTAATATGATAACATCTAGATATCATACCGGTCATTTGTCACGGGGAGAAAAACACTCCTGATCTTTGGGGTTATTCCATGCTTAACTCCCGCTTCATAATATATCATGATTATTTTTTGAGAACTCCCAATTGTTACATTATATCTGTTGATTTTCATTTCTCCTAAAATAAACTCCATCTTAAATAGATGTATCTTACGCAATCCACAGAAGCCATATTTGTTTTATCACCAGCTAACATATTTGTGACAAACAGCTTATCACACTACAAAATAATAATCACCCAACAAAGAATTGTTTTCTTAGTAATAGAATGTTAAGTGTAAGAATTATTCACATCAATTTTTGAATTTTTAAAAATCATACAACAATCTTAAAATTAGAAAATAAATCACAAAAATTGTCACCAATTTGTTTCAGTCCCTAGAATGATAACTGTGAAAGCTGTAGTAGCTACACATACCAAAGAAACTTACACAAATGAACATATAGATAAATATTAATTAACATCATTAAATTTAAAGATGTGAAGAAACATACAATGCAGCTTACATGCCCTCTATAAATTAATTCAGAATATATATGTTATATTGTAAACAATGTTAACTGCCTTTTGAGTTGAGAATAAGGAAATAAGGTGGGATATAAAACAGGACTAACCTTTAGCAATTGTGCCACAGCTTTACAGAATATGAAAAGAGAGCTTGTCCTAAGGGAAAGAAAGGCATATCACAGGGAGAATATCACGCATATTGGACATGGAAGATCCAGCCAATATTAGTGAAAACAAGGCAATATCACTGGTAGAATATCACGCATATTAGACTTGGAAGATCCAGTCAATATTGAGTGAAAACAAGATGTATCACAGGGAGAATATCACACATATTGGACCTGGAAGATCCTTCCAATATTGAGTGAAAACAAGGCATATCACGGAGAATAACATGCATATTGATCCAGCCAATATTGAGTGAAAACAAGGCTTATGACAAGGAGATTATGCATATTGGACATGGAAGAGCCAGCCAATATTGAGTGAAAACAAGGCGTATCACAGGGAGAATATCACGCATATTGGACATGGAAGAGCCAGCCAATATTAGTGAAAACAAGGCGTATCACAGGGAGAATATCACGCATATTGGACATGGAAGATTCAGCCAATAATGAGTGAAAACAAGGCCTAAAAATTGAAGGACCCCACCCCCTTCCATTTTAGGTCCCAATCTCACTACTTGGCTTTTCAAAAGTTGACAGATATGATTGTTTGTTTTTATGCTTTAATGCTATTTTTCAGCACAAGATAGCTATACATGGTGGCCAGTATTAATGGTGGAGGAAGAACCAGGAAAACCCCGGAAAGAACCACCGACCCATGAGAAGCTACTGGCAAGCTTTCTCACATTGGCCAAATCTGAGACTCGAACCCACGCAGACAGGTGAGATGGCAGTGATTCGTAATGGACAGTGCTTTAGACCACTCGGCCACTTGGGGCCCCGATGGATATGAAATATGCCACTTGTATTATGACATATCAATATGATACTTGTTATATGATATGTATATATGCTACTTGTATTATAACAGATATGCTACTTGCATTATGACAGATATGCTACTTGTATTATGACAGATATGCTACTTGTATTATAACAGATATGCTACTTGCATTATGACAGATATGCTACTTGCATTATGACAGATATGCTACTTGTATTATAACAGATATGCTACTTGCATTATGACAGATATGCTACTTGTATTATAACAGATATGCTACTTGCATTATGATAGATATGCTACTTGCATTATGACAGATATGCTACTTGCATTATGACAGATATGCTACTTGCATTATGACAGATATGCTACTTGCATTATGATAGATATGCTACTTGCATTATGACAGATATGCTACTTGCATTATGACAGATATGCTACTTGCATTATGACAGATATGCTACTTGTATTATAACAGATATGCTACTTGTATTATGATACATAGATATGCTACTTGTATTATGATACATAGATATGCTACTTGCATTATGACAGATATGCTATTTGCATTATGACAGATATGCTACTTGCATTATGACAGATATGCTACTTGTATTATGATACATAGATATGCTACTTGTATTATGATACATAGATATGCTACTTGTATTATGATATGTAGATATGCTACATGTATTATGATACGTAGATATGCTACTTGTATTATGATACATAGATATGTTACATGTATTATGATACATAGATATGCTACATGTATTATGATACATAGATATGCTACTTGTATTATGATACATAGATATGCTACTTATATTATGATACGTAGATATGCTACATGTATTATGATACATAGATATGCTACTTGTATTATGATACATAGATATGCTACTTGTATTATGATAAATAGATATGCTACTTGTATTATGATACATAGATATGCTACTTGTATTATGATACGTAGATATGCTACATGTATTATGATACATAGATATGCTACTTGTATTATGATACATAGATATGCTACTTGTATTATGATACATAGATATGCTACTTGTATTATGATAAATAGATATGCTACATGTATTATGATACATAGATATGCTACATGTATTATGATACATAGATATGCTACTTGTATTATGATACATAGATATGCTACTTGTATTATGATACATAGATATGCTGCATGTATTATGATACATAGATATGCTACTTGTATTATGATACATAGATATGCTACTTGTATTATGATACATAGATATGCTACTTGTATTATGATACATAGATATGCTACTTGTATTATGATACATAGATATGCTACTTGTATTATGATACATAGATATGCTACATGTATTATGATACATAGATATGCTACTTGTATTATGATACATAGATATGCTACTTGTATTATGGTAAGTAGATATGCTACTTGTATTATGATACATAGATATGATGCTTGTATTATGGTAGATATGATGCTTGTATTCTGATAAGTAGATATGATGCTTGTTTTTTGATACGTAGATATGCTACTTGTATTATGATACATAGATATGCTACTTGTATTATGACATGTAGATATGCTACTTGTATTATGATACATAGATATGCTACTTGTATTATGACATGTAGATATGCTACTTGTATTATAACATGTAGATATGCTACTTGCATTATGACATTTTGATATATATAATGACATGTAGATATGCTACTTGTATTATGACATATAGATATGCTACATGTATTATGATATGTAGATATGCTACTTGTATTATGGCATGTAGATATATATAATGACATGTAGATATGCTGCTTTTAATAAATACGTAATGTAGATTTATTAGGCAATAATACAAATTAATGTTCTACTGATTCACTGAACAATAAACAGCTTTTTTTGAGGGAAATGAAAATATCATTTGGAATGAATTATTACAAACAGTACCCTGCCCATATATGATAATGAAATATAACACTTTATGTTACCTGGGATACACTGTATTTAATATAACACTTTATCTGTTACCTGGGATACACTATGTAAAATATAACACTTTATCTTTTACCTGGAATATACTATATTTAACATAACACTTTATCTGTTACCTGGGATACACTGTATTTAATATTACACTTCATCTGTTACCTGGGATACACTATGTAAAATATAACACTTTATCTGTTACTTGGGATACATTATGTAAAATATAACACTTTATCTATTTCCTGGAATATACTCTATTTAATATAACACTTTATCTGTTACCTGGGATACACTATGTAAAATATAACAATTTATCTGTTACCTGGGATACACTGTATTTAACATAACACTTTATCTGTTACCTGGGATACACTATGTAAAATATAACAATTTATCTGTTACCTGGGATACACTGTATTTAACATAACACTTTATCTGTTACCTGGGATACACTATGTAAAATATAACACTTTATCTGTTACTTGGGATACACTGTATTTAATATTACACTTTATCTGTTACCTGGGATACACTATGTAAAATATAACACTTTATCTGTTACCTGGGATACACTGTATTTAATATAACACTTTATCTGTTACCTGGGATACACTATGTAAAATATAACACTTTATCTGTTACCTGGGATACACTGTATTTAATATAACACTTTATCTGTTACCTGGGATACACTATGTAAAATATAACACTTTATCTGTTACCTGGGATACACTGTATTTAATATAACACTTTATCTGTTACCTGGGATACACTATGTAAAATATAACACTTTATCTGTTACCTGGGATACACTGTATTTAATATAACACTTTATCTGTTACCTGGGATACACTGTATTTAATATAACACTTTATCTGTTACCTGGGATACACTATGTAAAATATAACACTTTATCTGTTACCTGGGATACACTGTATTTAATATAACACTTTATCTGTTACCTGGGATACACTATGTAAAATATAACACTTTATGTTACCTGGGATACACTGTGTTTAATATAACACTTTATCTGTTACTTGGGATACACTGTATTTAATATAACACTTTATCTGTTACCTGGGATACACTATGTAAAATATAACACTTTATCTGTTACCTGGGATGCACTGTATTTAATATAACACTTTATCTGTTACCTGGGATACACTGTATTTAATATAACACTTTATCTGTAAGGCATATAGTGGACTGTGATACACTGTATGAAATATGATATTTTATCTGTTAGACCTATAGTGAAATGGGATACAATATGAAATAGAACACTTTATCTGTAAAGCTATTAAAAATAGTGGACTGGGATACACTGTATGAAATATAATACTATCTGTTAGGCTAATAAAAATAGTAGACTGGGAATGCAAGGGTCGCCAGGTTAGATATGAATTATATTGGACACTTTATTTGAAATACATTTTGTTTGCATATTTCCAGACAACAAGTTAACTTTCCTGAAATTTATTGTGAGATGGAAATAAAATGATATTCTATAGCATCAAGTTAGAGCTTTACAAATCCACTTGCTTCCACACCAAGGACAAGAACAAATTTGGCTCGGGCAAGCTCATGTTTAGAAGACACATGCCTGTGGGCAAATACAAGAAATTGAGAGAGGGATCGTGTTCTATTTGCAGTGCTTTTATGTTCTGCAAGATTTATGCTCTCTGCGATCTCACCAATAGATATATTAGCATCTTTATTCTGTGTCTATAGGGACTGCATTGTTCTGATATAATGCCTGCAGTTTCTTTAATCTGTCGATCCTCGATTTCATGTGCTATACTGTCAGAGTTAATTTTCATTTTGTTGTTGTTGTAGGGTTTAACACCATTTTTCAGCACATGATAGGCTATACATGGTGGCCAGTATTAATGGTGGAGGAAGAACCTGTGAAAATCACCGGAAAGAACCCCTGACCCATGAGAAGCTACTTGCAAACTTTCTCAGATACCCACATTGGCCGAATCTGAGACTCGAACCCATGCAAACAGAGGTGAGATGGCAGTGATCCGTAAGAAAGAGCGTTTTAGAGCACTCGGTGGCCCCCAATTTCATTTTGTAATCTATGACAAGGTTGTTCTTGCATGTTCTCTTGCAGACTTGGTAATATCTACTGTTTGAAACAAGTTTTGAAACTAGGGAATAAAAATTACTAGTTATGTTGTAATTATAATACATATAAATATTAGTTATGTTGTAATTATAATACATATAATACAGTGCGACCCTGCCATACCATGCCACATGATACGTGAATTCGGATATAACATGGCTGTAATGTAGCTACCAAAGTTTTTTATTTTCAATTGCACATGAAAAAATATTTTTTTTTCAAAGTACATGAAATAGTGTACATGTGTACAAAATGTTTTATCATTTTGGGGAAGATATCGGGTATGAATTAGAATATGATGGTGTCAATGTTCCTGAAAGTTTAAATACAGGTACATGTATTTTTCTTATGCTGGGAAAAATATTTTTTTAAGTACATGTACTAGAAATGGTGTGTAAATTGTTTGTTAGCATTTTGGGGAAGAAATCACATACAAATCCTAATAGAATATGATTGTGGTGTAGCTTCTGAAACAATTTCACCAGTTTCTTGAAATGTTCTGATAACAATAAACATTAATGGAAATGTTACTTATTACTGGTCCATGAGTAAAGCCAGTAAATCGTCTTTGTGATTGTCTTCAATTAATTCTGTTTACAATCATTGTTCAAACAATAGCAAAGATGTGTTTCTTCTTTAACTGCATACACAACAAAGCAGCAGACAATGTGGTGGTTGATAAAAGTTTCTCACAGTTAAATAAACATAAAAAAACCAAAAGCTGCCATGTTTTCTGGGCTTGGCAGTGCTATTAGATGCAATCAGTTGACCAGTAATTAATGCCTGCTTTACTAGCTGGAAATTGAGAGGGCATGACATTGTATATGCGTTCAACTTAAAAACACTTAGTTCTTGGTTGCATCTTGGATGCACTAAATTAAAGATTTCCCGCAACAATTTTAATCCTATACAGGAAAATTCACGTGCAAAAAAAAAGATTTTTTTCTTGCTGTAAAGAAGAAACACATGTCGGCTATTGTTTGAGCAATGATTGTGTACAAAATTAATTGAAGACAATAACAAATACCACATAATGTTTATTTTCGCACAACACTTAAAGAACCTGGTGAAATTGTTACATTTCAGAAGCTACGTCACGATCATATTATATAAAAATACATATGCTAAATCCTCTAATAAAAGAATAAATGTTTTACACGCTATTTCTTGTACTTAAATTATTTTTGATCCATGTACAAGAAAATTACACAGACATATATTTAAAAAATTTCAGGAACCACGCCATGATCGTATTATATTTGAATCCATACACGATCTCTTCCCAAAAATGATAATAAATTTGTATACACTATTTTACATACGTTGAAGTAAAAAAAATCATGTGTATGGGATTTGCTGACTTTAAAATCAGTGGCATTAATTATAGGCAATGTATTTGTATGTGTATGAGATTTGCGGACTTTTAGATCAATGGCATTAATTATAGGCAATGCATTTGTGTATGGGATTTGCTGTCTTTAAGATCAGTGGCATTAATTATAGGCAATGTATTTGTATGTGTATGGGATTTGCTGACTTTTAGATCAGTGACATTAATTATAGGCAATGCATTTGTGTATGGGATTTGCTGTCTTTAAGATCAGTGGCATTAATTATAGGCAATGTATTTGTATGTGTATGGGATTTGCTGTCTTTAAGATCAGTGGCATTAATTATAGGCAATGCATTTGTGTATGGGATTTGCTGTCTTTTAGATCAGTGACATTAATTATAGGCAATGTATTTGTATGTGTATGAGATTTGCGGACTTTTAGATCAGTGGCATTAATTATAGGCAATGCATTTGTGTATGGGATTTGCTGACTTTTAGATCAGTGACATTAATTATAGGCAATGTATTTGTATGTGTATGAGATTTGCGGACTTTTAGATCAGTGGCATTAATTATAGGCAATGCATTTGTGTATGGGATTTGCTGTCTTTAAGATCAGTGGCATTAATTATAGGCAATGTATTTGTATGTGTATGGGATTTGCTGACTTTTAGATCAGTGACATTAATTATAGGCAATGTATTTGTATGTGTATGAGATTTGCGGACTTTTAGATCAGTGACATTAATTATAGGCAATGCATTTGTGTATGGGATTTGCTGACTTTTAGATCAGTGGCATTAATTATAGGCAATGCATTTGTGTATGGGATTTGCTGACTTTAAGATCAGTGGCATTAATTATAGGCAATGTATTTGTATGTGTATGAGATTTGCTAACTTTTAGATCAGTGGCATTAATTATAGGCAATGTATTTGTATGTCTATGAGATTTGCTGACTTTTAGATCAGTAGCATTAATTATAGGCAATGTATTTGTATGTGTATGAGATTTGCTAACTTTTAGATCAGTGGCATTAATTATAGGCAATGTATTTGTATGTCTATGAGATTTGCTGACTTTTAGATCAGTGGCATTAATTATAGGCAATGTATTTGTATGTGTATGGGATTTGCTGTCTTTTAGATCAGTGACATTAATTATAGGCAATGTATTTGTATGTGTATGAGATTTGCGGACTTTTAGATCAGTGGCATTAATTATAGGCAATGCATTTGTGTATGGGATTTGCTGACTTTTAGATCAGTGACATTAATTATAGGCAATGTATTTGTATGTGTATGAGATTTGCGGACTTTTAGATCAGTGGCATTAATTATAGGCAATGCATTTGTGTATGGGATTTGCTGTCTTTAAGATCAGTGGCATTAATTATAGGCAATGTATTTGTATGTGTATGGGATTTGCTGACTTTTAGATCAGTGACATTAATTATAGGCAATGTATTTGTATGTGTATGAGATTTGCGGACTTTTAGATCAGTGACATTAATTATAGGCAATGCATTTGTGTATGGGATTTGCTGACTTTTAGATCAGTGGCATTAATTATAGGCAATGCATTTGTGTATGGGATTTGCTGACTTTAAGATCAGTAGCATTAATTATAGGCAATGTATTTGTATGTGTATGAGATTTGCTAACTTTTAGATCAGTGGCATTAATTATAGGCAATGTATTTGTGTATGGGATTTGCTGACTTTAAGATCAGTGGCATTAATTATAGGCAATGTATTTGTGTATGGGATTTGCTGACTTTAAGATCAGTGGCATTAATTATAGGCAATGTATTTGTGTATGGGATTTGCTGACTTTCAGATCAGTGGCATTAATTATAGGCAATGCATTTGTGTATGGGACTTGCTGACTTTAAGATCAGTAGCATTAATTATAGGCAGTGTATTTGTATGTGTATGAGATTTGCTGACTTTTAGATCAGTGGCATTAATTATAGGCAATGTATTTGTGCATGGGATTTGCTGACTTTAAGATCAGTGGCATTAATTATAGGCAATGTATTTGTGTATGGGATTTGCTGACTTTAAGATCAGTGGCATTAATTATAGGCAATGTATTTGTGTATGGGATTTGCTGACTTTCAGATCAGTGGCATTAATTATAGGCAATGCATTTGTGTATGGGACTTGCTGACTTTAAGATCAGTAGCATTAATTATAGGCAGTGTATTTGTATGTGTATGAGATTTGCTAACTTTTAGATCAATGGCATTAATTATAGGCAATGCATTTGTGTATGGGATTTGCTGACTTTTAGATCAATGGCATTAATTATAGGCAATGTATTTGTATGTGTATGAGATTTGCTGACTTTTAGATCAATGGCATTAATTATAGGCAATATGCAAGTTTCAGTATGTGCTGAGATTGCAAACTAAAGCTTGTCAGAAATTAGTGTGATGCATTTCAATATTTCAGTTGACTTATCAAAGATATGTTTGATGTTTTTCAATATTTCAACTTTTATAGAAACTGTATATATACTTTCCCTAATTTATTTTGAACTTTAGACTTTTCCTTAACAATTTTTTTTTGTCGACCATGGAAAGAAAATATGTGCTCTTCTGGTCTTTCTTAGTATGGATTTGTAACCAATCAGAATTGAGCATTTGACATGCAGGAAGTACATGATCAAAGATCAGTGAGGCAAGGCTGCCCACTATCAATGCTAGTATCCATAATAGCAATTGAAATCCTGAGTATAAAAATCAGGAACAATATTCAAGGAATAAAGATACCAAACTTGAGAGAGGAATTTAAGATGCTACAACATGCTGATGATTGTACAAACTTTATAAATGACCCAAAATCCTTTTCATACTTACAAAAGGAATACGAAGCTTTTGGTAAAGCTTCGGGTAAAAAATTAATCATGATAAAACGAAGATTTTAAAAATAGGAAACTGGAGAGGTAATCATTCTCGATTACCCCCTCACTTGATAAAAAATAGAGTCAAAGCCCTAGGGATATTCTTTGGGGCAAATGAAGAGAAGGAAAACTATCTAAAAGTTAAACAAAAAATAAATGAAGTAATCAATATCTGGGCACTTAAGCCACTTAGTCTAATAGAACGTTCACAGGTTTCAAAAACATATATGTATTCTAATTTGACATATTTATTAAACTCTGTGGATATTAACAACAAAACAGTAGAAATTATAGATAATGAAATAGTGGA
Source organism: Unio pictorum (assembly GCA_030141615.1). Classification (NCBI taxonomy): domain Eukaryota; kingdom Metazoa; phylum Mollusca; class Bivalvia; order Unionida; family Unionidae; genus Unio; species Unio pictorum. Next base: position 2,332,366 of record JARLTB010000494.1, read on the forward strand.
CTACATATGGAATTGCAAGACACACTACATAAAGAAGTCAACATTATATAGGTCTAAACTGAGGAGCGGATTAGCCTTACCTAATCCAACCCTAATAAAATATTAAATAGATTTAAAACTATAGGATGCACTCCACAAACACCATGGGATGAATTATACATCTTTTGGCTGGGTTATGGTACGAGAAATAGACAAGATATCTACACTAACAACAAACTGAGTAAGAAAATAGATGCACCATGATTATATAAGGGCATTAAAGATTTATTATATAGGTTTAGGGACCAGAAAGAATTATGGGAACTAGAGAAGGATAAGACATGACTGGATTAGAGAATTTACTACTAAATTAATTAGAAACAAAGTGGAAGAGGAAAATCTGCACATTAATTGGGACAGAGTTTGGAGGCATTGGTCCAACATCAATTCACTAAAGGTACAAAGTATATTCTTTACGTACCTCCACAACGCCTGGCTTACAGGCAGAGTGGCAATTAGAAGACGAATGATATGGATCCCTGTTAGTTGCCCTCTATACAAAAATGCCCCATTCACAAAAAGTCACATGATGATTCAATGCGATAAAACAAAGGAAGAAAGGATCAAACTTATAATAGAAATCATGAAGATAGACAATTACGACAGATGGCAAATACTCTTCCTAGACGGAAATTTCAATAAAAATTTAATTAGACAAATCACGGACTTTATAATGAAGACGATAATAAAATGTGGACCAATAATTACGATTAAGAAATAATATAAATGGAATTTAAAACTTTAACAAATTTATTATTTTATTTTAATTAAACCTTAATGGGGCAAGTACATTAATGAGGACATCATAAGGCTATATCACATGGCACTACGTGGAGTGAGCAGGTCTATGAAAGAGTTTGGAAAAACACCCCATTAAGGAAATAATTGTATATATAATATTTACAACTGAAAACCATTTAAGCAATTTAATCTGATTTAAGCTTTTTTTTTTGGATACTAAATCCACAAACTCTATCCATGTCCAGATCCCGTACTGGACATGGTACCCATTCAAAGGTAAATATAACAATAATATTTCCAAATTTTATTAAATTAATTAAATCAAATAAGTAAAGACAACCCTAATTGAGTCAGGAGAAGTACAGCCAAATAAACTTGTACAGACCCTGATTCAAGGCAGGTGGCTAGAAAAATAACTATACAGAAAGTAAAGTGGGACACATCCAAAAATAATAATAATAATAATAATAATAATAATAATAATAATAATAATAATAATAATAAAAATAATAATAATAATGATAATAATAATGATAATAATAATAAAAATAATGATAATAATAATAAAAATAATAATAATAATGATAATAATAAAAATAATAATAATGAGGACTTTGTATAATCTTTCGAAGCTCTAAGCGCTTTACACCATCAATAATGACATGACTACACTACAGAGCAACAAATGACAAAAACAATGAAATTGGAAAACAAAAACATGCTGAAAATATATAAGATACAAAACATGATTAGTTCGCTAAGTTTGTCCCTGCAGTCGAAACAGGTGAGTCTTGAGAGCACTCTTAAATTGGACCACTATGTCTTTTTGTCTAATTTCAATAGGCAATTAGTTCCACGTCACCGGGCCCTGGTGTGCAAACGAACGTTGTCCATATGACTTTGTTTTCACCTTGGGAACAATGAGTATATGATTATCAGAAGAAGAGCATAAGGATCTAGCTGGTGTATACACATGGGTGAGGCTGGATAGGTATGTTGGACTGGAGTCTGTCATTGAAATATAGCACAGAGAACAAATTTTGTGTTTGATTCTGTATCGAATTGATAGCCAGTGTAGGGTACAGAGCATTGGTGAGGTGTGCTCTGATCGAGGTACTCTAAAGATGATCCGTGCAGCTGTGTTTTGAACTTTTTGATGTTTCTGGAGTAAATATTGTGATGAACCAGACAGAATTGAGTTACAATAGTCCAGTCTTGAAAGTACTAATGAACACACAAGTGTTTTTGTGGTATCAACTGAAAGATATTTATGAATGGAACTGATGCATCTCAATTCAAGATATGCAGCCCTGCAGATGTTCATGACATGTTGGTGAGAGTACTGTCTAGAGTAATGCCTAGATTCTGTACTGACTGTGAGAATTTAATGTTGGTGTTGCTGATATTTATTGTCTGAGGTAAAGGATGTGAATGAGAAAGTCTTTTTGTTGTGATCAGAATATAACACCTCACTCTACACCAAATTCAAAATTTTATAACTAAATTAAAATAAACAAAACATAGAAAATTGTGATAACCCAAATAGAGGCAAATCACAGAATAAGACAACTGGTGAAATTGAATTTGAACAAGAAAAGGCTATCCTAACATAAATACAATATATAGATCTATATATAGCACACATACAAATAGCACTAATACAAATAGCAAACACAGGATATAGGAGACCACTAGCCATGGTAAAAGAAAAATCAAAAAGAGAGTGGATACGAGGATGGGTAGATCAACTCCCACTTTAGAATTCCCTCATTAAAAACACTAGGAAATGGAAAAATACTCCCTGTCAAACTCTTTAATCCCGATGGGACAAAATTAAATGGGAACTTAAATGCAA